>OX451740.1:1189450305-1190035448 GCA_948472305.1 Vicia faba | reverse complement strand
CTTAATTCACAACAACTTTCAGAATTAATCTAATTCAATATAGAATATCACAACAAAAATCTCTAAGGATCATAAACTTCACACAAAAAAAAAAACAATATCTTATATAATTCTCATCTCAAAAATATATTGATACCAATACACGAATCAAATTAAATTATTTGTTTGGACCAGAGAACTGTTAAGGGAAAAATCACACTAAGAAATTTATTTTAAATTAGATAAAAATTAACTTTGAAATATTTAAATATATAGGAGATTTTTGTAATCTAAGTATACATGAGCAATGTTTGATGGCTTGGATTTTTGTCACATAATACAGGTGATGTGTATTTCACGATCTAGCCTATTATATTAACCTAAATTTTTTAGTGAAGATGATAATATTAAATATTTATTTAAACATGAAGGTGTTTTCATTTAAACTCGTTTAAAATATTACTCTCTCTTGACTTTATTACAAAAAAGAATAAAAGTTTAATTCTTTTAATTGGTTGAATAATTAATATGTCTAATTTATTTAAATTAATTATTTAACAATTTTAATTATTTTTATAATAGAAACAAGAAAAGGTATACAAAGTAATTATAAAGAAAATATTATTAATATGTAACCGAAAATTGAAATGAACCTATGTTAATGAAGATAATCGACCCTTAAGCAAATATTCCACCAACCTCAGTGTACCATCCTCTGAGTTAGTAAGAAACTAAGAATCTTTGCTCTCAAATTATAAGTGCCTGTTAGTTTTTGTTGGCATGTCCAACTTAGAGCTTTTGAAAGTTCACTTAAAATTGATATTAGATGTCGTTTAGTAGACTTTGGCCTAACACGTCATTACAAAACCAATATTGTAGAGTAAAAAATATCATTTTATATAAACTCTTTCAATATTTTATCTTTAACTAATGTGAGATTTAAAATATTTCTAATACACCTCTTCACATCCAACACTTTTTCAGATTTAGTGGGTGAATTTTAAACGATGGGGGATTAAGACCCAATTGATAGGGTTTAATATCATATCATAGAAGAAAACTCATATTGAGTTTATCATTAAATTATGTTCATTGCGTTAGTTACAATGGAGCTTTGCATGGTGAATATATATAGACCATGCAAATGCGAAAATTTGTTACACATTAAAGTGTTGGATTTGGTTGAAAAAAAAAAATATATATATATATATATATATATATATATATATATATATATATATATATATATATATATATATATATATATATATATATATATATATATATATATATATATATATATATATATATATATATATATATATATATATATATATATATAAAAAAGAAATCTCGCATTATTTAGATTTGTGAAGGAAGAGAGAGTCTAAGATTATATATAGGATTCAAGTTTTTTGAAGTCACACATCGCTTATTTTTGTGAAGGAAGAAGAAGTCAAAGACTATATATTAGATTCAAGTTCTTCGTTACAAGATGTACCAGTCAAAAACACTTTAAACTTGTATTTGAATTTTTATACTTTCTTTTATACTCTTATTTTAGAGTGTTGTGAGGGGTAGTTAAATATTTGATTTAAAGTGTGAGAGTGTATTGAGGACTTTTGGTGGTTGAGAGTATTGTATGTGTTGTAACAATTTTCAGTGTTATTCTCTTGTTGTCATTTGACAACGATCGTGGTTTTATATGTGGTTTTAGAGTTTCTACGTTAATTTCGTGTTGTTATTATATTCCTTTTTTTCTCTCTATACTTTGCTTTTTTCCAGTAAGTGGTATCAAGAGCCTAGGTGTTGTGGTGTATAATTTTTTTAGTATGCTATGTGGTTGCAATTTTTTTCTGTTCTTACACATCCTAAAAGAAATTTTATACTCCGAGTTGGTTGGAAAAAAATTGTTTTTATGCAGGAAAGGTTTTGACTGCAATGTCAAAATTTTCAAATGCAGTGAAGATTGACTTAGATAAATTTGAAGGAATAATCAATTTTGACTTGTGGAAAATTCAAGTCAAATATGTTTTGATACAATTAGTATTACACAAGATGTTGAAAGGAAACATTTCTAACATGAACAACGAGAAGTGGAGGAAATATATTTGTGAGCTTCAAGTACAATCCGCATTTCTTTGGCTAAGAATATTCTATCTAATGGTCTTGGTTCGTTGTCTGGCAAAGAGCTTCAGGAGAAACTTGGAAGGGCTATATCAAGGAAAGAGTATATAAAATCATTTATTGTTGAATGAGCAGTTTCATAGCTTGTGTATGAATGAACATACAAATGTATCTGATCATCTAAATATTATAAATGGTATTGTTTATGAAGTAGAAACTATTGGAGTCAAAATTGATGATGAAGATAAAACTTTGAGACTCATATGGTCCCTTCCATCTTCCTATGATCATATTAAACCTATTTTAATATATGGAATGAAAATTTGAGCTTTGAAGAAGTTGTTAGTAACATTATTTATTAAGAAATAAGATTAAATAGTGAGGATAATACTTCATCAAACTTAGTGTTGGTTTCTAGGAGAAGAATGTATGGAAATAAAAACAATGGAACATGTGTGAGATATTAGAAATATGGAAAGATTGGACATATAAAATGTAAATTTCTTAATGGGGAAACGTTCACTACGCCATATAAGGGAAAAGACATATTTTTTTTTTGTTACAGACAGCGCTTAAAACCACTGCCTATATTGGCGCAGCTGTAGGTAAAGACGTTGCTTTTTTTTTTAAATGCAAAAGTACTACTTATGTCCCCTTTAGGCAGCGTTTCAATTTAAAAGCGCTTTCTATTGTACCTTTAGGCAACGTTTCTTTCTTGAAAAGCGCTTTCTATTATCCTCTTTTAGACAACACTTTTTAAAAGCGCTGTCTAATGTATCTTTTAGTTCACTTTTAGGTCTCTTTTAGGCAGCGCTTTTTATTCTCCACTATAGGCAGCATTTGTTTACAAAGCGTTATCTAATGTCTCATTAAGGAAGCATTTTGTTATAAAAAGCGATATCTATTGTGCACGTATGACAATATTTTTTTTGTTAAAGCATTGGCACAAGTCTTATTTTTAAACAAAATGACAACATATTTTTTAGAAACACTGACCTTACATGAATGTTTTTTATAACATGATATATATACAGTAGATAAAGTTTTTAGAAACACTGGCACTACATGAAATGGTGTAAATTTTAAACTGGCATAAAATAGTGTTTCTAAATGTGTTTCTAAAAATATGTGTTTCTAAAAAATATGTGTAAATTTTAAAAAACATGAAATAGTGTTTCTAAAAAGTATGTGTTTCTAAAAAATACAGTAGATAAACTTTCATGTATTTTAAAAATATGTACCTTATACAATTCTCATCTCAAGAATGTATTTACACCAGTCCTCTTTAATTTCTTTTAGTTTGTCTTTCGAGTAAGTAGCACACTTGAATTCATCAAAGTTCTACATGATATAAAATAATATGATTTAGTTGAAACTAAAAAATTTAGATGAAATTTATGTTAAATATTAAAATAAATCCTAACTTATAAATCCATATCATATTTGAAATCTCTATTTGATTCAAAAGAATAGTTTCTTTCATAAACCTCAATATGAAACAACGACAATGTATAACACTAAGTTGATGAAAACACTACACATAGAAAAAAAATTGATGAAAACACTACACATAGAAAAAAAATACGAATATATATATATATATATATATATAATATATATATATATATATATATATATATATATATATATATATATATATATATATATATATATATATATATATATATATATATATATATATATATATATATATATATATATATATATATATATATATATTATATATATATATATATATATATATATATATATATATATATATATATATATATATATATATAGTTTAACTTATTTTATCAAGTATCATCACTATTATAATCAAACTTGTGAAAATATACCTGCACTCTGATCTATGTAATGTTGTTTGCTTTACTCTTTGGTACTCGAGCTTGTCTTTATAATCAAAATGTTTTTATAACTCTAACAAAATATTAACAAATATTTAGAACAATCTCACAAAATAAATAAATAAATATACACATGAATATTTAGAACAATCTGACTTACGTATCAACCATCTTCTTCATATTTTAGTATTTTGTTTGATCACCATCTAACGAATCTAGATAATATACTATTTCTTTTATAGAATTAATCACAACCAACACATAATGTCCATTGTAAAATAAAATAAAAGTTTATATGGAAATTTTCCACACAACGTCAAAAAATGAAAAAATTATAATAAATGAAGTTAGAATGAGAATCTAACCCATGACCAGTATTATATGGTAAAAGAAATAACCTTTATGTATCGTTGTTGGCCATAAATGCACCGACTAAGTACTCTTTGAATGGATTTGGAGTTTGATCGATTAACTGTACATTGATACAGTCAAGAGATAAGAAAGAGAATATTTCTGTTAATTGACACGAGCACATAAATTTGTCATACAAGAACCTTAAATAAATACATAATTAACATTAGACTATTCGTTGAAATGAGTAAATAAATTGTTCAGTTAATTAAATAAATTTGATCGGAGTACCTAATGTATTAATTGATAACACCGATGCCTAATTCAGAATGATGAAAAATCTGATCCATATCCTCTTTAGCAATAGTTTCAGTATAAGAAAAAACCAAAAATACCTTTCTCCATAGGTATATCACGAATACCACCTTCCATCACATACGTTGTTCCTACATATGTTTCAAGGCACAACCTAAATCGAGAAATATATGTTTTTTTAGGCTCGGTCTTTGCAAGATCCTGTTTTTTTGGACGTGTTGCTAAATTCAGGCTTCTTATTCCTGCTGACTTGTTGCAACTCTTGAGCATGAATTAAATATCATATAAGTTAGCTAATGTATAAGATCATGAAGATTTTGATTTTGGAGGATAGAATAAACATTTTCTATGCATATATATATATATATATATATATATATATATATATATATATATATATATATATATATATATATATATATATATATATCAATGTACCTCTTTTTTTTATACAACTGACTCGGTGCCGCACAATCCCCTTATCTTTTGATTTGGATTTTGTAGGAGTCTAACATTACCATATAAATAAAATGTAAGTAAATGTAAGAATAACTTACATGACTCGTAAAATATTTGAATACTCAAATGTTCATAATGGTTTTCAACATACCTCATCATCTATGAAAATGAGGTTTGACGGCCATACAACATACAATCCTATTGCTTCTCCCACCAATGTTGCATCTGAAACATCTTCAGGTATAGGTAATAGCCTATCCCCCTCTAAAGCAATATCAATCGATATTTTCAAAAATCCAGTAGGGAGCGGTTTATGGTGAAGTACATCTCTGAAAGTGTTATGCACTTTTTCCCTTGCCAACCAGGCGATAAGCCGGTGACAATAAATAAAGCTGACAAGGTGAAATACCCTAAACCAATAATAAATATGAAATTGTTAATGTGTATATATGTTAATTAAATAAATTATGCTAATTTGATTTCATAGTAATATATATAATTGGCTCGAGAATTTTCTGTTAAAAATTACAATTGATAATATATTTGTTACTAGTATCTTTAAACCCTGAACCTTGCCTTTCTAACATATATCTTTCTTTATCCTTTTTCAATTCACGAACTTGAGCTTTTAAATCTTCCAATGATTCCATCACTTTTTTATTGATAGGACTTTTACTCTTTGGATGCTTATACAAGGTTGTTGGAGTGACCCCTACTCCCCTATCCCTCACACGACCGAAATACTCACGAACATTTAATACTTGACTTAGTATACTCCTGCAATCATGGTCTTCAGCTAGAGATAACGACTGAGATAGATTCTCCTGAAATTCATATGCATATCAAAAAAGATTAGTGGGGATTAAAAGCATAAATATTATATGTTAATAAAATTTTGATTTAATTAAAGAAATAATATTATACTTACATTTCTCAAAAACATGTTGAACATCTTCCTCAACAACTCCATCTTTATCCATACGAGCAACCCTTCCACAAAACATGTTCGGGAAGAGATGTTTCTTCACTTTTCTCCTCTTCTAACTACACATTAAGAAAAATAATAAGATCAATTATAACACATGAAGAACAAGTATGTCATAACATTTATATATACTTACTATTTTTTGTTGTAAGCGTGCATATCCCAAACTCCCTTTTTTGTATGGATACACGAGTTTTGATGCTCGTTGGTGATTTATGTCACTCACATTATGGATAAACACATTTAAGTTATATCAGAACACCTGTGGAATAATTATATAATACAATGTTCATTATAAATTAACCTTACATGGAAATCTAGGGTTCTTCGTTTGACTACAAAAGTTTCCCATTCTTCAAGTGAAATTTAGTCTGCATACTTATTTGGTCGTTCTGCTTCAATAAAATTTCCTTGGACATCCTTAAGAAAATTGTTTATTAAAAAAGCTTGAAACCCTCTGTGTATTCTTCCGACCAATTGAAGACAATTTTTTTTTGTTCATCACCAATGTTAAAAGACCTCTATGAAAAAACATACATAGATTGTATTAGTATAAGTATTTTAAAGACATAATTTCCAACAAAAACAAATAACATCATATATGGTACTTGTATCTCACTCCATATTTTTCTTTAGCAGGTTTCAATGATTTCTCCAATTATCACAAGTGATTGGAATTTGCAAACGAACAAGTGCACCAATGTAACTTGTCAACATTGCATCGTTAGGCTTAACTAGTTGGTACGTTGTATTACAATGTACGTCATATTTTATTCCTTTATCTCTTGCACGAATGATTCCCCTCATAATAGTTATTTCTCGTGTAATTTCTCTTTCCACATCATGAACTGATTCATTTCCATCATTCTTAGAAGTATCATGTGAGTTTTCCTTGTTACTAGCCATTTGACCTATAATAAAGAAAAACATAAACACGATACAAAAATCCATAATCCATTGAATATATAAAATGACAAATATGCAATTTCATTGAATGACAGAATATATAATTTTATTGAAAAATCCGTAATAAAATTTTAATAGTACCCTTTTCACTAACTTCTCTTTCTTTTCTTGGTTGGAAAATAATTTACTTGTCTCTTAACAACATAGACGGATGGATTGATCCAAATTCTCTATTTATGATTATTTCTAAAATATGATTCATTCGCTCTAATATTCTCATCTTGATCATTTCTAATATACGGTTCATTCCCTCTAATATATGACTCATTCTCAACATTAATATCACTTTTATCTACATTGTTATCAACAATTACTTTGTTAGATAAAATCACTATATACCATTTCATACTTGTCAGATCAGTGACATATAACACTTGTTTAGCTTAAGAGGCTAGAATAAAAGGCTCATATTATTTGTACCCCACCCAATTAAGATCCATTTGCAAAAATCCTAACTTATCCATTCGTGTGCCACTATTACTTTCAACCCACTTGCAACCAAATATAAGAATCTGAAACTTCTCATAATCAAACACCCAAATATGATCGATAACCCCAAAATATGATAGATTTTCATATTTGGGGTTTAAGTCCTTCACACTTGAAATATGCATTGCTTCAGCTACCATGTTGACACCACTATTTTGCATAGTACTTTTATTATCTTGTTCTTTGGTATAAAATATGTATCCATTAATTGCGTATGAGCTATAAGAAAACACATGCAAACTTGGACCATATGCTAAAAATCTCAACCTTTATATTATTAAAGTGGGCTCTAAATAAAACCTTGAATAAATATGATCCTTAAAGCATGATATAAAACTTCAATTGTGCTCTCATACTATCTAATTTTCATTTCTATTCAGATTTAAACCTCAGAGTACGTCCTTGTGCATTTCAACATACGGCTCAACCTCATTGTCATTGTGCAGAACATACAAATTCACTTGCTCCCATTCATCCCTTGATATTGTCACAATTTTATTTCCAATTAAATTTTTTCATTCTTTTTTTTCTTCTTCTTCGAGAATGTGAGATTTGGGGAGTCCAATCGATTGAACATTGGACAAATATTCAGTACAAAACTCAATTGATTCTTCAATAACGTATCGTTCAATAATACAACCCTCTGGTCGACTTAAGTTTTTCACATACCCTTTTAATATTTTCATATAACGTTCAACATGGTACATCCATCTCATATAAGCTGGTGCACACAATTGCGTCTCTTTCACAATATGAACAACTAGATGTACCATTATGTCAAAAAATGAGGGAGGAAAATACATTTAAAGCTCACACAAAGTAATAGCTATTTCTTTTTGCAACGTTGGTAAGATCTCATGATTGATCACCTTACTACAAATTGACATGAATAAAAAACACAATTTAGTTATGACACTTCTTACTTTTTTTGGAAAAAAAGAATGTATACCTATTGCTAGAAAATGTTCCATTATAACTTGGCAATCATGTGTCTTTATACTCTTTAACTTGAGGTTTTTCATTGACAAAAGTCTTCTAATATCCGGAGAGTATCCTTTTGGAACTTTAACTTCACTTAGAAACTTACATAATATTTTTTCTCCTTTCTAGATAGAGTATAAGCAGCAGGTGATAGATATGTTCATTTTCCTTTCTTCAAGGGTTATAATTCATTTCTTATTCCCATCGGTATCAAGTCCTTTCTTGCTTTAAGGCCATCCTTAGACTTTCCTTGTATATTGAGTAATGCACCAATAACACTTTCAAATACATTTTTTTCAATATGCATAACATCAAGATAATGTCTTACATACAACGACTTCCAATATGGAAATTAAAAAAAAATTGACCTCTTATTCCACCAACGTTTGACAAGCGTATATGCAAAAGGCTTGCCAAACTGACTACTCACATTTTCACCTTTTCAAAAATTTGGTCACCTGTCAATGTAGGTGGAGCTCTACCTTGTTCTGAATTTCCATTGAATACTTTTATCCACCCACGATAGTGATGATTGGAATTTAAGAATCTACGATGACCGAGAAAGATATTCTTCTGACAAAATTCCAATCGCATCCAATTTGTTTTTCTTCACAAATAGGACACACACATTGACCTTTAATGCTATACCCTTATAGAATTCCGTATACTGGAAAATTATTAACTGTGCCAAACAACATCGTCCTCAAATTGAAACTTTATTTCCTATATCCATCATAAACCTCCACACCGTTCTCCCACAAAATATTTAAATATTCAATTAAAGGTGTCAAGTATACGTCTATGTCATTCCCTGTTTGTTTAGGCCCATAAATTAACATAGATAACATCATGTACTTATGCTTCATACATAGCCATGGAGGTAGGTTATAAATCATAATAATCACATGCCATGTGGTATGTGAGATACTTTGAAGACCATGTGGGTTCATTCCATCAGTAGATAATTCCAAGCGATGGTTTCTTGCCTCTTCTCCAAAATTAGAATAATTATTATCAATTTTTATCCATTATGGTGAATCTGCCGAATGTCGAAACTTTCCATCTATAATTCTTCCATCTGCATGCCAAGTCAAGTGTTTTCAATCAGTCTCACTACTAAACATGCGTCTAAATCGATGAATTATAGGAAAATACCATAAGACTTTTGTTGGAGACAATTTTTTCTTATATCGAGAGACAACGCATTTAGGGCACTCATTTAATGATGCATATCATTTCGAAACAAAATGCAATCATTTGCACAATTATGTATCTTATTATAGCTTATTCCAATAGAGAACAACTTCTTTTGGCCTCATAGGTTTAATTAGGAAGAACATTATCCTCTGGAAGCATATCTTTCATAAGGGCTAAGAAAAACATGAAACTTTTATCCAACCATCCATTGCCCACATTTAAGTTGTACAACTTCAACACCGCAGGAAATCTTGTGAATTTAGTGCAACCTTTATACAACGATTTCTCTGCATTGCTTACCAACCTCTTAAACATTTTGGGAAAATCCTGAAGATCTTCTTCAAGTGCTTATGCAATCTCTTTGACTCGATCACAATCGTATGTATATGTGCCATTGTCATTTAAAGCATATGTCGATTATCCCCCGATTCAACATTCTTATTACTTATCTCACCATGTAATGTCCAAAATGTATAACTTCAATCAATTACATGCCTTTTTAAATGCGATTCCAACTCACCTGCGTCAATTTGACGCCCATAACAGCAACCTACACAAGAACATATGATTCGACTGGGGTCTTTGGTGTGTTCGATCAATTACATGCCTCTTTAAAAACACTAATTATTCACGCAACTATAGCAAAAGAAAAACTAATTACCTATAGATAAGTCAACAACTTCTTGAACAACACAGTGTAAGATTCTTGGAAACGATCAGAATTTCACTCTTCAAAAGAGAAATTAGAGATGCGACATCAGCGATGAAACTGGGCAACAACTATACATAAATAATTAGGTTCAATAATTCCATTTCAAATATGTTTAAAAAAAGGGAAAGAAACCAATGTTACAACCAAAATTATCATTTGAAACCAAACGATATATCATAAAAGATGTCATCAAAACCTTTGAAAATGACTCAAACAAAATGGCATCTAAATCAAGAATCCATTATAACCCACCATTATAAATTCACAAATTCATACCAACGAAGACCATGATACAAACAAAGTTGTATTCGAATTTAACACCAATACCATAATAGCTAACCTTCCACATAACAACAACAACATTGCAACACAACTGACTTCTAATAACATGGTATCTCATCAAAATTCATTATTCAAACTGAACCCAAACTTCAAACCTATATTAAAAACAACATGTTCATCATAATATCCTCAAAGTTTTCAACTCCATTTCAAAGTTTCATTCATAAACAATAATCAGCATCACAATTTCACCATCACTTTGACATAAACAAAAATGGTATCTAAGACAAATGAATTTGTATATTAGCAACTCAATAAATTTCAGAAAGTATAATTCCATTGCATACTACTAGTGATGATTCCTAATGAAAACCTACATAAAAAGCATAAACAAGATAATAATGACACAACCAGCAGAAACACAACAATCTACTGGAAGCAATACGATAGTGGAAATATGATGGAGTCTCAGCAACACGACAACATCAATACACTTTTGCAATACGACAACCAGCTCAACAACACGACGGTCTTTATAACTCTGAAATACGATGGCGATTATAGAAAATATAACAATACACTCACAGAAACACGATCGATGTGACTCTGCAACACAACTAGAGGCGCACAACACTACCATTGTTGACAATACATCGAGTGTATTTGTGTTGCTGCTATTACCGTAGAGAATAGAGGGGAGGTCTGATGGTGAAGGTTCTGCAGTTAATGGGTGGTTTAGTGAGATGGATGAAGGGCAGAGTGGAAGAGAGTTTCACAGTTGGAAGAGAGAACGAAGGCGGAGACTTATGAGAGAAGAGTGAGTAACGAACGGAGGTGGAGGCTTGTGAGAGAAACATTTCAGAATTAGTTTTTGAAGAATTTTAGGGTTTTCGTAAGTTTTAGAAATTAATGACATAAGGAAGAACTTTCTGAAGCGCTTTCTTATGTATTGCCTTTAGAAGCACTTTTTATTTAAAAGCGTTGGCTACTCTATCGCCTATGGAAGCGCTTTTATGGAGCACTTTTTAAAGACATCCTTTAGCAGAAATTTTCAAAAGTGCTTTCTAAAGTATGGCCTCTAGCAGCGCTTTTTAAAAGCGCTCTCATATGTATGGCCTTTAGCAGTGCTTTTCATAACCGCTTTCTATAGTTAGCCTTTAGCAGCGCTTTTTCTCAATTTAGTATATAGTTTTAAATTTTTTTTGAACTTATAGAAGTACTTTAGGAAAAAAGCACTATCTATGGAGTGTTGCCTAAAACTAGTTTTGATGTAGTGGTTAGAGAAAGGTACTGAGTCAAATTCTAGTAATGTCTCTCTTGTTGTGAGAGAGGATGATCTTCTCTGAAAACTACTAAGTGTGTCCTCATGACATTTTCGCTGTCATTAAAAAGGATGAGTTATTACTAGATGATTAACACATGGACGTTGATGCAAATTGTTTTGTGAGATTATGTCTATGGTTGAAGAGCTTCCTACCAACATGGAAGTTACACCATAAAGTTTCAACCTGGTTTTCGACATGTAAAAATTCTTGAAGTGGTTTATCTTCAAGTGAAGTATACTCTTCTTTAGATAGAGTATGATAGTCTTAAAAACTATGATTGTTTGTGAAGAAAATGTGAAAACTCTTGGAGTAGTGTAGCTTCAAGTGACTATACTCTTTATGGTAGAGTGTGATTATCGGTGAAGATAATGAAAGCTAATGTATCATTTTCAATCATGGTGAAGATTGTTGGGGTTGGTTGAAAATAGACATGTTGGTGAAGTTCTACATCGCTTAGTTTTATGAAGGAATAGGAAATACAAGGCTATATATAGGATTCAAGTGCTTCGAAGTCCCACATCGCTTAGTTTTGTTAAGGAAGAAGGAGTCCAGGGATATATAAATATATGATTCAAGTTCTTCGTTACAAGATGTACCAGTAAAAAACACTTTAAGCTTGTATTTGAATTTTTATATTCACTATTATAAAAAGGGGTTTAACCTTGGACGCGAAAGGGATTTAACCTTAGTTACAGAGGAGAGGTAACGAAGGGCGTCATAAAAACTTGCCACTTTACCCCCCGATTATTGTAAAACCGAGGGATAAAATGTTCTTCACATGGGTTTGATCTACAACGTCTGCATTTTTATTATTTTCAGAACTGGATGGCATGTCCCCCATTACCACTCGATTATTTGAGAAACTGAGGTCATAGAGTATCATTATTATCTAAGTTTAAAATAATAATCGAGGGGAAAACATTGTTATTTTTATTTTTCTATATTTTTATTTGAACATGTATTACAGAACCATATTTTGCCCATTTGTGAAACATAAACATTATTACAAAACCAATTTTTTCCATTTTTGAAACAAATACTTTGTACCTTTTTATTATTTCTCAAACAAAATCCTTGTATAAATAATATTTATTCTTACACTGTTTACAAAGCCAAAATAGAAAATGTACACCTTATAATTCTACAACAAATTAAAACTAAAATGAAATAACCATTTGCAAATGATTAACCAATAAAAGCAATAACCAAAATTCTAAGTCTTGTAGGCTGTCCAAAAGTTCTCTCCTGTGATTTGTCACCGGTTGTTAAGCACCTATAATTTGAAACACAATTAAATCAATTAAGATCATCAACAACAATAACATTAAATCTTTAGTAAAAATAATATAAAAATATAAATGAATAAATATATATTAATAAGCGAGATAAAACATGTACTAACTATTTTTCCCATATCCCCTCTCGATAATCATGACGAATATCATACGCATCATCATTGGAATCATTTTCTTCTGATGAGAGACATACATGTGTTACTAAAGAGGTGATATCAAAATTAAAATATTGATTTTAATCACTATTAAGAATATATATTCCTTGAAGAATAATTTACCATCTTGTCTTAGAAGGACCAATGACATAAAAAATTGTTTTTCTTAGGATGTCATGATGAATGGTTCAATCATATAAGTCTCTTTTCGAAGATCAACATGTGTGAATCCTAATTCATCAGTTTCTACACATGTGTTACTGTTAATCTACCTGCACTTAGATAAAGAAACTTTAAAATTAACATAATCAATCTCTATAATCTCCTCAATGACCCCAAAGTATGATCTAAATGCCAGTACATGATTCTTATCTTTCAAACTAGTGAAGTACATGGATCCAACTTCAACCATAACCCCATCATTTTGCACTATACTACGTACATCCTTTAATTTTATATAGAATGAATATTTAGTAACTTCGTATGCACTCCAAGTTATTATATTAAACTTAGGCATATGTGACATACATTTAATTGTCTTTGATGCACTACTCTCTTTAGAATCCCTATCATTAAACCAAGTTATGATAGTTTTGTTAAGCTCCGTCAACAATATTTTTTCACTCATCTGGGGGAAAGTATCCTTGATAAAACTTTTATGAATGGTAAAGTAAGGTTGAACTTCACTAAGGTTATTCAATATATACAAATATGCTTGAATAATTACATCTCAGTCAAATGTCTTAACATTTAAACCTTGAATACCTCTACCATCCTATCTTTCATTATGACGAAACTTAGGAATTCCTATAGAGTTCTCTTCTAACAAATAGTTTGTACAAAAATCAATAGCTTCTCTTGTGATGTATCATTCAATGATCGAAGCTTCTGAACGGTAATGATTCTTTCTATACCTTTTTAATGTATTTGGTGACATTACTACATATAACATTTAAGAATAAGCACAATCTAGTTATAACTACCCTTAGATTTTTTGGTAGAATTCCACAGATAGCCATTGGTAAAAGTTGTCGCATCAAGACATAACAATCATGAGATTTTAAGCTAACTAATTTTAGATCATTCATTGACATAAGTTTATTCATATTTGATGATCACCCTTAGAGAACTTTGATACCCTGCGAACAAGCGCAAAAACTTTTTTTCTTCTTTTTTGGATGAAGTGTGACATGCAGGGGGAAAATATATTCTATTTCCTATATCTTTCGGGGATAAATCTTGTCGTATACTCATCACCACCATATATTCACGAGATTTATTAGTATATATTATTTTTCCTTTACTCTTTAGAAGTGTTCCAATCAAACTATCATATATATATTTTACTCCCTATGCATAACATAAAGACAATATCTTACATCAAGGCTAGACCAATATAGAAGATCAAAGAACACCGACCTCTTTTTCAAAATATTTTCTCCATGGGCCATTTGTATTTCTTTCCAAAGAAAACATTAATGTGATGTTGTCTTTTATAAACATCCTTCCAGGTTAAGGGTTTCAGAGCGATACTAAACTCCTGATTAAAGGCCTTTCACAATCTATAATATGGATGATTAGGTCTTATAAATTTTCTATGCCCAAGGTAAATAGTCTTTTTTCGATATTTTAATTGGTGGAGGCATGTATCACCTTCACATATTAGACACACTTTATGTCCCTTAACATTGTTGATGAATTCTTGATTCATGGAAAATATCACATCATTTCATAGCATTTATCTTACTTAAATGACAAGTTTCTTACATAAAAAACCAATTATTTAATAGAAATGGTTTGAACATGTTTACTTTGGATTTGGTCTGATTTTGTGCAGGATTTGGTCCCTAAAGCAAAAACCAACAGTCAGATAGTTTACTAAGCGAGCAGTAGCGAGCTCCAGCGAAGTCAAAGACAAAAGATACAAAATCCATAAGACGGACACTTCGCTAAGCGAAGGTGAAATGAAAGCTATATTCGTTTAGTGAATCATAGTTCGCCTAGAGAAACCAAGTGTTGTACCCCAAAATTTGCCCTCCCATTTCCTCAACATTTTCTCATCACCAGACCTTTGAAGATCAAGATCCAATTAGGGTTTCCTCTGCTCAAGATTTCTCCTTGCACTGATGGACCTAAATTAGGGTTTGTGTTTGAACAAAGATGTTTTGACCTAAAATGCCTAATATGACTTTCATGCTTCATATTGGACTCCCAAGTTTATCCATACCAAGTTTCAAGTCTTGATTCCAAGTTTTGCCCAGTCAATTGGACAGATGACCTAGAAATCAGCTGTATTGGGGAAAAAGTCAACTATGGCCAATTGTCAGTCAAATCTCATGGAAATTGACCCACATCAACATTATGAACTCATATGGACCATTTGATCAAGTTTGGATCACAATTCCATAAGAAATTTGATCAGATCACCAAAAGGGCAAAATGGTCATTTTTAGGGTTTTGACTGCACAAAGACAATTTTTGACTGTTTGACCTAGCCAATGGCAAACCAAGATCACATATGGACTCAAGGACCCCATGTAATTGTCTTGACATTCTCAACAAGCTCAAAAGATCCCAAGTACACAAGATTGACAGTTGAATTTCCCAGTCAATTGATCAATTTTGACTGTATACTAAAAAGTCAAACTTTGACTTTTTGGTCAAAATCAAGAGTCAAGATTCATTTTTCATCAAAACATGCCAAATCATGAAACTTGTTCACCAAGAAACCAAGAAATGCAAATTAGGATTTAAAATGGAATTTTTCATAACTTAGAATTTTTCTAAGTTATGGAAAACCCTAATTTTTTCCCAACTTTGCACCACTTTTTCACCATGATTCATTTGGATTCAAACAAAAGTCAAAACATGAAAGTTGTAGCTTGTTGCATAATCTACAACTTTTATTCACAAAGTTTTCTCATTTGAAGCTTTTATCTCAAGTTACAAATTTTTGAATAAGGGCACTAAACCATTCTTAACTTAGTGAAAATTTGACCTATTTTGACAAGTTTTTCTACCCAACTTCAAGGCCATTTTCCATACACTTCCACTTGGAATTTCAAATTTCACTTCAAAGATGGATTGTAGTACACATTCCAAGCTTTCCAAAATGTCCAAGAACTTCTCAAACAACCTCATGGTTAGGGAGAATCGAATTTTGCAATATGGCAAAAACTCACTTTGTTCATGACCAAGTTACATGTCCATAACCTTGCAATTTGAACTCAGCATGCCTTAAGCTAGATTACAGGTCTTTTATCTCATCTACACTCCATAATTTAATGCCAATACTTTGTGCCAAGGTGTTGTTCTATGAGTTTGGACATTGTATGCAAGTTTAATCCATTTTTAGATAAAGCAAAATAGCCATTTTTGAAAAGTCATACTTTATGTCAATTGGTAAATCAAGAAGGTACAGATCAAATCTCTTTAGCACAAGATTATGGACAAATCACTCTGATCAAGGAGAGTTTATGCAGCTCATTAGGGGTCCTCTACTGACCTAGAAACACAAGTTGACATTTGTTGCTTAAAGTTGAAGAAAAGTGCCATAACACATACCAACTACCATATCAGCTCAAGAACACTTAGACAAACTTATCAAACACATTCCACACAACACAACCAAGCTAATACACGAGCCCTTAGCCTTCAAAACACCCTCAATCTTAGAATCACTCTCAAACTGCAAAAACAGGGCAAGGCCTACAGTTTGAGTATCATCTCTCAATCCCTTCAAGCATTCGTGCCCAAACCAGTTCACAAACATCCCCTAACATCTATGCAAGCTAACCAAAAGCAAAAATACGACCTGTAATCCCTCTAACTGGTTCCACCATTTTCACATTTTTGACTTGCAGGTGAAGTTCTCTAGCTCGATTCAGAAGCTTTCAAGACAAAGTAAACATTGGAATAACATCCCTGGACCTCAAGGAAGCTTTTCCAATCCTCACCTTGCACTGAAAGTTCCTGCATTGCCAGATTGAACTTCAACTGAACAGGTAAGTTTTTGAATTCGTATCTCTCTTATTAGGCATTGTTAGCTTTAGGTTTGTGAAGAGAATATGTCATAATCATTGCCCTGAACATGCCCATATAATTAGATTTTATTTATATTATGTGTGTTGCAAGAATTTGATGCCTGAACTTTGAACAAAAATTAGGTTAAAAATTGGGAGAGAAGAAATTCTCTCTCATTTCTGAGAGTTAGATCATGTTCTTTATATGTATGAAATCGTGAGATGATGCTTTACATTTTTTGTGTTGAAAGTTTTTATTGAAAATCAAAGAATCAGGATCTTGATGTTGAAGCAAGAGGCGCGCGTATTTTTCAAACATTGTTTGCTGGAGGTTGAAGACAGGTCTTCTAGGCTGGGCCTGGAATATTTTTCTTATTTGCACCACATAATTGCTTTTACACCCCCAAGGCCTATTTGCTTATTTCTTTGACTTTTTGACTTTTTTCTTTTTTGATTGACTTTGTTTATTTTTTTCTCATGACATTAAAAATATAAAAATATTTTTTCTCACCATTTTTGATTTTGTTAGGCATTTATTTTACTATCATTTAGTTTACACATAAATATATATATATATATATATATATATATATATATATATATATATATATATATATATATATATATATATATATATATATATATATATATATATATATATATATATATATATATATATATATATATATATATATATATATATATATATATATATATATATATATATATATATATATATATATATATATATATATATATATATATATATATATATATATATATATATATATATATATATATATATATATATATATTTTGTTTAAAATACTAAAAAATAGTACAAATGCATTTCTATACATTTTTATTTTTGTTTTACTTTCTGAAAATATTTTATAGAAAAATTACTTTTTTTATTAAATATTAAATATTATTATTTTTTATATATAATACATATTTAGAACTTAGTACATAAATATATATATTTATTAATATACTTAGAATAAAATACTAAAAATATACATATTTTATTTTATTAATATTAAACACTAAAAAATCATTTTTTACAAATATACTTTATCTTTATTTTATTTGTATATAATAAATAAATACTTGTATTAAATTAAATAATAATACATTTCATTTAATAAAAATTAGGGTTTTGCCCTAAATTCAAAAATACTCCAAAAAATAATATCTTTTTATTTTCTTTTTTATTTTACATAAATAATACTTTTTTCATACATATAAAAAAACCTTTATTGCATTCTTGCATGTTTGTTCTATTTCTATTTTATTTATGCAATTAAATTATCTTGTAAATAATTCAAATCTTGATGTAATAGTTTTAGGTTTAAATTCCTTGTCAAAATCCCCATTTGAAACATTGTACCCCCCTCCCTATATTATTGTGTTGTAATAGCGTAGGAATTTAAATTTCGCACTTTATCGCTTTCTAAATATACAATGCTAGAATTAGGGTTTATATGCGAATAAAAAAAATGAATAAGATAGTTGGACCTAATATAAGACAAACAAGCATGAAAATGGACACACAAATCACACTCTCACCCCCTAGGGTATTCCACTTATTGCCTTTCAAAATTGGACCATATTGCATGTTAGGTCTCTTTGGGCAAAACAAACAAATTGAATGATCATAGTCCCTCGATAACACTTTTCAAAATATTGCCAAACAAATGATCAAGTCCCTTAAAGAAAATGCCCAAAGATATTTGGCACCATTGCAATTATGGTCTGAACGATGACCCGCGCCCGTCCCTTTCACATCCTAACATGAGATTGTCCACCAAATACAATGGTGGAACAAACTTATGAAAAGGGTTAAAACATAGCAATAGTCTTTGAGAAATTTAGGAGTAGATAAACTCTTAGTTACTTGAATCAAACTTGCAAAAACAAAATACTTGCCTATTTTCTAAAACACACCTCACAAAACTTTCAAAACAACTTTCAAAAACAAATGAAAACCTTTTCAAAAGACATACATCTTTGTATACATCCCCACATGGATCATTACAAAGGTTGCCACCACATTGGCTTCTTTTCAAAACATTTTCAAACCCACACACACAAGCACCATTTAAAACAATTGAAAATGCAAGGCAAGTGATCTAAGCAAGTAACTAAGAGCCCATGGATAACCATGGATAGAAAGAGTGCTAACACCTTCCCTTTCTATAATCTACTCCCCGAACCCAAGAAAACATCTCAAAGGTTTTTGCTGTGCTTTTTTAACCTTTCCTTAGGATAAAATAAAAAGTCGGTGGCGACTCTTGCTCAACCGAAACATTTGCGAAAACAAACGCAAAACCTCAAGTCAGTTCTCCCACCGTATCACAGAACTGGCGACTCTGTTGGGGAGAAATTTTAAAGTGGAGTAACCTTAGGGCTTAGATCACCCTCTTGCATGACTAATTGTTTGATTTGCTTGCTTTATACTTTGGCTCTATTGTTTGGGTTTACAATCCTCCACCCGGATTTTGGGAAACATTCATAGATAGCAATACGTTGTGGAAACTGTGCGGGGTATACCGACACGGTCTAAGCAATAACTATATTAGTGCGACATATTTGTGAGTACCGGTAACCCTTGAGTTCAATCAAGGAGAGTACGGGGCCGCTGAGTGATGTCACTAAGCACTAATGACCTAGAACCTTACTTGACCATCTTGGCCTTTTATTAGGGGTAGTGAGATGACCGGCTTTGGTGCAGTCCGAAGTTGGTAGATACTCGATACTACACTCATTGAGGGTTTTTTTCTTGGAATATTTTGGTCGCTAGTTAAATGGCTAAACCAAAACAATGAACATTGAAAACAATCCAAGGATATTGAGCTCCTTAGAACCCGGTTACTATTTATAGGACAGGTTTTTAAGCCAACTACACTCAAGAGGGTACTTACCTATGAAACCCCATGCAAGCCTGAAATTAGGGTTTGGTGTGATTTGCTTGTACATATGTTTTATACATACATCATAAACATCATAAAACATCATATGCATTCACTAACCATTTCAAGGGTTTTGGATCTTCATCTTTGTTCTTGTTTTGTAGGACATGGAAATTCCTCGCAGAAATACCGTTCAAGTCAACCTTGTGAGAATCTCTCCTCAACTCAAGGAGATCACCTCAAGAATTCCGGAAAATTCATCCTTCAGTGAAAGACATGGTAGACTGCTCAGCCTAGTCAACACCAACATTGAAGAAGACATGATGAAAGTGCTATTCCAGTTCTTTGACCCTCTTCACCACTGCTTCACTTTCCCTGATTATCAGTTGGTACCCACTTTGGAGGAGTTTTCTCAACTCCTAAGAATCCCTATCCTTAATCAACTACCCTTCAACGGTACGGAAAAGGAGCCAAAGCCGGAAGATGTTGCTCAAGCATTACATCTACAACCATCTGACATCAAGGGGCATTGGGAAACCAGAAGCGGCGTCAAAGGATTCTTAGCAAAGTTCTTGTTTGAGAAGGCACAAGAATGTTGGAATTCATTGGACCTGTAAGCCTTTGAAGAAATTGTGGCACTCCTTATCTATGGGTTGGTCTTGTTCCCAAATCCTGACCAATTGGTAGATGTCAACGCCGTCAAAATCTTCTTGTCCAGAAATCCAATACCAACATTGCTTGGGGACATCCTTCACTCATTTTACACACGAACAATGAGAAAGAGGGGTGTTCTCATGTGCTGCACTCCTATCCTTGCAAGGTGGTTTATTTCGCACCTTCCACAATCTGTCTTGAAGAATGACCAAGGTACAAGGTGGTCCCAACGATTGATGACTCTTACTCATTCTGATGTGCATTGGTGTTCTCGGTCTAGAGAAAATGTCATCATCGTCGATCGTTGCGGAGAATTTCCCAATGTTCCTTTACTTGGAATTAGGGGAGGCATCACCTACAACCCTTGCCTAGCTTTGAGGCAATTTGGATATGCACGGAGGGATGGCCCTCATGATATGTTGATTCCTAGCCTAGTTTTTGACTTCGACAACGATGCGCAAGGACTTCGCCAAAGATTCGTTCGAGCTTGGGGAAAACTCAACAAGATTGATAGCCAGACTCTGGGACACAAGAACTCCATCCCTCTTGAGCCCTATCTCAAGTGGGTACGAGCCCGAGCCCAAAGTCTAAAGATGCCTTATCCTCATGTACTCCCAGTGATTAAAGAGCCCGTCAATGAAGGAGAGGTTCCCTACACCATCCTACATCCAGACATGCCTACATCGTGGGAGGAAATGCAGAAAAGTTGGATTCAGCTCAAGGAGGAACGGAATACTTTTGAAGCTAGCTACTACGCCAGTGAAAAGAAGGTTCTAGAGCTTACCCGCCGACTCCACGAGCAAGAGGCCCTCAACACCTACATCGCACCGAAGAGGATGCGCAATGTCTTTCTGCCTTAAGAAGTTTATTTTGTAACATTTGGCCCATGGGGCATTTATGTACTAACAAATTTCTTCTTATTAATATGACGTGCGTTCTTCTTTGTCTGAAACAATTTTGAATGTTCTAAATCCTTGAATGCATTGCATACATCAGCATACCATTCATCATGTGCATAAGCAGGTCTCATTCCAGGTTTCCTTATCTGTCTGCTGTTTATTACAGTAGGATGGATCTCGAGCAAACAATCAAAGACCTACAGGCTCAGAATGCACAATTCCAGCAACTCCTGATGACCTTGGCTAAGGGTCAGGAGGATATCAAGACTCAATTAGGGAACAAAGACCCAGTAAAGAAGAAGAAAAAGAGACTCAGGGTGGCTACTTTGGGGAGAAGATTTGACGGAGAAGCTCGAAGAGTGCTTGAATTTCCTCCTACTTCTGATGAAGGGACCAGTAAGAGAGATGGAGTTGCGGTACCTTCCGAATCTGATGCGGAAGAAGAAGAGGTTGAAGAGGATGAAGATTATTTTGACCAGCAATACCCTCCAGCTGATGATAAATACAAAGGGTTAGAAGACAGATTAGCCGCCATGGAATTACAAAGGGTACCTGGTTTGGATTTTGAAGACTTGGGTTTGGTTGCCGGGATTGTGATTCCCCCAAAGTTCAAAGTGCCAGTGTTTGTGAGGTATGATGGGCTGTCTTGCCCAAAAATGCATCTCAGGTCCTACGTGAGAAAGATTCAACCCTATACGGCAGATAAAAACCTCTGGATTCATTTCTTTCAAGACAGCCTTTCTGGAGCTCAGTTGGAGTGGTTCTATCAGCTAGAAGGAACCAGTGTCCGGAATTGGGATGATTTGGCCACCGCTTTCTACAAACAATACCAATACAATTCTGACCTTGCCCCTACTCGTACCCAACTTCAGGGTATGTCGATAGGAACAGGCGAAGGATTCAAAGAGTACGCACAAAAATGGAGGGATTTGGCTGGCAGGGTACAGCCTCCTTTAACCGATCGTGAGCTTGTTGATATGTTTCTAGGGACCCTATCTGGGCAGTTTTTCAATCATCTGATTGGTAAATCTTCCGCGGGGTTTACCGATTTGATCTTAACGGGCGAGAGAATAGAATCTGGCATTAAGTCAGGAAAGATTCAGAAGGGTGTTGCTGCAAGTACCGAGAAGAGGCCTTTTAAGAAAGAAGCAAGTGCCGTCTATGGTCCTAGAAGACAAATCAAGCCAGAAAGTCGCCAAGCCGTCAATGCTCTGGTCATTTCAAAACCTGTTGCTGCTCCTCAGCAGTACCATCAACAAAGAAGTGAAAGGCCCAAGAGGCAGTATACTCGGCTGAGTATGACCTTATCTCAAATTTTACCTCAACTGCTATCGACCAATTTGGTGACCACCAAAGAAGCTCCTAAGGTCGTCAATACTGCGTCTCCTAAGTATAACCCAAATGCCCAGTGTGCTTATCATTCTGATAGTCCCGGGCACACTACTGATGATTGTTGGGCCTTGAGAAACAAAGTGCAAGATCTTATCGACGCGAAGGAAATTCAGTTTGAAGCGCCTGAGAGGCCGAATGTTGTAACTGCTCCTATGCCCCAGCATAGAGTAAATGCCATTGAGGAAGAATTGTATGCTGTTTCGGTGAATGAAGTTGTTACCCCTCTTTTGACTGTTAAGAGGAACTTACTACTAGCCGGTTTATTTCTGGGTTGTAGTAAGGGTTGCCTCCTGTGTGCTGTTATCCCTACCGGTTGTCCACTGCTGAAGTCAGGCATCCAAAGCCTGATGGATAGCAAGGAAATTCTATTCAAGAAAACTGCTGTTCCGTCTGTTTCCGTTGAAGAAATATCTATTGTCACAATCTACAATCCTGCCAAAGCTCCCGTAAAGAAACCGGTCCAAATTATGTCTGTTGCACCCATCACTATTACTGTCCCGGGGCCTCTCCCGTATGAGTCTGATAAAGCTGTTCCATGGCATTATGGAGCCGACGTGTATGTGCTTGGGGTGAAGCAGGAGTTCAACACCAATACCAGTATCAGTAACATCACTGGTCCCGCCAAGATTACCCGCAGTGGCAGGCTCTTCTCGCCTGACATTGCACTGCCAGTTATCCGAAAACCTCTCACCATCACACCCGCAAGTATGCATGTTCCAATTCAAGTTCCTGTGTCTACTACTGCCGCCGAGTCCTCTGATACTCGGGGCAAAGAAGTTGCTACCGATTCGCCTGCCAGAACGGAGGCACCAAAGAAGACTGCTGTGGAAGCCTCCCAACAAGAAATGGAGGAAATTCTTAAAATTATCAAAAAGAGTGACTTTAATATTGTTGAACAATTGGGGCATACTCCCTCCAAAATCTCTATGCTATCATTGCTGCTATGCTCAGAGGCCCATGCAAAAGCCCTGATTTCATTTTTGAAAACGGCCCATGTGCCGCAAGAGACCTTCGCGGATCAATTCACCGACTGTGTGGCTAATTTGACGGCTGACAATGGCTTGGGGTTCTCAGATGCTGACCTTACCGCCAAAGGGAAAAATCACAATGATGCCCTGCACGTCTCTATAGAGTGCAGGGGCACTACTCTCGCACACATGTTGGTAGATACCGGTTCTTCCCTGAATGTTTTACCCAAGAAGGCATTGGATCGCTTAGATTGTGAGGGTTTGGAGTTGAAACCTAGTAACATCATTGTTAGAGCCTTCGACGGTTCTAAGAGGATGGTGCACGGTGAGGTAGACATCCCTATTCGTGTGGGTTCCCAAGTTTTCGGCTCAACGTTCTATGTAATGGATATTCGTCCATCTTACTCCTGCTTATTGGGTCGACCCTGGATTCACAAAGCTGGGGCAGTAACTTCCACTTTACACCAAAAGCTCAAATACCCTGTCAAAGGGAAGATTGTTACTGTGCAGGGTGAGGAGGAATACATGGTGAGTCACTTGAATTCATTCTGATATATCGAGATGGACGGGGAGTTTATTGAAACCCCCTTTCAGCATTTTGAGGAAGTACCTCCAGTGTTGGCATCAGCTGAAGCAGTGGTTGAAGAAGACTTTCCGTTGAAGATGGCATCCTTGAAGGATGCCCGGGCTGTAATCGAGAAAGGCAATTGTGCAAACTGGGGCCAGCTTCCTGACTTCACTCAAAAGAATGACAAGTTTGGGTTGGGCTTTACTACAGAGGCTCAGAGGGCTGTGCGCAAGGAAAGGATCGGAAAGGCTCCGGTGTTTATCTCCAACCCAAGGGTAAATGCTATTGAGGAGGATGTGGAGGAAGCAGAGTTTGACAGGTTGATCTACCCGACTACCAGCAACGGACCAAGCAACTGGACGGCAAAGGATTTTACACCTATCACATTTGTCACGCAGTAATTAATTTCTTTTGATTTCCAATTTGTAATAAACAATGTGTTAAAACTTTTATTGGCTCGGTGTCCTACCCGGGGCATCGTAGCTCCATTTGTGAGGGCTTTTTGTATGACATTTCCATATATCATCAATCAAAACATTGGACGTTTGTTGCATTTCAGATCTTGTGCTCTTTTTTCTTTCTGTGTTATATATTGCAAAACAGCTATATTTACACACACTCACTTATACAGGTTTCAATCCACCCTGGATCTCACTGGTAACAGCTCTGCTACCGCCAGTTATGACTTCGAGAATCCGATCAACTTGGCCGAAGACAAAGGTGAAGATGATTGCGAAGTGCCTGGTGAACTCGCAAGACTGCTACTCCAGGAAGAGAGGGCTATTCAACCACATGAAGAGCCGGTCGAAACAATTAACCTAGGTACTGAGACAGATAGGAAAGAGGTCAAGATTGGTGCCAATCTAGAGCTCAGCGTGAAGCAACGATTGATCCAAATGCTACAGGATTACATGGAGATATTTGCTTGGTCCTATGAAGATATGCCTGGTTTGGATGCCGACATTGTAGTTCATCACCTGCCGACCAAGGAAGACTGCCCTCCGGTAAAGCAAAAGGTCCGCCGTATGTGCCCAGAGATGTCTGAAAAGATCAAGGATGAGGTTATGAAGCAATTCGATGCCGGGTTTCTAGCAGTAACTTCTTACCCTCAGTGGGTTGCCAATGTGGTGCCAGTGCCGAAGAAGGACGGTAAAGTCAGAATGTGTGTCGACTACAGGGATTTGAACAGGGCCAGCCCCAAGGATGATTTTCCTCTACCTCACATTGACGTTCTCGTTGACAATACTGCTCAACACAAGGTGTTCTCCTTCATGGATGGTTTTTCAGGGTATAATCAAATCAAGATGGCTCCGGAAGATATGGAAAAGACCACCTTTGTGACTCAGTGGGGCACCTTCTGTTACAAGGTCATGCCATTCGGGTTGAAAAATGCTGGGGCAACCTACCAACGCGCCATGCTTGCTTTATTTCATGATATGATCCATCATGAGATTGAGGTATATGTTGATGACATGATAGCAAGGTCTCAAACTAAGGAGGAGCATCTTGACCATCTGAGGAAGCTGTTTGACCGGCTCAAGTTATACAAGCTGAGATTGAATCCCAACAAATGCACCTTTGGGGTAAGGTCCGGAAAATTGCTAGGCTTCATTGTAAGTGATAAGGGTATTCAAGTGGACCCTGCCAAGGTTAAAGCCATTCAAGATATTCCAGTCCCTAAGACAGAGAAAGAAGTCAGAGGCTTCCTAGGACGACTGAATTACATTGCCCGATTCATCTCACATCTGACTGCTACTTGTGAGCCAATCTTCAAATTACTGAAGAAAGATCAAGTAGTACGCTGGAACGATGAATGTTAGGCTGCCTTTGAAAGGATAAAGGAATATCTCCAAGAGCCCCCCATTCTTATGCCACCAGTGGAAGGAAGACCTCTAATATTATACTTGATAGTACTTGATAATTCAATGGGGTGTGTGCTGGGGCAGCATGACGAGTCTGGCCGAAAAGAGCACGCTATTTATTACTTGAGCAAAAAGTTTACCGACTGTGAGTCTCGTTACTCACTGCTTGAGAAAACTTGCTGCGCTCTAGTATGGGCTGCTCGCCGGCTGAGACAGTATATGCTGACTCACACTACTCTATTAATTTCAAAGATGGATCCCATCAAGTACATATTTGAAAAGCCTGCTCTGTCTGGAAGGATAGCGAGATGGCAAATGATCTTGACAGAATATGACATCCAGTATACAACTCAGAAAGCTATTAAGGGAAGTGTACTGGCGGATCATTTGGCACACCAACCTGTGGATGATTACCAATCATTGAACTTTGATTTTCCGGACGAAGACATCATGGTGGTAACTGACTGTGAAGTACCTGGACCGGATGAAGGACCTGAGGAAGGATCCCGATGGTCTATGCATTTTGATGGAGCCTCCAATGCTTTGGGTAACGGTGTCGGCGCTGTAATCATATCTCCCAAAGGAACTCATACTCCACTCACCGCCCGATTGTGCTTCAACTGCACCAACAACATGGAAGAATATGAAGCATGTATCATGGGTTTACAAGCTGCAATCGACTTAAGGATCAAATTTCTGAGTGTCTTCGGAGATTCCGCTCTCGTGATCAATCAGATCAAAGGCGAGTGGGATACGAAACACCCAAATCTTATTCCTTACAAGGAGTATGTGTCAACCTCGCTTCCCCACTTTGAAGAAATAACTTTTGAGCACTTCCCAAGAGAGGAGAATCAGCTAGCAGACGCATTAGCTACGATGTCTTCAATGTTCAAAGTTAAGTGGGACAATGAGGCTCCCCGGATCATTATCTGGAAGTTGGATGAACCAGCATACTGCTGCAATCTCGAGGCTGAAAAGGTGACTGAAAAACCCTGGTATCATGAGGTGAATAGGTATTTGGAAGCTCAGGAATACCCTGAAGGCGCATCTGTCAATGACAAGAAGTTCATGAGAAGGTTTGCAGCGAAATTCTTCCTCAGCAACGGCATTCTCTACAAGCGGAATCATGATTCAACTCTACTACGTTGTGTGGATAAGGCCGAAGCAGAGAAGATCATGATAGAACTGCATGAAGGTACATTTGGAACAAATTCCAGTGGGCACACCATGGCTAAGAAAATCCTTCGGGCAGGATATTTCTGGTCCACAATGGAAGCTGATTGTTACCAACACTCTCGAACTTTTCATAAATGCCAAATCTATGCTGACAAGGTGCATATTCCTCCGGTTCCTCTGAACGTCCTGACGGCACCTTGGCCTTTTGCAATGTGGGGGATTGATATGATCGGTGAGATTCGACCGACGGCATCCAATGGGCATCGCTTCATCTTGGTGGCGATCGATTATTTCACGAAGTGGGTTGAGGCAGCTTCCTACGCCATAGTAACCAAGAGCGTCGTGGCACGTTTTATCCGGCATAATCTGATCTGTCGGTACGGCGTCCCGGAAAGAATCATCACGGACAATGGTACCAATCTCAACAACAAGATGATCACTGAGCTCTGCGAACAATTCAAGATACAGCACCACAATTCTTCTCCCTACCGGCCGAAGATGAATGGGGCTGTAGAGGCAGCTAATAAAAATATCAAGAAGATTGTGCAGAAGATGACAGTGACCTATAAAGATTGGCACGAGATGTTACCGTTCGCTCTTCATGGGTACCGTACCTCAGCAAGGACGTCAACTGGGGCAACTCCCTTCTCCTTGGTCTATGGCATGAAGGCAGTCTTGCCAATTGAAGTCCAGATACCCTCTCTCCGAATAATGAAGGATGCAGACTTGAGTGAAGATGACTGGATCCAGACTCGACTGGATCAATTAAATCTGATTGACGAAAAGAGACTCACCACTATCTGTCATGGTCAGACGTATCAAAAACGGATGATCAGGGCATTTAACAAGAGAGTCAGACCACAAGAGTATCAAGTTGGAGACCTGGTAATCAAACGCATCATCCTTCCTCAAAGTGATCCCCGGGGCAAATGGACCCCTACTTACGAAGGGCCATTTGTGGTTAAACATGTATTCTCAGGAGGAGCCATGATCCTAACCACCATGGATGGTGACGACCTTCCTCACCCCGCCAATGCAGACATAGTGAAAAGATACTACGCATGAATAAAAGACCCGCTAGGTTGACATACCTAGGCAAAAATTAGGGTTTCCCGGCGAACCAAAAGGGTTCGGGCAAAAATAAGGGATGAAATGAATAAAAATCTGTACACCCGGCAAGTCGAAAACCTGAAAGGATGGCTTGGGCAAAAATGGGTATCCCGGTGGACTGAAAACCCGAAAGGGCGGTCCAGGCAAAAGTTAGGGATAAAGCGTAACACTATGTCTCATTGGATCACTTCGCATCCGGAATTCGGCATCAACTATCTGGCTCAGACTTCGGCATCGACCAATCAGCTTCATCTTCAACTAGGCAGCAAAGCGATGAGACGCTTGGAGACATAAAGGCAATAGAAGAGTTGGAACCCAGTAGGATTATTCACATAGCTATTTTGTTTTCTTTTCAAAATTATAAATTCTGTGTTATTCGGCGGCATCCTCTTACTAGGATGTCAGCCTCTTGTACAAAAAACGCCTATTCACAGGCAAAATTCAAATCAATACGAATTCACTTGTCCATACAAATTGCCATTGTTTTTTCCTTTTTCTGTTTTGTCTTGCGACGAACGTCCAATGTTCATTTTTGATATATGCATTTGACATTAAATTGCTGATTCATAAATGTTTGCATAAGAAACAAAAGATTAGTTACAGGTGACATCAGAAACAGGGGCAATGTGAAATTGCCTGATGCAGTCTGGCTGCTTTGTTTGCCAAGGTACCAAGGTAGTT
This sequence comes from Vicia faba, assembly GCA_948472305.1. Classification (NCBI taxonomy): domain Eukaryota; kingdom Viridiplantae; phylum Streptophyta; class Magnoliopsida; order Fabales; family Fabaceae; genus Vicia; species Vicia faba. Next base: position 1,190,005,718 of record OX451740.1, on the reverse strand, counting down.
TCGATTGAAGAATGTGACCAAATGATCTCAGCCCCCCGCAGAGTAAGGCAAGATTCAGTAATACTTCCCCCAGTGAAGTCGCCAACTTTCCCCGGCAGGTCTAAAAGCTTATCCCCAGTAGATTCTGGAAGCTTGTTCCCTGCAGAATACGGACGTCTCTCCCGAGCTTTATTCAGAGTTATCCCTCACAAGGGCTTATAACTGGGTTATCCTCAGCTATTTTCCACGGAAGATCGCCCTCGGCAAAGTTCCTTCAATCCCCGGCAGAGTCTATCGTTGGTATTCCCCAGTGGAGTTTATCATCATTATCCCCAGCGGAATCTGTCATTAAATTCCTCAGCAGGCCTCTCGTCAAACTTCAGCAAAGTATCTCTGCCACAGAGCAATTCTTCGGCCGTTCGTCAAGGATTTATTTTCCTAAGACGGAAATACACTCATAAACATTTCACATTTCATACATCTTGCTTACGTACATGATAAAGTGCATACAACACTATCTCATGTTGAACATCATGACAGCATGCATATCATACATCATGACATTACATACAACTTATGTTTTTGCCTTTTCAGAAAAAAAAGACAATCCTAAAGACAACTTCCTTCAACTGTCACAAATTCCAGATTCGATACCTGTATCTAGCCAGGGCACATCTGAGAGTGATCAGTTTCCAGACTCGATTCCTGTATCTAGCCAGGGTACGTCTGAAGAGTTCCAGATTCGATTCCTGTATCCAGCCAGGGCACATCTATCAACTACAACATTTCCAGATTCGACTCCTGTATCCAGCCAGGGCATATCTATTGACCACATTTCCAGACTCGATTCCTGAATCTAGCCAGGGCACGTCTGAAGAGTTCGAAGATTCGATTCCTGTATCCAGCCAGGGAATATCTGTTGACAACTATTTCCGGATTCGATTCCTGTATCCAGCCAGGGCACATCTGTGAGCAACTATTTGTAGACTTGACACCTGTATCTAGCCAGGGCATATCTGCATAAAGAGATGGAAGATCAAACACCTGTAACAAGCTAGGAAAACATCTGTCTTTCTCAAATACACAAGTTCTCGCTAAGGAATCTCTTATGCGATCAACACTTCCAAATGGCATCTATAAGCCCATTCCCGACAAGGTTCTGTCACATCTTCAGATGGCATCTATAAGCCCATCTCCCTATCCACCATCTCTCCAAATGGCATCTGTAAGCCCATTCCCGACATCACATTGTTGAGACTCCAACATGCGAGTGCAAATTTCCGGGCACTCTAGTGTCCAATCTCCTTTTACCCTCGAGTCACGAAAGGCAAACCTGCCAATCTAACTCTTCAGGTTCAAGAAGATTGAACAGGGGCAACTGTTGTACCCCAAAATTTGCCCTCCCATTTCCTCAACATTTTCTCATCACCAGACCTTTGAAGATCAAGATCCAATTAGGGTTTCCTCTGCTCAAGATTTCTCCTTGCACTGATGGACCCAAATTAGGGTTTGTGTTTGAACAAAGATGTTTTGACCTAAAATTCCTAAGATGACTTTCATGCTTCATATTGGACTCCCAAGTTTATCCATACCAAGTTTCAAGTCTTGATTCCAAGTTTTGCCCAGTCAATTGGACAGATGACCTAGAAATCAGCTGTATTGGGGAAAAAGTCAATTGTGGCCAATTGACAGTCAAATCTCATGGAAATTGACCCACATCAACATTATGAACTCATATGGACCATTTGATCAAGTTTGGATCACAATTCCACAAGAAATTTGATCAGATCACCAAAAGGGCAAAATGGTCATTTTTAGGGTTTTGACTGCACAAAGACAATTTTTGACTGTTTGACCTTGCCAATGGCAAACCAAGATCACATATGGACTCAAGGACCCCATGGAATTGTCTTGACATTCTCAACAAGCTCAAAAGATCCCAAGTACACAAGATTGACAGTTGAATTTCCCAGTCAATTGATCAATTTTGATTGTATACTGAAAAGTCAAACTTTGACTTTTTGGTCAAAATCAAGAGTCAAGATTCATTTTTCATCAAAACATGCCAAATCATGAAACTTGTTCACCAAGAAACCAAGAAATGCAAATTAGGGTTTAAAATGGAATTTTTCATAACTTAGAATTTTTCTAAGTTATGGAAAACCCTAATTTTTTCCCAACTTTGCCCCACTTTTCCACCATGATTCATTTGGATTCAAACAAAAGTCAAAACATGAAAGTTGTAGCTTGTTGCATAATCTACAACTTTGATTCACAAAGTTTTCTCATTTGAAGCTTTTATCTCAAGTTACAAATTTTTGAATAAGGGCACTAAACCATTCTTAACTTAGTGAAAATTTGACCTATTTTGACAAGTTTTTCTACCCAACTTCAAGGCCATTTTCCATACACTTCCACTTGGAATTTCAAATTTCACTTCAAAGATGGATTGTAGTACACATTCCAAGCTTTCCAAAATGTCCAAGAACTTCTCAAACAACCTCATGGTTAGGGAGAATCGAATTTTGCAATATGGCAAAAACTCACTTTGTTCATGACCAAGTTACATGTCCATAACCTTGCAATTTGAACTCAGCATGCCTTAAGCTAGATTACAGGTCTTTTATCTCATCTACACTCCATAATTTAATGCCAATACTTTGTGCCAAGGTGTTGTTCTATGAGTTTGGACATTGTATGCAAGTTTAATCCATTTTTAGATAAAGCAAAATAGCCATTTTTGAAAAGTCATACTTTATGTCAATTGGTAAATCAAGAAGGTACAGATCAAATCTCTTTAGCACAAGATTATGGACAAATCACTCTGATCAAGGAGAGTTTATGCAGCTCATTAGGGGTCCTCTACTGACCTAGAAACACAAGTTGACATTTGTTGCTTAAAGTTGAAGAAAAGTGCCATAACACATACCAACTACCATATCAGCTCAAGAACACTTAGACAAACTTATCAAACACATTCCACACAACACAACCAAGCTAATACACGAGCCCTTAGCCTTCAAAACACCCTCAATCTCAGAATCACTCTCAAACTGCAAAAACAGGGCAAGGCCTACAGTTTGAGTATCATCTCTCAATCCCTTCAAGCATTCTTGCCCAAACCAGTTCACATACATCCCCTAACATCTATGCAAGCTAACCAAAAGCAAAAATACGACCTGTAATCCCTCTAACTGGTTCCACCATTTTCACATTTTTGACTTGCAGGTGAAGTTCTCTAGCTCGATTCAGAAGCTTTCAAGACAAAGTAAACATTGGAATAGCATCCCTGGACCTCAAGGAAGCTTTTCCAATCCTCACCTTGCACTGAAAGTTCCTGCATTGCCAGATTGAACTTCAACTGAACAGGTAAGTTTTTGAATTCGTATCTCTCTTATTAGGCATTGTTAGCTTTAGGTTTGTGAAGAGAATATGTCATAATCATTGCCCTGAACATGCCCATATAATTAGATTTTATTTATATTATGTGTGTTGCAAGAATTTGATGCCTGAACTTTGAACAAAAATTAGGTTAAAAATTGGGAGAGAAGAAATTCTCTCTCATTTCTGAGAGTTAGATCATGTTCTTTATATGTATGAAATCGTGAGATGATGCTTTACATTTTTTGTGTTGAAAGTTTTTATTGAAAATCAAAGAATCAGGATCTTGATGTTGAAGCAAGAGGCGCGCGTATTTTTCAAACATTGTTTGCTGGAGGTTGAAGACAGGTCTTCTGGGCTAGGCCTGGAATATTTTTCTTATTTGCACCACATAATTGCTTTTACACCCCCAAGGCCTATTTGCTTATTTCTTTGACTTTTTGACTTTTTTCTTTTTTAATTGACTTTGTTTATTTTTTTCTCATGACATTAAAAATATAAAAATATTTTTTCTCACCATTTTTGATTTTGTTAGGCATTTATTTTACTATCTTTTAGTTTACACATAAATAGATATATATATATATATTTTTTGTTTAAAATACTAAAAAATAGTACAAATGCATTTCTATACATTTTTATTTTTGTTTTACTTTCTGAAAATATTTTATAGAAAAATTACTTTTTTTATTAAATATTAAATATTATTATTTTTTATATATAATACATATTTAGAACTTAGTACATAAATATATATATTTATTAATATACTTAGAATAAAATACTAAAAATATACATATTTTATTTTATTAATATTAAACACTAAAAATCATTTTTTACAAATATACTTTATCTTTATTTTATTTGTATATAATAAATAAATACTTGTATTAAATTAAATAATAATACATTTCATTTAATAAAAATTAGGATTTTGCCCTAAATTCAAAAATACTCCAAAAAATAATATCTTTTTATTTTCTTTTTATTTTACATAAATAATACTTTTTTCATACATATAAAAAAACCTTTTTTGCATTCTTGCATGTTTGTTCTATTTCTATTTTATTTATGCAATTAAATTATCTTGTAAATAATTCAAATCTTGATGTAATAGTTTTAGGTTTAAATTCCTTGTCAAAATCCCCATTTGAAACATTGTACCCCCCTCCCTATATTATTGTGTTGTAATAGCGTAGGAATTTAAATTTCGCACTTTATCGCTTTCTAAATATACAATGCTAGAATTAGGGTTTATATGCGAATAAAAAAAATGAATAAGATAGTTGGACCTAATATAAGACAAACAAGCATGAAAATGGACACACAAATCACACTTGCACCCCCTAGGGTATTCCACTTATTGCCTTTCAAAATTGGGCCATATTGCATGTTAGGTCTCTTTGGGCAAAACAAACAAATTGAATGATCATAGTCCCTCGATAACACTTTTCAAAATATTGCCAAACAAATGATCAAGTCCCTTAAAGAAAATGCCCAAAGATATTTGGCACCATTGCAATTATGGTCCGAACGATGACCCGCGCCCGTCCCTTTCACATCCTAACATGAGATTGTCCACCAAATACAATGGTGGAACAAACTTATGAAAAGGGTTAAAACATAGCAATAGTCTTTGAGAAATTTAGGAGTAGATAAACTCTTAGTTACTTGAATCAAACTTGCAAAAACAAAATACTTGCCTATTTTCTAAAACACACCTCACAACACTTTCAAAACAACTTTCAAAAACAAATGAAAACCTTTTCAAAAGACATACATCTTTGTATACATCCCCACATGGATCATTACAAAGGTTGCCACCACATTGGCTTCTTTTCAAAACATTTTCAAACCCACACACACAAGCACCATTTAAAACAATTGAAAATGCAAGGCAAGTGATCTAAGCAAGTAACTAAGAGCCCATGGATAACCATGGATAGAAAGGGTGCTAACACCTTCCCTTTCTATAATCTACTCCCCGAACCCAAGAAAACATCTCAAAGGTTTTTGCTGTGCTTTTTTAACCTTTCCTTAGGATAAAATAAAAAGTCGGTGGCGACTCTTGCTCAACCGAAACATTTGCGAAAACAAACGCAAAACCTCAAGTCAGTTCTCCCACCGTATCACACCAAGATAAAAGATAATTAACCAATTTTGGCAGCAGCGAGAAGAAGGGAAGTATTTCGCTTAGCGAATTGGGCCTTCGCTTAGCGAAATAGAGTGGTCAAAGAAAAATATTTTAAAAAGACTTAAGCCTGAAGAAAGAAATTTCGCTAAGAGAGCATCACTTCACTTAAAGAACTTTGGTGGTTTTCTGAAGACAAGTTGATTTGAAAACTTAATGAAGAAGTAGGACTTCACTTAGCGAAATATAATTCACTTAGAAAACTCAGGAGGCCATAACTTCTATAAATAGGACATAAACTACTCTCAAAAGGACCATTCAGTTCTTATCTCGTAATGCACTATATTGCTGTAATAGAAGTAGGAATAAAAGAGATTTTAGGAAGAAAGGGTGGATACGCATCAAGAGTCAGTAAATCTTCATTGATGTCATTTCAACTCAAATCTCCCATTGTTCAACAAGCTACCATGAGTATCTAAATCCCTCTCTTGTTGGGTTTGGTCGTAGTTTTCCGAAACAATATGTATTCTCTTCAACAATGGAATTATAAGAAATTTATCGATTAAACATTATCGTTGCTATCTTTGTTATACCGTTTATTTATTGGATTCAATTGATATTGACAAATATGGTTCTAATCTCGATCCAAGATAACAACTATTAAACTCTAAATTCTAGACAAGGATTTAGGTTTAATATTCACAAAAACTATCAAATCCTAATGCTACCGTATCATTTAATTTGCTGATAAATCATAGATTAAACCATAAGGTAGAAATCGCATCAAATTTTTGACATGAACTTTGTTTGTGTGAGATACGTGATGACAATGAAGCTTTCTTAAATTGTGTATAACTGATTTCTAATGTGCATATTGAATCGACGAACGAATACTAATTCCCATCAATTTTATTTCTCTGAACTTATCTTCAGTTATTATACACATTTAAATTTTCGTAACTTATCAATCTACTTCTTGAAAACTTATGCTTAGAATACTAGAAATTGTTAAACAATTTTGATATCGCTCTAATTCCTGCGGATATGATAAAACAATACTTTCATTTGATTATATTCAACATCAAATTGGCGGCATTATCGGGGATTCACGTTTAAGATATTAAAACATTGCAATCGTTTCTATACTTCTAAGTTTTGTGAGTTAGTTATATATTGTAAGTATTTGTTTTCACAACGTTTGTTCCAGTGTTGGATAGGTGGTGAAGATTCTGTTTTTTCTTCGAGGAAAGACTTCAGAAGAACAACTTCTTTTTGATCCTGAGATCGAAAGAACAATCTGAAAGAACAAACGACAAATGAAGAAACAGAAACAACTATCCAAGAATAAAAATCACAAAGGAGCTTCTACATCAACTCCCTCAACAAAACTTCCTATCAAAGAAATAATGGCTAAAGTTGTTAACGGTCCTTGTGCAAGTAGCCTGAGGCAATTGGCTTGTCTCAATAACAATCCAACCAACGGGCAAGCTGAAATGAAAACAAGGCTACTGCAGATTATTTACACTAACCTTTTTGTAGGTTTGAATCTTGAGTATCCATACACTCACCTCATCAAATTATATGAGCTGCCCGGTACGTTAGGTGCACCCGAAGCCGAAGAAGAGGCTATCTTTATGAGATTGATCCCGAATTCCTTGATCGGCAAAAAAAAGGATTGGTAGCTTGACCAACCTATTGAAATTATGAAAAATTAGAATATCTTGGAAAAAGCTTTCTTAATAGGTTCTTTTCGCATAATCGGTTCATGGATGCATAAACAACAATAGCGACATTCACGCAAAGTGCAATAGAAACACTCTATGAAGCTTAAGAACTTTACAAATTTATGTTGCATAAATTTCCAAGTCATGGTTTCGTTATTCTCACGCATATTCATGTTTTTCGTAATAAACTCCAACCGCAACCAAAACATCTACTTGACGCAACAACCAATGGTTCCTTACTATCTAAAAGTGCAGAAGAAACAATCTCTATTATCAACCGTATGGCTCTTAGTGATCATCAGCTCCTGTACAACAGAGGTAACACACAAAATACAACTTGCATTCTTGAGTTGGATAAAAATGATGCAATACTAGCACAAAATAAACTTCTCAATCAAACAGTGGAAGAATTGACGAAATAGCTGTCCAAACATCCAATAACTTAAAGAAATGCACGGTTATGCAAGTACATCAAAACAAGTGGCTTTTTGCGACTTATGCATATGTGATCATCAAAACGGGTTTTGTCCCCTATTGTACCCCAAAATTTTCCCTCTCATATTTCTCAAGACATTGCAAGAAAAATCTCCAAGTGGCCCAAGGTTGCTCAAGAGTTGGACAATCAAGCTATCTCCTAAGGCAGTCAACCCCAAATTAGGGTTTTGTGTTGCATCAAGATCCATGAGTCCAAATGAACTCAAGTGCTCCATAATGTGCTAATATGTTCTTAAGGTCATCCATGTCAAGTTTCAAGCCTTGCAGATGAAGTTTGCTCAGTCAATTGCTCAAGGGTCCAAAAATCGACTATGCTAGGGCAAAAGTCAAATGTGACCCAAATACAGTCAAACTTCAAGATTTTTTGTCAACATTCTCATTTTGAAGGATATTTCATAATTTTATCAAGGGTTGATCATGATTCATCAAGGATTTCTCAAAATTCATCAAGACTCAAAAGTTGCTAAATTAGGGTTTTGTAGGAAAAGTCAACTCAAATTTTGACCAAGCATAACTTTCTCATATTTTATGATAAATGACCCATCCAAAGCTAATTTTTAAGAGGATGAAAATTCCTACAATCCATCTTCATACCCCAAGATAAAAAAATGCACTCACACGAAGTTATAAATTTGGACATTACGGGTTATTTTTGAAAGTCAACAAAAACACCTTTTGTGCCAAAGCTACTAACTTGATCATGGAATATCAAAATGCAATTATACCAAAAGTGTTGGTTAGAGGACATCTCAAGATTTCTAAAAAGTCCAAGAACACTTCCAAAAGTTCAAAATTGAAGAAGTTATGCATTGTTGAAGTTGGACATTTTTGCAAAATTGCGAAAAGTCAACCATCCCCAAAACTTCAAATTTTGTCAAATGGGTCCATTCTTTTCCACTTGATTTGAGCTTGCATAGTTTCCCACGTGTCCTAGCTTCAGCCATGGGCCCATATTTTATTTTTATTATTTAATTTTATTTTTATTATTTAATTTTATTTTTATTGAATTTATTCATTTTAAATCAAAATTAAATCATATAAAATCCAAAGCTTTGATTACATGAGATTTTTTGGCTGTTTCAGATTGTAATTATCACCATTATCATCATCAAACTCGAATCATACAATATCATGTGCAAAAAGATTGATTTTTGATAAATTTGGCAAGTGGTAAAGAGTGAATCAAATCAAATCCCAAAGCATTGATGGGAGAAGATTCAAGCCATAATTCTTACCCTAACACAATATGCAATACATAAGGAGGCCAAAGCAATCGAAACAAGGGTTAGAGGCTGCAAGAAGAGGAAGAACAAAACTTGAAAAATATACAAAAACAATCTTGAAATCGAATCCATATCTAGAGACATTTTCAGAAGCTGAGACCGGTCCCAAACGCTTCCTGAGTGTTTACTCAGTCTACCTGGATCAAGAACAAGCATTCTCAGACCACCTAACACGCTGTAAGTCCCTCGTTACCTAGCTCTGTTCTTGGATTCGATTTGGTCTATTCTGGCATCATTTGCATGAAATAATTGCATATTCATAACCCTCGTGTCGTTTGCAAACCTTTGGCAATAATCAATTTGGTTTATAGGCGCTATAACCCCAAAACACCATAGCTAGGGTTGCGTTTTTGTTTTTAGGGTTTTCTTTTTCAGGAAAAATTGGGACTAAAGAAGGGCATGGTGTTAATCAGGAAGCCAAGATGAACTCAGCCATATTTTTGGAATTGATTTATATGGCCTAGGGAAGATTTTAGAGCAAGCTTGCGCATCTAGCCGCGGATCCAAATCCACAGGTAATATTTGCAGATTCTGGAGGTAGGAGACGATGAGTTGTCGTTCTCCCATACGTCCATTCAAATCACGCGCACATATTTTTTTTGTTCTGACCAATAATCATTGTTTTGTTTTATTATATTTTCGTTGTATTATATTAACAAACAAGGACAAGTGGCCTAGTGGCGAGCGGGCATTGGTAAGATCCATCAGGACCTGGGTTCGAATCCCAAGTCCTCCACTTCTTTGATATTTTTCTTCTTCAGGTGATCATGTGCATTTCCAGGCTTGCAGTGTACCATACACTATCATCTATCCAATGGCCAGATGGCCAAAGGCCAAATCTGGTGGCAAAGATCTGAAGGTTCACCATGGAGCCAAGTCAGCGCGTGCACACCAAATCTGCAAAGTCAATGAGGCCAGCTCAATTGGGCCACAGATTTTCTTCTCAAACCACCAAAATCAGGCCCAAACCCCCTTTCTTTTCTATTTTATTTATTTAGTTTTATGAATTATTTTTATTGTTTTATTTAATTTACTAACCAATTAAAAAAATTCTTTTTATAAAATAAAACCACAAAAATATTTTCTTCATCAAATCAAATTTTAATTTTAATTTTTATTAATAAACACTAATTAAATTAACTTAGGTTTAATTAGAATAACTTTAATATATTTTTGTAAATAATTAAAATTAAATTAGACTTAATTAGGTTTCTACTAACTCAATTAATTTTTATTTCTTTCTTAAAATACCAAAAATCCAAAAATAATTTATTTTTGTTATTTAATTTAATTAGCTTGATTTAGTAATTAATTTAGATTAATCTCTTCTTTTAAATAATAAAAACCAAAAAAGATGTCTTCTTTAAAGGGTCAAAACCCTAAACTCGCACTCGATCTAATTTCTCACGCGTTATTTATTTAATTTATCCAATAATGTACTTGTCTTCGGTTTGTAATAGCTTAATAGGACTTTTATTTATTTATCGCTTTATTTATTTTTAAAGGGTTTGTCTTTGGCGATGTAAATACCCGACGCCTTGTAATTTACATTCCGCATTCTATTTCTGCAAATTATAATTGTTAGATGTTTGATAATAGGATGGCATGACAAGACTGAGTGTTTTAACCTAAAATCAACTTAGATCACCATTAACATGTACAAAGATAAAATAACTGAAAATAACACACTCGCACATGCGCACTCTTAGGGTACATCCCACTTGGTTGCCTTCGTACGCGGTCATTGAGTATAGGTCACTTTAGAGGTCTCCCTCTTGTATAAAAGATCATAGTCGCCTCGAAATGGTTGCCTCGGATATTGTTGCCTCATACAAATGATCTAAGACATTAGGGTTACTGCTAAGGCATCCTAACATTGCTTTAGTGACCGTAAGTCCCTCATTTGAATTGATCCTTAAACTCCAACGACGATGCTACCTACTCATCAATAGTGGGATAGCATTGCCTAAAGGACATTAGCATAGAACGATTCCTTTTTCGAGTAGGTAGATGGTTCTTAGATACTTGCTCTTTCAAAAAAAAACAAAATCTTTTTCACACTTACACCTTTTCAAACAAAGTTTTCAAAAACACTTCATTACACTCTTGAGGACAGAAGCAAGAGTTAAATCGAAGTTTTCAAACAAATTTTTTTTTTCAAACCCACAAGCACAAAGAAAGCAATTTTGAAAACAATATGAGCAAGTATCTAAGAGCCCGTGGATAACCACGGATATAAAGGGTGCTAATACCTTCCCTTTCTATAATCTACCCCCCGAACCCGAGAAATATCTCGAAAAAGGAATTTTTCTGTGCTTTTTTCCTTTCCTTGTTGGATAAAATAAAATTCGGTGGCGACTCTTGCTTACCACGACATTTTGCAAACACAAACACAAAACGCGAACCAGCATTCTAAAAACAGTCAATTCTCCCACCGTATCACAGAACTGGCGACTCTGCTGGGGACGCTTAATAAGTGGGGTGTACCTTAGGAATAGTTCATATTGTTTTCAATTGCTTGACTTGTATGCTTTATATTTGTGGGCTTGTATCGGAGTTACTATAGATTCTAACCCGGATCTGAGGGATACCCTTTAGGTAAGCAGCAATATACTGTGAGGGAACTGTATGGCGTAGACCGATACAGTTGAAGTAGTAGCTATGTTGGTGTGGCACTTTAGTATGTACCGATATCCCTTGTGGCGCAACAAGGAGAATATGGGTCTGCTAAGGGGTCATTAAGCACCAACTGAACTTAGAACCTTTAATTTGACCAACTTGGCCATAGAACAGTAGCAGTATGCTACACTCATTGAGACTAAACTCTCGTGATGATTCCGGCCGCAAGAAAAGGTTGCTAAACTGGAATTATGACTGATCGAGGGTAGTCAGTGATATTGAGATCCTCTAGAACCCGGTTACTATTTTTAGGACAGGTTTGAACCAACTAAACTGAAAGAGGGTAGTACCTAAGCTCATTGCCAGCCTGAAATCTAAGGGCTATCTGTGTGACTTGTGTGCCCTTACCATGTTTGCTATTTGTGGATACTTGCAGTGTGTTACTATCATGACATCATGACATCATGACATTGCATGCATTTTGCATTGGACTAACCTATTTCAAAGACAGAGGGGATTCATCTTTATTCTGTTTTGTAGGTCATGGCACCCATGCGTAGAAACACTATCCGGATCAACTTTGTCCAGGTTCCCACTCTGCTTAAGGAATTGGTTATAAAGATGCCAGATACTACCTCCTTCATCAGAAGACATGGGCACCTTCTTAGTTTGGTCACCTCCAAGATGGATGAACAGATGATGAGTGTCTTAGTCCAGTTCTTTGATCCATTGTACCATTGCTTTACTTTTCCGGACTACCAGTTGGTCCCTACCTTGGAAGAGTTCTCTGATCTGCTTGGTATCTCTATTCTGGAGCAGACCCCGTTCACAGGTTGGGAGAAAGTCCTTATGCCGGAAGAGATTGCTTCATCCCTTCATCTGACAAAGGCTGAAGTAATGTCTAATTGGGAGACTAGAAGTAGGACTAAAGGCTTCTTGACTAAGTTTTTGGTTGGTAAGTGTTGTACCCCAAAATTTGCCCTCCCATATTCATCAAGAATTTATCAAAGTCAAGGTCACAAAATTCCCCAGGGTTGTGCAGCTCAACTGTCTCCTATACAGTCAAAACTAGGGTTTGAGTTCTGGTCAAGCAAATGAACTTTTCAAAGGCCCAATCAAGTCTCACATGCTTAAAAAGATGGTCAAGTGTCTTCATGTCAAGTTTCAAGGCACTCAGCTCAAAACTGCACAGTCAAAACCCTAGATTGCACTACAGTCAACTGTAGGGGCAAAATGGTCATTTGGCAGTCAAAAGTTCAAATTTTTAGTCAACATATCATTTTGAAGCCACAAACATCATTTGATCAATGCTTGATCATGATTCTCAAAATTTGGCTCAGAAAACATCAAGATGCAAAAGTTGCTATATTTGGACAGCTGAAAAAGTCAACTGAAATTGACCAGGGCATAACTTTCACATGGATTATCAGAAAATTTCCATCCAAAGCTCATTTTGAAGAGAAAGACATTTCCTACAATTCATCTTCATGTTCCAAGTCCAAGAAATGCTCTCACAAAAAGTTATCAATTTCAACATTATAGGTCATTTTCAAAAGTCAACAAAAAGTGACTTTAAGTCAAAGGCCATAACTTGAGATTGGTAAATCAAAATGACATGGGACCAAAGGCATTGGTTAAAGGACTCAAAGACCTTTCCAAAATGTACAAGAACATGTGAAAAGCTTCAAAATTGACCAAGTTATGCCTTGTGGAAGTTGGGAAATTTTTAGGAATTTTGAAAAGTCAACATTGATGCAAAAGGCCTAAAAATGCAAATGGGCCCAATTTTCTTCCAAGTTTCTTCATGCCAAGCCTATGCACGACCATTAGGCCCAAAGGGAAGTATTGTCATATTTTTTAATTATTTATTTGAATTTATATTAATTTATATTCATTTAAATCATTTTAATTCATGAAAAATATAATCTTAACCTAAACAAATCTTTTTATGCATGCTTTGGACTCTATAACTCGTGCACATGCTGATTGGGAAGAATTGGATTGAATTGGATATGATTTGCACAAAAACCATGTGAAAAAGATTGAAAGTATAATGGAAAAAAATCAAATCTTTAATCCTTGAATGCAAGAGATTTTGTTGAAAATTGTTGACCTAAAATGCTCCATACATATTCAGAACCACAAACCTAAAAAAAAGGACTGAAAGCTGCGCATAACACACCTTTGGCATATTGAAATTTTTGACAAAAAAACTCAATACTGAATTCAAGGTTCTAGGACGATTCAAGCTTGGATTTTTATTCCAATAGCATCCTGAGGCATTCTTGAACCTTTCTCAATCAATAACAACAACAAAAAGACCCTGAATTGGTACACACGAGTCCAACTGTATCAAGAAAATCTTGAAATCACATAGCACGAATTAAGCATTATTTTGCATTTTTTTTCATGGATTCATGTTTATATTGATGTTTCTGAACTAACTGCAATGTTTGATTGTGTTTTTAAGTCACCTACGCGAATTCACCATTGACGGATTTCTAGGGTTACAGGTTGTAATTTTGGGGCTTTTGTCAAGAGGAAAAATCACAGCTTTAGACCTTGGCCATTGGACTCAGTGTACCTAGACGGAGAGATTCCAACCCTCGCGCTCAATTTATGAGCGTCGAGGGTCTAATCGCTATTTTTTGATATATAGCTTTAGGCCACGCTCCATAAACCGTTGCCATATGCTTTTAGTTGCAGGAACCACGAAGAGGATGAAGCCGTGTCCAAACGTGATAGGTCTATTCAAACTTCGCGCGAAATTCCAAGGGCATTAGCATCTTCTTTTTATATTATTTACGCGTTATTATATATTAATTGAAATGCATGTGGTTCAGTGGTAACGCGCTATGTTTGTAACCCCAAAGACCTGGGTTCAAGTCCCAGGTCTTGCATCTTTGCCATATTATTTTTCATAAAAAATTCTTATGCAGCGCTAACATGAAAGACCACCATATTCCATCAGCATCCTATTGAACACGCGTCCAGCTGCTTACAAATCAAGGGTCTAGGATGGATGAGCACATAAACCCTGGTCAAACGCATTGCATGGGATTCAAAAAGTCAACCAACGACCAGCTTATTGGGCCAGGCCTCTCAAATTAACACCTCCATAATGGGGCAACACCCCACCCTGGTTTGATTATTTATTTTTTATTGTTTAATTATTGTATTATTTATTTTTATTGCTTTAATTGATTAATTTATTTTTTCTATAAAATATGAAAACATTAAAAAATACAGAAAAGACAAAAAATACAATTTTTATTTTATTATTGCCATGAATAAATTAGAATATAAATTGTTTAGTTTAATTAGGTTTTAATTTTAATTCTTTTTTTTTTATAATAAAAATCCAAAACATGTAGAATTAGGTTAATTAATAGTTTTAATGTCTTTTTAATTTTTATTTCTCACAATACTATTTATTTACTTATTTATTTTTATAATTAAAATTGTACATAAGTTGATTTAGAGTTTACCTTAGGTCATATTTTAACTCTTTCTTAATAATTAAAAAATGTTAGAATTAGGGTGTGTTTTTTTTTAATTTGATTTCAATTAATTTCCTTTTTTCATTAAATCTAAAAAACACAAAATACCAAAAACATTTAATCATTTAATTTTTAATTCTCATTAACTTTTAATTATTTGCAAAAGGGTCCAACGCCCTAGTTTCGTTTTAATTATTTAATTCGCGCATTTATTTTATTATCGCTTATTATAATTATGTAATTGCCCCAAAGCATTGTAATTTACTTTTCGCACTTTATTTCTTCGCATTATTTATTTTTCCGCTAAATCGGGTCCGGTTTAATTTTGGCGATGTGGACCCGCGCCTTTGTAATAATCTTAGATTTATTTTCCGCACTCCTAACTGTTAACCAAGCATGCAAGAATGAATGTCAATAATTAAAATCAAGCGTAGAACACGACAAACATGACAAGACAAATAACTGAAACATGACACACAAATCGCACACACCACCCCTAGGGTACGCCTCACTGTTGCCTTTCGAAAGGTGATCGTCGAGTAGAGGATGTCTTAGTAAGTCCTCATGATCCGGGAACCTGGCATGAGGGTAGCTTCTAAGGTGTCTTCCCATTGCTCTGGTGATCACCACGTCCCTAAAATCGAATTGACCCGAACACCTCCAACGGTGGTGCTACCTACCTCTCAATGGTGGGATGGCACTACTTTTAAGGACATCTACACAGACGAATTCCTTAGGGTAGGTAGGTTCTCAAGGATACTTGCTCTAATCTCAAAACAAACTCAAAAGACTTTTCACACTGACACATTTTCAAAAGCTTTCAAAGCAAACTTTTCAAACACTCTGACGTATGAGTCGATCTGAAATTTTTCGAAAGAAACTTTTAAACCCACATTGAAAAGCAAACAAACCATTTTTGAAAACACAATGAGCAAGTATCTAAGAGCCCATGGATAACCATGGATAGAAAGGGTGCTAACACCTTCCCTTTCTATAATCTACCTCCCGAACCGAGAGCAATCTCTTTAAGGAATTTTTCTGTGCTTTTGTCCTTTCCATTTGGAGAAAATAAAAGACGGTGGCGACTCTTGCTTCCGCGACATTTCGCGAACCAGCGTTAAACAGTCAGTTCCAGATCCACCGATCACAGAACTGGCGACTCTGCTGGGGAGATCTTATAAAGTGGGGTGTACCTTAGGGCTAAGTCATAACTGTGTTTTCACTTGTATTGTTTTGCTTGCTTTACTATTGTGGGTTGTATCGGAGTTACATAGATCCTAACCCGGATCTGGGGATACCCTGTTTAGGTAGCATAAGCTGTGAGGGACCTGTCCGGCGTAGACCGACACAGGTGAAGCAGTGGCTACGTTGGTGTGGCACCTTAGTCTGTACCGATATCCCTTGTGTTGCAACGAGGAGAATATGGGTCTTCTAAGGAGTCATCAAGCACCAACAACCTTAGAACCTTAATTGACACAACTTGGCCAATAGAAACAGTAGCAGTATGCTACGCCCATTGAGGCTAAACTCTCGTGATGGTTCTGGCCGCAAGAAAAGATTGCGATGCTGGAGTTATGACCGATTGAGGGTAGTCAGTGATATCGGGATCCTCTAGAACCCGGTTACTTCTGATAGGACAGGTCTTAACCAACCAACTGAAAGAGGGTAACACCTAGACCTCATGCTGGCCTAAACTCTAAGGGCTCTGGTGTGTGACTTGTGTGCCTTCGTACTTGCCTACTTGCATGCTTGTTAAACTGACCCATGAATTACCTGCAGGTTTGGTCCATAGTCCTTAATTAGGACTCATAACAAGTTTACCAAGTTGCTTGCAGGTTTTGTTTATAGTCCTTAACTGGGACTCCTAACAGGGTTTACTGAGTGTTTTGCAGGTTTTATTTGGTCCTTAATTGGGACCCATGACAGGTTTTACTTGAGTTCCTTGCAAGTTTTGGCTTGCAGTCCTTAATTGGGACTCATAACAGGGTTACTCACATTACCCCATGCATACCATGACATCATACCATTGCATACATCTTAACCCATTTCAAGGATCTCAAGGGCTTGTGATACAGGTCAAGATGAACCAACTGTCCAGCAAGGGGCAAAGAGGATTTATTTTCCTCTAGCCAAAGTTGTCAGAGGCTATGACCCACTGGATATGGTGAGCCTTTGACCCTTGGAAAAAAAAAAGGACTCTCAACGAATATGAAGTGCTTTCAATCAAGCTACCGGATTCAATACTAACAGTTTTCTTGTTTACCCCGCGAGGTCCTTGAAAACATTGCATACATATCATACATCTCATTGCATTGCAGGTATCCCTTGGACAGGTCACTCACCATCTTCGCTGTTTATTTCAGCAATGGCTTTCCAACCAGACAACCAAGATCTCCGTACTCAGAACACCCAACTGCGAGAAATGGTCTTGAACCTATCCCAGGGACAAGAAGAAATAAAGGCTCTCCTCACCAGGAGCTTGACCCTAGGGAATGCAGGGGGCATCAGGAACGATCAGCTGGAAGGGCTGCAAATTGAGTTGGCAACCATGAAGATCCAAATGATGGGGCAGTTGGTGGGCCAAAGGACTCTCATTCAGGACTTAGCTCAAAAACAAGAAGAGCTCCGGGTTCTCGTCACCAAGCTGCTTCAAATTAATCCAGTAGGGCAAACAGCCAAGGTGGAAGCTCCAGCCATCATTCAACCACATGCGGGGCAAGAAGACAAAGGAAAATCTCCTCAGCTTGCTTCAGGGTCACGAGCCCAGCCTCAACGGGGTAGTCAACGTAAACGAAATGCGCCCGAAAGACATTTCTCGGAGACTGATATACCCTCATCCTTTATACTGAAGCGCTTGCTGGAGGTCAATCTGATCACTCTAAAGGACCCTCCCAAGAATCCCAACAGGACAGCTCCAAGGTATAACCCCGACGTCCACTGCGCTTATCATTCAGACAGCCCAGGGCATGCTACAGACGACTGTTGGACCTTGAAGAACAAAATTCAGGATTTGATTGACGAAGGGGTGATAGAGTTCATGCCGGATGGCGAGATGAAAATCTTCCGCTGAGAATTCTCCATCTGGGATAGCTATCTCAAACTAGAAATTTTTATTCATTAGG
Organism: Vicia faba; assembly: GCA_948472305.1. Classification (NCBI taxonomy): domain Eukaryota; kingdom Viridiplantae; phylum Streptophyta; class Magnoliopsida; order Fabales; family Fabaceae; genus Vicia; species Vicia faba. The sequence continues at coordinate 1,189,987,484 of OX451740.1, read as the reverse complement.
ATTTTTCAAGTTGTAATTCCCTTTTGATTATTCAAACATTTGTTCATTGTTAAACGTTGTTATTTCATTAATGCATCGCATACGTCTGTTTTGAAGCAATATATTCGTATTCACTAAATGCAAATTATCTTCATATTTTTTCTGATGTCAACTCTTGATCTAAAATCCTAAGCCTCGTGAGGGAGGATGACGAAAATGATACCACAACCTTTACAGTATGCTTTTGAACAGACCCCGCTGATGAGGTACAGGCATTGTTTCAACCCCTAAACACTGGTGTTATAAGGATGATAATCCCTCGTCAACCCATCAGAGCCAAAGAAGTAGGAGTTTTTAGTTTCAAAAATCAAAACCCTTAATCATAACCTGGGGGCAGGGTAGTTCTCTCAGTTGATCCAAGTGCATGACGAATGGCACCGAAGAGATCTTTACGAACAAACAAAGACAGTGATGGTTCAGAACAACCAAAAGGACAGGCAGTCATCATCGAAATTCATAAACGAAAAGCCCAAAAAGTCTAAACCTACAAAGGAGACTTATGAAACTAGGGCATCCCGCTGACTGTAATTCCAAAAAAGGAAACAGTTCAGGCAAAAAAGAAAGGGATAACAAAATCAAGAAAGAGGTCTCACAAACCCTCAACCAAAGCAAAAGATGACTGCCTATTCAAAACAAGTCATCAACATCTGAACCATTACCGGAAAATCAAAGCATAGACCCAAATAAGGTCTAACGCATGATCAACTGAGTTTAGGTTTGGAGAACATCACGAAGAGCGGGTGGGTACAAATAATTTGAGCCTTTATCCTTTGTTTCTTAAACCGTGAACCAGGCCACGTTATAACCCTTAAAAGTCCTAGCTGAAGCATGGGTTAGTTTGAAAGCATACTGTTACGAAAGGTATCCTGACTCCTGAAGGCCTACGGTAAATACGGAGTTGACATCACGTTTTACAAACATTCACTTGTTTTATGAAAAAGAATGCATTTTCAAAATCTTCAAGACAGACATAAGCTTTGCATTTTTAACATAACCTTGTTTGCATATGACTTTTTGTTTGAACAGCATAGAAATTCGCACAACGAAAGTCTAATGAACAAGAGTATCTCCAATCCAGGGGCATGGCATGAGCATTGTCCATCATCTGGAGCAATCCAGTCAAGATTCGGAGAATCTCTCAAAAGGCCAACCAGCCTGGGGCAAATCTCTGCCTAAGTCACTTGGGGCATTTCAACGACAAATCTCGCCTGATCAAACACCTTCTGGTGACACAACACAAGCAGCCAGGGGCACCTTCCCTGCATTCTAAAAGCGTGGACATAGTCGAAAAGATACTACGCAAAATCAAAGACCCGCTAGGTTGACATACCTAGGCAAAAATAAGGGCTTCCCGGCGAACCAAAAGGGTTCGGGCAAAATGAAGGGATGAAATGAAAATCTGTACACCCGGCAAGTCGAAAACCTGAAAAGGCGGCTTGGGCAAAAATGGGTATCCCGGTGGACTGAAAACCCGAAAGGGCGGTCCAGGCAAAAGTTAGGGATTAAAATGTGCGACTATGTCCCGTCTTCTTGTCATCTGTCTGCCAGAAGAAGGTTTATCTCTCAACAACTAGCATCCCACAAGTGCCTCCCCCATAGAAACTGGGGCAATAAAGGTTGGTCTGAGCAGTCTGATTGTTCTCCAAAGTATCAGGGTAGGTCCTGTTTAACCAATACAGTCCAATACTCCCCCCAGAAGAGTCCAATCCAGCTTCACCAACAAAGTGGGAAGTCATATCCCTCAAGCAATAAGCTTATCCCCAGTAGATTCTGGAAGCTTATCCCCTCGCAGCACACGAACGTGTCGTCCCGGCTTGATTTAAAGAGTTATTTCCGTAACAGGATATAACTGGGTTATCCTCAGCCAAAAGCCACGGAAAGAGCGTCCTCGGCAAAGCATCTTCCTACCCCCAGCGAAGTCTGTCAACACTTCCAGCACAACAAGAATCTCCCAGCATAACTCATCAATGGTATCCCCAGCGGAGTTATCTTCATCATTTCAGCAAAGCATCGCTATCCCCACAGAGTAGCACTCCCCAGCATGATCGCTAGAGTATCTTTTCTCCTGCAGAATTGTTTCATTCCTCAACGGAGTTATCTCCTCCTACCGGTATTCTTGCAACGAATCATCCACAGCGGAAGCAAAATCTCTTCCTCAACATCAGCCCAGGATAGGACTTCCCGGCACCCGTCAAGGATTTATCTTCCTAGACGAAAACATACATGAATCATCATATACATCATTATAGCATGCATGTACGCATCATGTCATATAAATCGCATCCATATTGAGAACATCATTACTTGATCCATATCATGCATTGCATACAACTGACCTTTACCTTGCAGGAAAGATGCAGTTGAAATTCTCAAATATATTTCAAGGACTTCTCCCGTCCAGTTAAATCGACTCCAAACAGATTTTTCTGATAAAGACTCAGTAGAAGTTCTCTTATGGTCCCTTCTCCAACGGCGTGTGAGGTGGTAATTCCTTCTTCAAATGTTTCCCTCTCCGGCATGAGCGTGAGGTGATATTCTCTTATGGTCCCCTCTCCAACGGCGTGTGAGGTGGTAATTCCTTTTTCAGATGTTTCCCTCTCCGGCATGAGGGTGAGGTGACATTCTCTTATGGTCCCCTCTCCAACGGCGTGTGAGGTGGTAATTCCTGCTTCAGATGTTCCCCTCTCCGGCATGAGCGTGAGGTGATATTCTCTTATGGTCCCCTCTCCAACGGCGTGTGAGGTGGTAATTCCTTCTTCAGATATTCTCCTCTCCGGCATGAGCGTGAGGTGATATTCTCTTATGGTCCCCTCTCCAACGGCGTGTGAGGTGGTAATTCCTTCTTCAAATATTCTCCTCTCCGGCATGAGCGTGAGGTGATGTTCTCTTATGGTCCCTTCTCCAACGGCGTGTGAGGTGGTAATTCCTTCTTCAAATGTTTCCCTCTCCGGCATGAGGGTGAGGTGATATTCTCTTATGGTCCCCTCTCCAACGGCGTGTGAGGTGGTAATTCCTTCTTCAAATATTCTCCTCTCCGGCATGAGCGTGAGGTGATATTCTCTTATGGTCCCCTCTCCAACGGCGTGTGAGGTGGTAATTCCTGCTTCAGATGTTCCCCTCTCCGGCATGAGCGTGAGGTGATATTCTCTTATGGTCCCCTCTCCAACGGCGTGTGAGGTGGTAATTCCTTCTTCAGATATTCTCCTCTCCGGCATGAGCGTGAGGTGATATTCTCTTATGGTCCCCTCTCCAACGGCGTGTGAGGTGGTAATTCCTTCTTCAAATATTCTCCTCTCCGGCATGAGCGTGAGGTGATATTCTCTTATGGTCCCCTCTCCAACGGCGTGTGAGGTGGTAATTCCTTCTTCAGATGTTCTCCTCTCCGGCATGAGCGTGAGGTGATATTCTCTTATGGTCCCCTCTCCAACGGCGTGCGAGGTGGTAATTCCTTCTTCAGATGTTTCCCTCTCCGGCATGAGTGTGAGGTGATATTCTCTTATGGTCCCCTCTCCAACGGCGTGTGAGGTGGTAATTCCTTCTTCAGATGTTTCCCTCTCCGGCATGAGCGTGAGGTGATACTCCCTTATGGTCCCCTCTCCAACGGCGTGTGAGGTGGTAATTCCTTCTTCAGATGTTTCCCTCTCCGGCATGAGCGTGAGGTGATATTTCCTTTCATATTATAATTTCCTATAGTTCCCTCTCCAACGGTGAGTAAGGTGACTCCCTTTGAGATTATAATGTCCTTTGGTTCTCTTCCTGACACTACGAAGACGGTAATCCTCACCAAGATTTTCTCAACGAGCGTTGTTGAGGTTGAAATCATTCAGGATTCTCTTACCATCCATGCTAAGGCAGTAACCATCCCTGGTTCATTCATCAGCGTTTGAAGCTCCAGACTCAGCTCCTGTAACTAGTCAGGACATATCTATATCAAGCATCTAAAGTCAGCTCCTGCAACGTGTCAGGTACTCATTTTCTCTTTTGCAGGTATGCAGGTTCTCGCTAAGGAATCTCCTACGCGATCAACATCCAGATGGCATCTATAAGCCCATCATCCTATCCAGCAATCTCCAAATGGCATCTATAAGCCCATTCCACCATCACTGTCACTATGTGAGCGCAAATTTCTGGGCACTTTAGTGTTCAATCATCTTCTACCCTCGGATTACGAAAGGCACGTCAGCCAATCTGCACCCTCAGGTCTAAGAAGATTGAACAGGGGCAACTGTTGTACCCCAAAATTTGCCCTCCCATATTCATCAAGAATTTATCAAAGTCAAGGTCACAAAATTCCCCAGGGTTGTGCAGCTCAACTGTCTCCTATACAGTCAAAACTAGGGTTTGAGTTCTGGTCAAGCAAATGAACTTTTCAAAGGCCCAATCAAGTCTCACATGCTTAAAAAGATGGTCAAGTGTCTTCATGTCAAGTTTCAAGGCACTCAGCTCAAAACTGCACAGTCAAAACCCTAGATTGCACTACAGTCAACTGTAGGGGCAAAATGGTCATTTGGCAGTCAAAAGTTCAAATTTTTAGTCAACATATCATTTTGAAGCCACAAACATCATTTGATCAATGCTTGATCATGATTCTCAAAATTTGGCTCAGAAAACATCAAGATGCAAAAGTTGCTATATTTGGACAGCTGAAAAAGTCAACTGAAATTGACCAGGGCATAACTTTCACATGGATTATCAGAAAATTTCCATCCAAAGCTCATTTTGAAGAGAAAGACATTTCCTACAATTCATCTTCATGTTCCAAGTCCAAGAAATGCTCTCACAAAAAGTTATCAATTTCAACATTATAGGTCATTTTCAAAAGTCAACAAAAAGTGACTTTAAGTCAAAGGCCATAACTTGAGATTGGTAAATCAAAATGACATGGGACCAAAGGCATTGGTTAAAGGACTCAAAGACCTTTCCAAAATGTACAAGAACATGTGAAAAGCTTCAAAATTGACCAAGTTATGCCTTGTGGAAGTTGGGAAATTTTTAGGAATTTTGAAAAGTCAACATTGATGCAAAAGGCCTAAAAATGCAAATGGGCCCAATTTTCTTCCAAGTTTCTTCATGCCAAGCCTATGCACGACCATTAGGCCCAAAGGGAAGTATTGTCATATTTTTTAATTATTTATTTGAATTTATATTAATTTATATTCATTTAAATCATTTTAATTCATGAAAAATATAATCTTAACCTAAACAAATCTTTTTATGCATGCTTTGGACTCTATAACTCGTGCACATGCTGATTGGGAAGAATTGGATTGAATTGGATATGATTTGCACAAAAACCATGTGAAAAAGATTGAAAGTATAATGGAAAAAAATCAAATCTTTAATCCTTGAATGCAAGAGATTTTGTTGAAAATTGTTGACCTAAAATGCTCCATACATATTCAGAACCACAAACCTAAAAAAAAGGACTGAAAGCTGCGCATAACACACCTTTGGCATATTGAAATTTTTGACAAAAAAACTCAATACTGAATTCAAGGTTCTAGGACGATTCAAGCTTGGATTTTTATTCCAATAGCATCCTGAGGCATTCTTGAACCTTTCTCAATCAATAACAACAACAAAAAGACCCTGAATTGGTACACACGAGTCCAACTGTATCAAGAAAATCTTGAAATCACATAGCACGAATTAAGCATTATTTTGCATTTTTTTTCATGGATTCATGTTTATATTGATGTTTCTGAACTAACTGCAATGTTTGATTGTGTTTTTAAGTCACCTACGCGAATTCACCATTGACGGATTTCTAGGGTTACAGGTTGTAATTTTGGGGCTTTTGTCAAGAGGAAAAATCACAGCTTTAGACCTTGGCCATTGGACTCAGTGTACCTAGACGGAGAGATTCCAACCCTCGCGCTCAATTTATGAGCGTCGAGGGTCTAATCGCTATTTTTTGATATATAGCTTTAGGCCACGCTCCATAAACCGTTGCCATATGCTTTTAGTTGCAGGAACCACGAAGAGGATGAAGCCGTGTCCAAACGTGATAGGTCTATTCAAACTTCGCGCGAAATTCCAAGGGCATTAGCATCTTCTTTTTATATTATTTACGCGTTATTATATATTAATTGAAATGCATGTGGTTCAGTGGTAACGCGCTATGTTTGTAACCCCAAAGACCTGGGTTCAAGTCCCAGGTCTTGCATCTTTGCCATATTATTTTTCATAAAAAATTCTTATGCAGCGCTAACATGAAAGACCACCATATTCCATCAGCATCCTATTGAACACGCGTCCAGCTGCTTACAAATCAAGGGTCTAGGATGGATGAGCATATAAACCCTGGTCAAACGCATTGCATGGGATTCAAAAAGTCAACCAACGACCAGCTTATTGGGCCAGGCCTCTCAAATTAACACCTCCATAATGGGGCAACACCCCACCCTGGTTTGATTATTTATTTTTTATTGTTTAATTATTGTATTATTTATTTTTATTGCTTTAATTGATTAATTTATTTTTTCTATAAAATATGAAAACATTAAAAAATACAGAAAAGACAAAAAATACAATTTTTATTTTATTATTGCCATGAATAAATTAGAATATAAATTGTTTAGTTTAATTAGGTTTTAATTTTAATTCTTTTTTTTTTTAATAAAAATCCAAAACATGTAGAATTAGGTTAATTAATAGTTTTAATGTCTTTTTAATTTTTATTTCTCACAATACTATTTATTTACTTATTTATTTTTATAATTAAAATTGTACATAAGTTGATTTAGAGTTTACCTTAGGTCATATTTTAACTCTTTCTTAATAATTAAAAAATGTTAGAATTAGGGTGTGTTTTTTTTTAATTTGATTTCAATTAATTTCCTTTTTTCATTAAATCTAAAAAACACAAAATACCAAAAACATTTAATCATTTAATTTTTAATTCTCATTAACTTTTAATTATTTGCAAAAGGGTCCAACGCCCTAGTTTCGTTTTAATTATTTAATTCGCGCATTTATTTTATTATCGCTTATTATAATTATGTAATTGCCCCAAAGCATTGTAATTTACTTTTCGCACTTTATTTCTTCGCATTATTTATTTTTCCGCTAAATCGGGTCCGGTTTAATTTTGGCGATGTGGACCCGCGCCTTTGTAATAATCTTAGATTTATTTTCCGCACTCCTAACTGTTAACCAAGCATGCAAGAATGAATGTCAATAATTAAAATCAAGCGTAGAACACGACAAACATGACAAGACAAATAACTGAAACATGACACACAAATCGCACACACCACCCCTAGGGTACGCCTCACTGTTGCCTTTCGAAAGGTGATCGTCGAGTAGAGGATGTCTTAGTAAGTCCTCATGATCCGGGAACCTGGCATGAGGGTAGCTTCTAAGGTGTCTTCCCATTGCTCTGGTGATCACCACGTCCCTAAAATCGAATTGACCCGAACACCTCCAACGGTGGTGCTACCTACCTCTCAATGGTGGGATGGCACTACTTTTAAGGACATCTACACAGACGAATTCCTTAGGGTAGGTAGGTTCTCAAGGATACTTGCTCTAATCTCAAAACAAACTCAAAAGACTTTTCACACTGACACATTTTCAAAAGCTTTCAAAGCAAACTTTTCAAACACTCTGACGTATGAGTCGATCTGAAATTTTTCGAAAGAAACTTTTAAACCCACATTGAAAAGCAAACAAACCATTTTTGAAAACACAATGAGCAAGTATCTAAGAGCCCATGGATAACCATGGATAGAAAGGGTGCTAACACCTTCCCTTTCTATAATCTACCTCCCGAACCGAGAGCAATCTCTTTAAGGAATTTTTCTGTGCTTTTGTCCTTTCCATTTGGAGAAAATAAAAGACGGTGGCGACTCTTGCTTCCGCGACATTTCGCGAACCAGCGTTAAACAGTCAGTTCCAGATCCACCGATCACAGTAAGGCTAATCAGTTCTGGGACAGTTTAGACTTTCAGGCGTTCGAGGATATCTTGGCTCTTCTTATTTATGGTCTGGTTTTGTTTCCAAACTCAGATGCTTTTGTTGACGTAAATGCGGTGAAGATCTTCGTTTTCCGTAATCTGGTACCTACTCTCTTGGGTGACATTTTATACTCTCTTTATGCCCGTACCGCTCGGAAACAGGGAAGCCTTATGAGTTGTGCTCCATTGCTGGCGAGGTGGTTTATTTCTCACCTCCCCAAATCAGTTTTGAAGAATAAAGAAGGCATAGGCTGGGCCTATAGGATTATGTCTCTCTCTCTCTCTCATAATGATATCATCTGGACTATTAAGGGTATGGAAGATGTGGCTATTATTGATCGTTATGGGGAATATCCCAATGTTCCACTGATAGGAACCCATAGAGGAATCACTTATAATCCGTGTTTGGCCTTACGTCAGTTTGGGCGAGCTAGGAGGGAAGGACCTCATGAGTTACTAATGTCAAGTATTGTCTTTGATTTCCAAGGGGACAGTGACGAGCAACGCCACAGATTCATAAGAGCTTGGGATAGAGTACACAGGTCTGATCCACACGAGTTGGGTGTGAAGACTTCTCTACCAATGGAACCATATCTCCGATGGGTTCGCATACGTGCCCAAAATCTGGGAATGTCGTACGAAGCCGTCTTGCCTATAACTCTTGAATTTGCTGATGAAGAAGGGGTTCCTCCTACCATCCTACATCTGTACATGCCTACTGACATAGGGGCATTGAAGAGGTCCTGGATGCAGCTAAGGGAAGAGCAGGATACTTACATAGAAAAGTATCACGAGCAAGATCGGAAGATCCAGAAGTTGACACGGCAGTTGGAGAATGAACAAATCCTCAACGACTATGTCAGCACCAAAGGCAAACGACCATGGGAGCGCTGATTGTCTTTTGATTTATTTCTAGTTTTGATTTACTTTTCAGTTTTTCTCTCTTGTAACGTCTTAAAGGCATTTGTTGAACATTTTGAATTCAAAGTTTATCTAATAAAAGTGGGTTTCTTTTTTGGTTTACGAATTTGAATCTCCAAAGTCTTTGAAATCATATCATACGCATTTCATCCCATGCACCTCATAACAGGTACCCCTTACAGGTTTTTCTCATCTTCTTCGCTGTTTATTTCAGCATCATGTCTTTCGAAACATCAACTGATCAATCTATCAAAGCTCTACAGGCTCAGAACTCCCAGTTCCAGGAATTGTTCATGAGTTTAGCCAAGGGTCAGCAAGATCTGAAGACCCTTATTTTGAAAGATAAAAAGAAGAAGAAGAAGAAGAAGAAGAAGAAGACGGTCCTCTTGAACATGGGGCACAGGTTTGGAAACAGGTTACGAGATGAAGTCAATCTATCCCACTCATCTGGAGGTGGAGAAAACCAAGAAGAAAGGAGGGTGCCTAGCCCTGTGGTATCTGACCACGAGACTGACTTTGACGAAGACTAGTATCCTCTGGATGAGGATAGGTATAAACAGCTTGAAGACCGGTTATGTGCCATGGAGATTCAGAAGGTCCCTGGGTTGGACTTTGGTGATTTGGGTTTGTCATCTGGGGTGGTGATTCCCCACAAATTCTAAGCACCAGCTTTTGCTAAATACGATGGAGTTTCTTGTCCGAAGCTGCACCTCTGTTCGTATGTTAAGAAGATTCAGCCGTACACCGCTGACAAGAATCTCTGGATCCACTTCTTTCAAGACAGTCTCTCAGGGACTCAGCTTGAATGGTTTTACCATCTGGAAGGAGCTAGTATCCGTAATTGGGAAGACTTGGTTGCCGCGTTCTACAAGAAGTACCAATACAATGTCGACCTCGCTCCCACGCGTACCCAACTCCAGGGTATGTCTATGGGTGCGGGTGAAGGTTTCAAAGATTACGCTCAGAAGTGGAGGGACCTTGCTGGTAGAGTACAACCACCCTTGGCTGATAGGGAGCTAGTGGATATGTTTCTGGGGACCCTGTTTGGTCCGTATTTCAACCATCTTATTGGAAGTTCCTCGTCCGGGTTTACAGAGCTGATCATGACTGGGGAAAGAATTGAGGCTGGTATCAAATCTGGTAAAATACAGAAGGGTGTTTCGTCAAGCGCCAAGAAGAAGCCCTTTAAGAAGGATTCGAGTGTTGTTTACACCATAAAAAGCTGTAATAGACCTGAACACCGCCAAGCTGTTAATGCAGTGGTTATATCAAGACCTGCTGGCGCTCCTCAGCGTAACAATCAGCCAAGGGCCGAGAGACCGCGAAGACAAATCACTCAGATCAACATGACATTTTCTCATATTCTGCCGCAGTTATTAAAAATCAACTTGGTGATTCTGAAGGAGGCCCCGAAGACCCCCAACACTACATCACCCATGTATGATCCGAATGCCTGCTGTGCTTTTTACTCTGGTAGTCCGGGGCATGACACGGATAACTGTTGGGTCTTAAAGAACAAAGTACAGGATTTAATTGATGCTAAGGAGATTGAGTTCGAAACACCTGAGAGACCTAATGTTGTGACTTCTCCTATGCCCAAGCATGGAGTGAATGCTATAGATGAAGACTCGTTTGTGGTTTCTGTGAACGACATTATTACCCCTTTGATGACTGTGAAGAAGAACCTTTTGTTAGCCGGTTTATTTCCGGGTTGTGACGAAGGTTGCCGTATGTGTTCTGTCCTATCTACCGGTTGCCATCTTTTGAAGTCAGGTGTCCAACGCCTGATGGATAATAAAGAAATTATGTTCGAGAAGGCCTTTGTTCCTTTGGTCCCTACTGAAGAAGTTGCTATAATCACCATTTTCGACAATTCTTCCAAGGCTTCCTCGAGAAAGCCTGTTAGAATTACATTTGTTCCAAGAATCGCACCATTGATCATCACCGTTCCTGGGCCCATCCCCTATACATCCGACAAAGTCGTCCCGTGGCATTATGGGGCTGACGTATATTATCACGGAGTCAAGCAATACTTGAGTGCTGAAGATGCTGATACTGACGTCAGCAATATTGTTTGACCTGCCAAAGTCACCCGCAACAGAAGACTTTTCTCCCCTGAGATCTCTCCGCCAATTGTTCAGAAACATGTTGTTATTACGCCTGCCAGCATACCTGATACTATTCCTGTTCAAACTCCCATTATTACCCCTGACACCGAATCATCTGACACTCGAGGCAAAGGGACCACTAATGAGCCTGCCCGGAAGGAGGCACCGAAGACAATTATTGTGGAAGCCTCTAGACAAGAGATGGAGGAAATTTTGAAGATTATCAAAAAGAGCGACTACAATGTAGTCGAGCAGCTGGGGCAAACCCCGTCCAAAATCTCTATGTTCTCTCTGTTACTTTTCTCAGAAGCCCATGCTAAGGCTCTGATTGATTTCCTGAATACTGCACACGTACCACAAGAAACGTCAGCTGATCAGTTTAAAGATTGCGTGGCTAGTCTGACTGCTGATAATGGGTTGGGTTTCTCCGACGCCGACCTGCCTACTAAGGGGAGAAATCACAATGATGCCCTGCATGTCTCCATTGAATGTAGGGGCACTACTATTGCCCATGTATTGGTGGATACTGGTTCCTCATTGAACATTTTGCCTAAGAAAGCTCTAGACCGGTTGGACTGTGAGGGTTTAGAGTTGAAGCCAAGTAACATTGTTGTCAGGGCCTTTGATGGGTCAAAGAGAATGGTACATGGAGAAGTGGATATTCTGGTGAAGGTTGGTTCTCAGGTCTTTGCGTCTACTTTTTATGTGATGGACATTCGGCCATCCTATTCTTGTTTGCAGGGTCGCCCATGGATCCACAAAGCTGGGGCAGTGACTTCTATGCTCCACCAGATGCCGAAATACCCAGTCAAAGGGAAAATTGTGACGGTACAAGGGGAGGAGGAGTACATGGTGAGTCACCTCAACTCTTTCCGATATGTAGAGATGGATGGGGAGTTCATTGAGACCCCATTTCAACATTTTGAATAGGTTCCCCAGACGCTGGCATCAACCGAGACTGTTGTTGAAGATCCTCCTATGAAGATGGCTTCCTTTAAGGATGCCCGGGCTGTTGTCGAGAAAGGTGGGTGTGCAAATTGGGGCCAACTCCCTGATTTTGCACATAAGACTAACAAGTTTGGTTTGGGTTTCACCGCAGAAGCTCAAAGGGCTGTTCGGAGCACACAGATCGGAAGAGCTCCCCTGTTTATTAGCAATTCAGGAGTGAATGCCATTGAAGACGACGTTGAAGAATCTGAATTTGACAGTTGGATCTATCCTACTACTGATGGTGGACTAAGCAACTGGACAGCGAAGGACTTCATCCCAATTTCTTTTGTTACCCAGTAATGAGACTTTTGTTTTGTATTTGTAACAGACAATTTTTAAACTTTACGGCCCAGTGTCTTACCCGGGTGTGATACGGTGGGAGAGAACTGACTGTTTTTGGAATGCTGGTTTGCGTTTTGCGTTTGTATTCGCAAAATGTCGCGTTAAGCAAGAGTCGCCACCGTCTTTTATTTTATCCAACAAGGAAAGGAAAAAAGAATAGAAAAATTCCTTTTTTGAGATATTTTTCGGGTTCGGGGGGTAGATTATAGAAAGGGAAGGTGTTAGCACCCTTTCTATCCGTGGTTATCCACGGGCTCTTAGGTACTTGCTCAAAGTGTTTTCAAAATTTTCTTTTCTTTGTGTTTGTGGTTTTGAAAGAAGTTTTTGTTTGAAAAGTGTAAGTGCAAAAAGTTTTATTTTGTTTTGAGAGAGAAAGTACTTAAGAACCATCTACCTACTCGAAAAAGGAATTAATTTGTGCTAATGTCCTTTAGACAGGGCTATCCCACTATGAATGAGTAGGTAGCCTCGTCGTCGGAGTTTTAAGGGTCAATTCGATTAAGGGACGTGTGGTCACTAAAGTAATGTTAGGACGCCTTAGCGGTAACCCTAATGTCTTAGATCATTTTATCCGAGGCAACCGTTTCGAGGCAACTATGATCTTTGGATAAGAGGGCGACCTCTAGAACTTCCTATACTCAATGACCATGTTCGAAGGCAACCAAGCAAGGTGTACCCTAAGAGTGCGCATATGCGAGTGTGTTGTTTCGGTTAATTTTATCTTTGTACATATCATGGGTGAGCTACGTTGATTTTAGGTTCAAACATTTGATCTTGTCATGCATTCCCTATTATCAAACATCTAACAATTTATAAGTTGCGGAAATTAAATTGCGGAAATTAAACCTAACTATTACAAGGCGTCGGGTATTTACATCGCCAAAAAAGTAACCCTTTAATTTAAAATGCGGAAAATAAATAAAGCGATAAAATAATTTAAAGGTCCTATTAAACTATTACATTCTGGAAAACAATTACATCAATATGGTAAAATGGATCGCGTGCGGAAAACTAAATCGAATGCGAGTTTTTTAGGGTTTTGACCTTTTTTGAAAGAAAGTGATTTTTTGGTTATTTTTTGAATTAAAAGAAATTAAGTTATGTTAATTATTAAATTAATAAACTAATTAATTAATTAAAATATTTTTGGATTTTTGGATATTTAAAGAAATAAAACAAATTTGATTAATGTTAATAAAAACCTAATTATCTAAATTAATTTTAATTATTGCAAAAATATTAAAAGTTATACCTAATTAAAGCTAAATTAATTGAATTAATATTTATTTACAAAAATAAAGTGATGAATTTAATTTTAATAAATAAAATATATTTTTGGTTTTTGATTTTATGAGAAAAAAAGATTTTAATTGGTTAGTGATTTAAATAATAAAAATAATAACAATAAAATAAAGAAAGAAAGAAATAGAAAAAGAAATAACCAAAGGGGGGTTTTGGGCCCAGATCTGGATGTGAGAATAGCAACTTTGATGGCCCAAATACAAGCAAGCTTGATTGACTTTTGGATCCCCCACGCGTGCGTTGACTTGAGAACATGATGGTCTTTCATTCTGGACCATCAGATTTGGCCTGGAGGCCATCTGGCAGATGATTGGATGATGGTATATGGTGAACCACTACATCTGAAACGCATTGGATTTCCTGAAGAAAAATAACAATATGCAATATGGTGGACCTGGGATTCGAACCCAGGTTCTATTAGACAATGAACACTCGCCCCTTCCACTGCATCACTTCGTTTCATTTGTTATTATGATAGATAACAATTATTATATGGAGAAAATAATTAATATGCCAGATTTATAAAAAAAACGCGTGATATTTGAAATCGTCCAATAAGGAAGAGGCACGTCTTCATCTTCTTCGCTGGAACCTGGATATTTACCAGCGGATTTATATCCGCAGCTAAATCCATGGGTGTCACCTAGAATCAATTTTAGGTCATTAAAACTCAATCTAAAACCACAGCCATGCTCGTATCTTCCTCCTGAACATGTCCATGTACATTAATGGCCTTGATTTCACCTGTAGTAAAAATGCCCAAAAACGAATACCAAGAACCCTAGAATCGGCTAGGGGGTTAGAGGCTATAAAAACACAATCAAATAATGCATAAACTTTAGAAATCACACAAGGATCATGAACATGCCAATAATTTGTCAAAAAATGCAAGAATGAGGAGTTATGAATTTGGCTACAGGGCGGTAAAATGCGAAGCTTACAGTGCGATTGAGGAGAGGAGAGAGCTTGATTTTGATTGCTTCTCACTCAATGGATGTCCAGCAAGAGAATAGTGTTGAGATTTCGTGTTGAAAGCACCTCTAAGGCAGATTTTAGTTTCAAGCTTTTTCGCAATTTTTTCAAGTTTTGGTTTTGATGTTTATGCAGCCTCTAACCTCCAATTCTCGTGCCTTTTACTTGTATATGTAATGAGCATTGGATTAGGTTAACATTTGTGAACTCAATCTTTGTGCATTGATGTTTTAGGATTTGATTTGATCCTCCATGAAAAACATTCCAAAATTGTCCAAATTCTATCTTTTTGTTCATGATATGGTGAGATACGAGTTTGATCATGTCCATGATGACAATTAAGGCTTGTATCAATCAAAAAGATTCCAAGTGATCAATATTTGGATTTTATTTGATTTTAATTGATTTAAAATGAATTAATTCAATAAAAAATCAAATAAAATAGAAAAATTAATAAATGGACACAAGGCTGAAGATAGGACACGTGTGTAGTGTGAGAAGACCAAATAAAGTGAAAAGGAATGGGCCCATTTGACAAAATTTGAAGTTTTGGGGATAGTTGACTTTTGGCAATTTTGCAAAAATGCCCAACTTCAACAATGCATAACTTCTTCAATTTTGAACTTTTAGAAGTGTTCTTGGACTTTTTAGAAAGCTTGAGATGTCCTATAACCAACCATATTTGTCTCATATCATTTTGATATTCCATTCTCAAGTTATAAGCTTTGGAAAAAAATGTGTTTTTGTTGACTTTTCAAAATGACCTATGATGTCCAAATTTGTAACTTTTTGTGAGTGAATTTATTGATCTTTGGGTATGAATATGGATTGTTGGAAATTGCATCCTCTTCAAAATGAGCTTTGGATGGGTCATTTCTCATAAAGTATGAGAAAGTTATGCTTGGTCAAAGTTGAGTTGACTTTTCCTACAAAACCCTAATTTAGCAACTTTTGAGTCTTGATGAATTTTGAGCAATCCTTGATGAATCATGATCATCACTTGATCAATTGATGAAATATCCTTCAAAATGAGAATGTTGACAAAAAATATTGAAGTTTGACTGTATTTGGGTCACAGTTGACTTTTGCCCTATCACAATCGATTTTTGGGCCTCTTGAGCAATTGACTGACCAAACTTCCTCTGCAAGGCTTGAAATTTGACATGGATGAACTTGAGACCATATTAGGACATTGGGAAGCACTTGAGGTCATTTTTATGCAAGGACCTTGATGCAACACAAAACCCTAATTTGAGATTGACTGCCTTAGGAGATGATTTGACTGTCCAACTCTTGAGCAATCTTGAGCCACTTGGAGATTATTTTTGCAATGTATTGAAAAATATGAAAGGGAAAATTTTGGGGTACAAAAGCTTCCCCTGTCCAATTTTCTTAAACCTGAGGATATAGATTGTCTTTCGGGCCTTTCGTGATCCGAAGGTGGAAGATGATTGAACACTAGAGTGCCCAGAAATTTGCACTCGCATGAAGTGGTATCAACATCGTGATGTAGGGAATGGGATTATAGATGCCATTTGGAGACTGTTGATGGGTGGCCTGAACTTCAACTGGAATATGAATCAGGGAGATCTTATCGGTGATCTGACTGAACCAGAGGAGGTCTTGGATTAACTTTGACTAGATCGGCGTTAGAAAAATCTTTAGGAATCGATTTAACTGGACCAGGCAAGGTTTTGGAATAACTTCAACAGGATCAGCATCCGAAAAATCTTTAGGAATCGATTTGACTGGACCAGAGAAGGCCTTTGACTGGATCAGCGTCAGAAAAATCTTTAGGAATCGATTTAACTAGACCAGACAAGGTCTTGGGATAACTTCAACTGGATCGGCATCAGAAAAATCTTTAGGAATTGATTTGACTGGATCAGAGAAGGCCTTTGACTGGATCGGCATCAGAAAAATCTTTAGTAATTGATTTAACTGGACCAGACAAGGTCTTGGAATATCTTCAACTGGATCGGCATCATAAAAATCTTTAGGAATCAATTTGACTGGACCAGAGAAGGCCTTTGACTGGATCGACATCAGAAAAATCTTTAGGAATCGATTCAACTGGACCAGACAAGGTCTTGGAATAAATTCAACTGGATCGACATCATAAAAATATTTAGGAATCAATTTGACTGGACCAGAGAAGGCCTTTGACTGGATCGGCATCAGAAAAATCTTTAGGAATCGATTTAACTGGACCAGACAAGGTATTGGGATAACTTAAACTGGATCGACATCAGAAAAATCTTTAGGAATCGATTTGACTGGACCAGAGAAGGCCTTTGACTGGATCGGCATCAGAAAAATCTTTAGGAATCGATTTAACTAGACCAGACAAGGTCTTGGGATAACTTCAACTGGATCGGCATCAGAAAAATCTTTAGGAATCGATTTGACTGGACCAGAGAAGGCCTTTGACTGGATCAGCATCAGAAAAATCTTTAGGAATCGATTTAACTGGACCAGACAAGGTCTTGGAATAACTTCAACTGGATCGGTATCAGAAAAATCTTTAGGAATCGATTTAACTGGACCAGAGAAGGTCTTCAACATAGTTGAGAATTTTAACTGCATCTTTCCTGAAAGGTAAAGGTCAGCCATATGCAATGCATGATATGGATCAAGAAATGATGTTCTCAACATAAATGAGATTGTATGGTATGATACATATATGCATGTATCATGATGTATGGAAATGTAATGTTTTAGCTGGGGAAAATAAATCCCGGAGCTGCTGGAGAACAGAGTTGAATTCTTCGCTTCCGCTGGGGATGATGAACAAAGATGACTGTGAGAATAAACCTGCAGGAGAAGATAACTCCGTTGGGGATAAATTGATGAGGAGATTACTCTGTGGGGGAGAGACGCTCTGCTGAAGATTACACTGATAAACTCCACTGGGGATGGAATACCGTTGCTCGTGATACTGAATCTGTTGTGGATTGAATTCATGTTCGTGAAAGGAAAGAACTTCGCTGGGGATGATCTTTCAGTTGCAACTTACTGGGGATAAACCTTTAGACTCTAGTGGGGATAATCCTTCGAATTTTGCTGGGAATGATCCTCTGAACTCGGCTGAGGAGATTTATTTTGTACTTTGCCGGGGATAAACTTCCAGAGTCTACTGGGGATGATGCTTCAACTCCGTTGGGGAAGCTTTTTCAGTCTGTGCTGGGGAAATATTGACTCCACTGGGGTATCTGGTATTCTACCGGGGAACATTCTTATACTCTGCTAAGGAATATTAAGACTGCTGGGGATACCAAGCCTTTTATAGTGCTGATGGTAGATGAACTCTGCTTGGGGAGAGCATTACTGATTTGTTCATTGTTGCCAGTCTTAGCTGGGAGAACTATTATTACTGTCTTACTCTGTGGGGAGTGAAGGTATCTTAGTTATATTCTTCAGCTGAATTTACCGTCGTACTTGGTGGACAGAGCAACTATATAGCTCGGACAATTCTTACTGCCCCTGTTTCTGATATTACCAGTAGTTCGTCTTTTGTTTCGCATGTAAATATTTATGAGCAGAAATTAATGTCAAATGCATATATCAAAATGAACATTGGGCGTTCTTTGCAAAACAAAACGGATAAAAGAAAAACAGTTTGAAATTTCTTTGAAAATGAATTGTATTGATTTGGAAGTTTGGCCTGTAAAATAGGCGTTTTTGTACAAGAGGTCAGCGTCCTAGTAAGAGAACACTGCCGAACAATAGAATTTATACAATTTATAAAAAGAAACAAAACAATTATGTGAATGATCCCACTGGGTTCCAACTCTGCTATTGCCTTTATGTCCTCGAGCATCTCATCACTTTGGCTACTAGTTGAAGGTAGATCAGATTGATTAGTGTCGTCCGAGCTTGATAGTCGATACCGAAGTCTGGATGCAAGGTGATCCAATGAGACGTAGTGTTACCCTTTAATCCCTAATTTTTGCCTGGACCGCCCTTTCGGGTTTTCAGTCCACTGAGATACCCTTTTTTACCCAAGCCGCCTTTTCAGGTTTTCGACTTGCCGGGTGTACAGATTTTTTCATTTTCATCCCTTATTTTTGCCCGAACCCTTTTGGTTTGCCGGGAAGCCCTTATTTATTCCTAGGCCAGTCAACCTAGCGGGTCTTTGATTATGCATAGTATTTTTTCACTATGTCTGCATTGACGGGGTAAGGAAGGTCGTCACCATCCATGGTGGTTAGAATCATAGCTCCTCCTGAGAAAATGTTCTTAACCACAAATGGCCCTTCGTAAGTGGGGGTCCGTTTGCCCCTGGGATCACCTTGAGGTAAGATAATGCACTTGATTACCAGATCCCCAACTTGATACTCTTGTCGTCTAACTTTCTTGTTAAATGCCTTGATCATCCGTTTTTGATACGTTTGACCATGACAAATAGCAGTAAGTCTCTTTTTGTTGATTAGGTTCAGCTGATCAATTCGGGTATGAATCCAGTCATCTTCGCTCAAACCTACATCCTTCATGATTCTAAGAGAGGGTATCTGAACTTCAATGGGCAAGACTGCCTCCATGCCATATACCAAGGAGTAGGGTGTTGCCCCTGTTGACGTTCGTGCTGAGGTACGGTACCCATGAAGAGCGAATGGTAACATCTCGTGCCAGTCTTTGTATGTCACCGTCATCTTCTGCACAATCTTCTTAATGTTCTTATTAGCCGCTTCGACAGCCCCATTCATCTTCGTCCGGTAGGGAGAAGAGTTATGATGCTGTATCTTGAATTGCTCGCAGAGCTCGGTGATCATCTTGTTGTTGAGATTGGTACCATTGTCCGTAATGATCCTCTTTGGTACACCGTATCGACAAATCAAATTATGCCGAATGAACCGTGCCACGAAGTTCTTGGTTACGGTAGCAAAGGAAGCTGCTTCAACCCACTCCGTAAAGTAATCAATAGCTACCAGGATGAAGCGATGCTCGTTGGATGTCGTAGGTCTAATCTCGCCGATCATATCAATGCCCCACATTGCAAAAGGCCAAGGTGCCGTCAAGAAGTTCAGAGGAACTGGAGGTATGTGCACCTTATCAGCATAGACTTGGCACTTGTGACATGTCCGAGAATGCTGATAGCAGTCGGCTTCCATTGTGAACCAATAATATCCTGCCCGAAGGATTTTCTTTGCCATGGTGTGTCCAATGGAATGAGTTCCGAAAGTACCTTCATGTAACTCTGCTATGATCCTTTCTGCTTCATTCTTATCCACACAACGCAATAAGGTCGAATCATGGTTACGCTTGTAAAGGATACCATTGCTGATGAAGAACTTTGCTGCGAACCTCCTCAGAAACTTCTTGTCATTAACAGATGCACCCTCGGGGTATTCCTGATCTTCAAGATACCTCTTCACCTCGTGATACCAGGGCTTTTCTGTTACCTCTCCAGTCTCAATTTCGCAGCAATGTGCAGGTTCGTCCAATCTTTCAATGATAATCTGGGGAGCTTCGTTGTCCCAATTGACTTTGAACATAGAAGACACCGTAGCTAACACATTAGCCAACTGATTCTCCTCTCTAGGGAAGTGTTCAAAGGTTATCTCCTTGAAATGGGGAAGCAATGTCAATACATACTCCTTGTAAGGAATAAGATTAGGGTGTTTCGTATCCCACTCTCCTTTGATCTGACTGATCACGAGAGCGAATCTCCGAAGACACTTAGAAACTTAATCCTTAGGTCTATTGCTGCTCGAAGACCCATGATGCATGCTTCATACTCCGCCATGTTGTTGGTGCACTTGAAACATAATCGAGAGGTAAACGGAGTATAAGAGCCTTTAGGAGATATGATCACGGTGCCAATGCCATTGCCCAAAGCGTTTGAAGCTCCATCAAAGTACATACACCATCGGGATCCCTCCTCAGGTCCTTCATCCGGTCTAGGTGTCTCACAATCAGTTACCAACATGATATTATCGTCCGGGAATTCAAAGTTCATAGACTGGTAATCATCCACTGCCTGATGTGTCAAATGGTCTACCAACACACTTCCCTTAATTGCCTTTTGGGTCATATATTGGATGTCATACTCAGTCAAGATCATCTGCCATCTTGCTATTCTTCCGGACAAGGCAGGCTTTTCGAAGATATACTTGATTGGATCCATCTTTGAAATCAATAGAGTAGTGTGAGTCAACATATACTGTCTCAACCGGCGAGCAGCCCATGCCAAAGCGCAACAAGTTTTCTCAAGCAGTGAGTATCGGGTCTCACATTCGGTAAACTTTTTGCTAAGGTAGTAAATTGCATGCTCTTTTCGGCCAGACTCGTCATGTTGACCCAACACACACCCCATTGAGTTGTCGAGCACTGTCAAGTATAAGATCAAAGGTCTCCCTTCAACTGGAGGCATCAGAATAGGTGGCTCTTGGAGATACTCTTTGATTCTTTCGAAAGCGGCCTGGCATTCATCGTTCCAACGTACTACTTGATCTTTCTTCAGTAGCTTGAAGATTGGCTCACAAGTAGCAGTCAGGTGCGAGATGAATCGGGCAATATAGTTCAGACGTCCCAGAAAGCCTCTGACTTCTTTCTCTGTTCTGGGAGCTGGCATTTCCTGTATAGCTTTCACTTTTGCAGGATCCACTTAAATACCTTTGTCGCTCACGACGAAACCCAGTAGCTTACCAGATCTCACCCCGAAGGTGCACTTGTTCGGGTTTAACCTCAACTTGTACAACTTCAGCCTGTCAAACAGCTTCTGCAGATGGTCAAGGTGTTCCTCCTCAGTTTGGGACCTTGCAATCATGTCATCGACGTATACCTCAATATCATGATGGATCATGTCATGAAATAAAGCAACCATGGCACGCTGATACGTTGCCCCAACGTTCTTCAATCCAAAAGGCATGACCTTGTAGCAAAAGGTACCCCATTGAGTAACAAAGGTGTTCTTCTCCATGTCTTCGGGAGCCATTTTAATATTATTATAACCGGAGAAACCAATCATAAAGGAGAAGACCTTATGCTGAGCAGTATTGTCAACCAGAACGTCGATATGAGGTAGAGGGAAATCATCTTTGGGGCTCGCCCTGTTCAAATCCCTGTAGTCGACACACATTTGAACCTTACCATCCTTCTTCGGCACATGAACCACGTTGGTAACCCACTGATGGTAAGAAGTCACTGCTAGAAAACCGGTGTCAAACTGTTTCATAACTTCAGCCTTGATTTTCTCAGACATCTCTGGGCGCATTCGGCGGACCTTCTGTTTCACTGGAGGACAATCTTCCTTGGTAGGCAGGCGATGAACCAAAATATCAATATCCAACCCAGGCATATCTTTGTAAGACTAGGAAAAGATTTCAACATAGTCACGCAACATCTGAATCAACCGTTGCTTCACACTAAGCTCAAGATTTGCGCCGATCTTGACTTCCTTCTTATCTATCTCAGTACCCAGATTCACTGATTCCACCGGCTCCTCGTGTGGATGTATGTCCCTCTCTTCCTGGAGTAGCAGTCTTGCAAGTTCACCAGGCACTTTGCAATCATCTTCACCTTCGTCTTCGGCTAAGTTGATCGGATTTTCGAAGTTATAACTGGCAGTAGCAGAGTCGTTACCGGTGAGATCCAGAGTGGATGTGGACTTGTATACGTGAGTGTGTGTAAAATAGCTGTTTTGCAATATATAATAAAGAAAAACAAGGAGCGCAAAATTTGAAATGCAAGAACGTCCAATGATTTTATTAATGATATATGAAAATGACACACATAAAGCCCTCATAAATGAAGCCACGATGCCCCGGGTAAGACACTGGGCCGTAAATTTTAAAAACATTGTCTGTTACATATTCAAAACAAAAAGTCTCATTACTGGGTAACAAAAGTGATAGGGATGAAATCCTTTGCTGTCCAGTTGCATTGTCCACCGTCAGTCGTAGGATAGATCCAGCTGTCAAACTCAGACTCTTCCACATCGTCTTCAATGGCATTCACTCCCGAGTTGCTGATGAACACGGGAGGTCTTCCGATTCGTGCATTCCAAACAACCCTTTGAGCTTCTGCAATGAAAACCAAACCAAACTTGTTAGTCTTCTGTGTAAAATCAGGGAGTCGGCCCCAATTTGCACACCCACCTTCTCGATAACAGCCCGAGCATCCTTAAAGGAAGCCATCTTCATAGGAGAGTCTTCAACAATAGTCTCAGCTGACGCCAACGTCTGGGGAACCTCTTCAAAATGTTGAAATGGGGTCTCAATGAACTCCCCATGCATCTCTACATATCGGAAATAGTTGAGGTGGCTAACCATGTACTCTTCCTCTCCTTGTACTGTCACAATCTTCCCTTTGACCGGGTACTTCAACTTCTGGTGGAGTGTTGAGGTTACGGCCCCAGCTTTGTGGATCCATGGACGACCCAACAAACAAGAATAAGATGGCCGAATATCCATCACATAGAATGTAGAGTTGAAGACCTGCGAACCAACCTTGATCGGGATATCAACCTCTCCATGTACCATTCTTTTAAACCCATCAAAGGCCCTGACGACAATGTTGCTTGGTTTCAGTTCCAACCCTTCACAATCTAAACGGTCTAGAGCTTTCTTGGGCAAGACGTTCAATGAGGAACCAGTATCCACCAATACATGTGCAAGAGTAGTTCCCCTGCATTCAATGGAGACATGCAGGGCATCGTTGTGATTCTTCCCCTTAGCAGTCAAGTCGGCGTCCGAGAAACCCAACCGATTATCAGCAGTCAAATTAGCCATGCAATCTGTAAACTGATCAGCTGATGTCTCTTGTGGTACGTGAGCAGTCTTCAAGAAGGTAATCAGAGCCTTGGCATAGGCCTATGAGCATAACAACAGTGACAACATGGAAATCTTGGATGGGGTTTTCCCAGCTGCTCAACTACATTGTAGTCACTCTTTTTAATAATTTTAAGAATCTCTTCCATCTCTTGTTTAGAAGCTTCAACAGTAATCGTCTTTGGTGCCTCCGTCTGGGCAGGCACATCAGTGGTGATCCCTTTGCCCTGAGTGTCAGATGACTCGGCGACAGGGGTAAGAATAGGAACTTGAACAGGAATGGTAGCAGGTACACTGGCAGGTGTAATAACAACAGGTCTTCGGGCAGTTGGTGGAGAGATATCTGGTGAGAAAAGTCTTCCGCTGCGGGTGACTTTAACATGTCCCATAATATTGCTGATGTCAGTATCAACATCCAACTCTTATTTAACTCCATGAAAATAAACATCAGCCCTGTAATGCCAAGGGACAGCTTTATCAGAGGTGTAGGGGATGGGCCCCAGAACAGTGATGATCACGGGTGCGATTCTTGGAACAGATGTAATTCTAACAGGCTTCCTCGAGGGAGCCTTGGAAGAATTGTCGAAAATGGTGATAATGGCAACTTCTTCAGAATGAACTAAAGGAACAATAGTCTTCTCGAACAGAATTTCTTTACTATCCATCAGGCGTTGGACACCCGACTTCAAGAGATGGTAACCGGTAGGTAGAACAGAACACATACGGCAACCTTCGTCACAGCCCAGAAATAAACCGGCTAGCAAAAGGTTCTTCTTTACAGTCAACATAGGGGTAACAATATCATTCACAGAAACCACAAACGATTCTTCATCTATACCATTTACTCCATGCTTGGTCATAGGAGCAGTCACAATATTAGGCCTCTCGGGCGCCTCAAACTCAATCTCCTTTGCATCAATTAAGTCCTGTATCTTATTATTCAAAGTCCAACAATCATCTGTATTATGCCTCGGGCTATTAGAGTGATAAGCACAGCGGGCATTAGGGTTATACTTCGGTGATGTTGTATTTGGATTCTTCGGGGCTTCCCTTAGAATCACCAGATTGGTTTTCAGTAACTGTGGCTGAATCTGAGACAACGTCATGTTGAGACAGGTGAATTTCCTTCGAGGTCTCTAATCCTTCTGTTGATTGTTGTGTTGCGGAGCACCAACAGGTTTTGAAATAACAACCGCATTAACAACTTGGCGGTGTTCAAGTCTATTCTGTCTTCTTGAACTGTAGACAGCACTGGACTCTTTCTTAAAGGGCTTCTTCTTGGTGCTTGATGAGGCACCCTTCTGTATCTTACTAACCTTAATACCAGCCTCAATCCTTTCACCGGTCATTATTAGCTCTGTAAACCCAGATGAAGAGCTTCCAATCAGGTGGTTGAAAAATGGACCCGACAAGGTCCCCAGAAACATGTCCACAAGCTCTCGATCAGCCAAGGATGGTTGTACTCTTCCGGTGAGGTCCCTCCATTTCTGAGCATAATCTTTGAATCCTTCACCCGTTCCCATTGACATACCCTGGAGTTGGGTACGCGTAGGAGCGAGGTCGGAATTATACTGGTACTGCCTGTAGAAAGCAGTAGCCAAATCTTCCCAACTGCGGATACTGGCTCCGTCCAACTGGTATAACCATTCAAGTTGAGTCCCTGAGAGACTGTCTTGAAAGAAGTGGATCCATAGGTTTTTATCAGTGGTGTACGGCTGAATCTTCCTCACATATGACCGGAGGTGCATCTTCGGACAAGAAACTCTATCATACTTAGAAAAGGCAGGTGCCTTGAATTTGTGGGGAATTACCACCCCAGACGATAGACCTAGATCACCAAAGTCCAGACCAGGCACTTTCTGAACTTCTATAGCACTCAACCGGTCTTCCAGTTGCTTGTATCTATCCTCAGCAGGAAGATACTGTTCTTCATCGAAGTCCGTCTCGTTGTCGGAGACCACAGGGCTAGGAGCCCTCCTTTCCTCTTGACTATCTTTCCCTCTAGATGAGGTGGTCAGATCAACTTCATTCTGTAGCCTGTTTCCGAACCTGTGCCCTGTGTTAAACAGGATTGTCCTCTTCTTCTTCTTCTCTTTCAGAATCAGGGTCTTCAGATCTTGCTGACCCTTAGCTAGATTCATGAACAACTCTTGGAATTGGGCATTCTGGGCCTGGAGGGCCTTGTTTGCTTGCTCAGTTGAAGGTTCAGCAGACATGATGAGTGAGTGCTGAAATAAATAGCGAAGAAGATAAGAGACCTGTAATGGGTACCTGTTATGAAGTGCATGGGATGCGTATGATTTATGATTTCAAAGACAATCGGGAGATTCAAATTTGTAAACAAGAAAGGAAACACACTTTATTAGATAAACTTTAGAATTCAAATTGTTCAACAAATTGCCCTTAAGGCGTTACAAGAATGGAAATACTGAAATAAAAACTGGAAAGGAAATAATCAAGGGACAATGAATGCTCCCATGGTCTCTTCTTGTCGGTGCAGACATAGTCACTGAGAACCCGCTCGTTCTCCAACTGCCTAGTCAACCTCCAGATCTTCTTCTCTTGCTCATTGAACTTCTCTCGGTAAGCATCCCGTTCTTATCTCAGCTGCATCCAAGACCTTTTCAGTGCCCCAATGTCAGTGGGCATGTAAGGATGGAGGATGGTAGGAAGAACCCCCTCTTCATTAGCAATTTCAACAATGATAGGCCGAACGACTTCATATGGCATACCCAACTTCTGGGCACGGATACGGACCCATCTGAGATACGGCTCCATTGGAAGAGAAGTCTTTGGACCCAGCTCATGTGGATCAGATCTGTGAACTCTATCCCAGGCCTTTATGAATCTGCGACGTTGTTCGTCGCTATCCCCTTGAAAATCAAAGATGATACTAGGCATTAACAGCTCATGAGGTCCTTCTCTTCTGGATCTCCCAAACTGATGTAAGGCCAAGCACGGATTGTAAGAAATTCCTCCATGGGTTCCTAACAGTGGAACATTGGGATACTCCCCACAGCGATCAATGATAGCCTCCTCATCCATACCCTTGAGAGTCCAGATAATGTCATTATGAGAAAGAGATATAACTCTATAAGCCCAGCCCATGCCTTCTTTATTCTTCAGCACTGACTTGGGGAGGTGCAAAATAAACCACCTCGCCAATAACGGAGCACAGCACATCAAGGTTCCCCGCTTTGGGGCCGCACGAGCATAGAGCTGATGAAGGATGTCACCCAAGAGAGTGGGTACAGGATTACGAGAGATGAAGATCTTCACCGCATTCACATCAACGAAGGAGTCAGAGTTCGGAAATAATACCAAGCCATATATCAGAAGAGCCAGAATATCTTCGAATGCCTTGAAGTCTAGACTATCCCAGAAATAGTTAGCCTTACCAACAAAAAACTTAGTCAGAAAGCCCTTTGCTCCACTTCTAGTCTCCCAGTTAGTCATTACCTCATCCTTTGTCATATGAAGGGCTGCAGCAATCTCTTCAGGCCTAAGGATCTTCTCCCAACCAGTAAACGGGGTCTGCTCCAGAATAGAGATACCGAGCAGCTCAGAGAACTCTTCTAAGGTGGGAACCAACTGGTAGTCTTGAAAAGTAAAGCAATGGTACAACAGATCATAGAATTGGACCAAAACACTCATCATCTGTTCGTCCAATTTGGAGGTGACCAAACTGAGAAGATACCCATGTCTCCTGAGGAAGGAAGTAGTATCTGGCATCTTTGCAATCAGATCTTTAAGCACAGTGGGAACTTGGACAAAGTTGATCCAGATGGTATTCTTACGCATTGATGACACACAAATATGTGATATTTCTGGCTTGATATACACCAAATATTTCTCATACTTTAGTCTGAATTAAATTATTTTATAAGTATTATGCAGGTATTTTTCTATTTTTGCAGATATGCACTGAGCTGAACACATTTGAAGAAATGAAGAAAAAAGGGTGCAAAAAGTAGTAAAAGAGCCTAAGGAGAAGAAAACAGCCCAAAAGCCCATTACACATGTGAGCACGTGGCCCACATGCAAGCAAGCCCTGACGACCGTCAAGAGGACGTGACGAACGTCACGCTCCATGAAGACCAAGTGACTATTGTCACTTGCGTGTGACGAACGTCACAGCCTATCACCCCACGTTCTCCTCATCCAACGGACAGAAACACGTTCAAAGCTTAATCCAACGAGTTCCTACATTCTCTCACCCACTCAGTCAAAAGAACAACGAACGTGACAATTAAATGGCCTATTATTTCTCAAGGAAGAAAAGTGAACCGTTCCTACATTTTCGTAAGCAACGAATCAAGCAAGCACTATAAATAGAGCCTGAGACCACAGTAGAAAGGGTTCTTCTTTTTCACGAGAAAATTTTAGAGATTATTTTTAGCAGAATATTATTTTCAGCATTATTTTCTTTTCAACATTATTTTCTTTTCCCATTTATTTCTTTCCAGCATTATTCTTTCAGCATTATTTTCTTCTGTACGGTTAAATATATTCTCTGATCGAAGCAAAGCCTACAATTTGTGCAGGAGTGCTTCTGTCTTCAGAGTTATTACCAGGTTTATGTTTACAAATTCTTTTTGCTTATTAATTAATATAATTATGTTTATCTGTGTTTGTCCTTTATATTATTCTGCGATTTGGTTTAATATTATGTCAGGCTAGAAATCTTATACCGGTATGTAAAGTCAATCAACCGAGGGAACAAGTAACTTAGTCGGGACTATTTTTACTACGAAACTTTCTTTTCTGGCCTAAGTTACTATTTTTCAAATCATTAAATTGTTTTGTTACGGAAGTAAAAAACAGATAGAGGTTAGGGTCAACAAAGCGGAAGTTTGAGATCTTTTAACTGGACAGTAGTAATTAAGCATTAGCTTAAAATACAGCGGAAGCACTTTAAAGTTAATTAAGATTTTGTTTAGTTTCCAAAAAGTGTTTTTAACTCCTGCGGGATGGCGGAAGCGTACGTTAGGACTTAACTGCATAGCCTAGATCAACAAAATGACAGTGTGAGACGAGGGTTTTTAAACTAGATAGGTTTTACTGAAAACTGTTTTGAAAATATAAAGACGCCCGACAGGTCGCTAGTTCCCGAGGTAAGACTGTTGCATACTGGTAATTTAGCTCATTGATTATTAAAATACAACTTAATTTAGTGATTAGTTTCCCTACAACCCAAATCAAATATTCATTAGCTTTAGATTTACATAGTAACAATAGAAAACGGTAGATCGATTCATCAGTCTCTGTGGTTCGATATCTTTTAAAACTACTCGACAAGACTGTGCACTTGCAGTCCGAATCATTGGATACATAAGTACAAATCCCACGATCAAGTTTTTGGCGCCGTTGTCGGGGACTGATTTAAGTCGATATCGCTACTCTTTTGTTACGCAGTAGAGACTAGAGCAAAAACTTCTCTCTTTCTTTTCTATCTCTATTTCTTTTCTTATCCTCTCTAATTTTGTATGCCAAACACTCGTTCGCAAGACGAGCCGTTATACATACAAATCAATGATATCGAGCGTTATCTCAGACTTAGACGCCACATTCAAGAGTACCATCTCTTGCATAACACTCAACCTCGTCAATCACTCGAACCTCCTATTTCTCCACCATTCGAAGAAATGGCTGCAAATCCTGCTCCGCGCCCACTCAAATCCTATGCCATACCCTCACAGGATGAACCACATAACAACATTGCTGCCCCTCCGATCGAGGCTAACAACTTTGAACTGAAACCCTCTTTGTTATCCACTGTGCAACAAAACCAGTTCTCTGGTGGGTCGATGGAAGACCCTAATCTTCATCTATCAATATTTCTACAGTATGCAGATACAATCAAGAACAATGGGGTCAGTCAAGAAGCAATAAGACTTCGTCTTTTCCCTTTCTCTCTAAGAGACAGAGCAAGAGCTTGGCTCCAATATCTACCCGCAAACTCAGTCACTACATGGGACAAGCTGAAGAAAGTTTTTCTTGCAAGATATTTTCCACCAAGAAAAACAGCTATGCTAAGATCTCAGATAAGCGATTTTAGACAAAAGGAGAACGAATCCCTTTTCGATGCTTGGGAAAGATACAAAGATTTGATGAGACTATGCCCACATCATGGCCTGGAAGAATGGTTGATTATCCACACCTTCTATAATGGTCTCCTCTACAATACAAGATTAACAATAGACGCTGCCGCAGGTGGTGCACTTATGGACAAATCCTACACCGCTGCCTATGCTTTAATTAAAAGTATGGCCCAAAACCACTATCAGTGGGGAAGTGAAAGAGGACACATAGACAAAGGTACTACAGAGAAAGCACCGACAAAAGGAGGAATGTATGAGATAAGCGACCTAGACAGTGTCCACGCTAAGGTAGATGCCCTCACCCTAAAGATTGATAATTTGACCGCAATACTTCCAGCCACCGTGGCTGCTATAACTCCCAATTGCGAAATATGCGGAGTACCTGGACATCTAGTCACAAAATGTAAGATCTTGGCAGGAACTCCAGCTGACCAAGTGAATTATGCTCAAGGAAACCCTTACTCAAACACGTACAACCCTGGATGGAAAAATCACCCAAATTTCTCATATAAAAACCCCAATGCGTTGTATGCTCCAAACCAAGCACCTGCCGTACCACCTGGATATCAGAAAGCTCCTGCAAATGCTCCTAGTGCACCTAAAAAATCAAACTTAGAACTGATGATGGAGAACTTCATAGCTACTCAAGCGCAAACAAATAAAGACGTCCAAAATCAAAACATACACACTAATGAGCAGATAAAACAATTAGCAAACAAAATAGATGCTTTGGCCACCCATAATAAAATGTTAGAAACCCAAATATCTCAAGTGGCCCAACAACAAGCACCTACAGCCACACCGGCTGATACCTTTCTCGGTCAACCACAACCTAACCCAAAGGGGCATGCTCATGCCATCATATTAAGAAGTGGAACCGAGTTAGATGGACCGCCTGACCCAAGACTATCAAATCAAAGTATGTATCAAAGGGCTGAAACGTCAACTGAGAAGGAGAATCAACCAGAGAAACCAGAGGTAGACGAAGAAGATAAAGGAGGAGAGGCCAAAGAAAAAGAAAAACCTTATGTGCCTCCACCGCCTTATAAACCCCAAATCCCTTTTCCTGGTATATTAGCCAAACCCAAGAATGTAGGGCAATTTAAAAAATTCGTAGAACTTCTGAAACAACTCAATATAACAATTCCTTTCACAGAAGCTATAACTCAAATGCCCTCCTATGCCAAATTCCTCAAGGAAATCTTATCTAACAAGAAAAAGCTAGAAGATAACGAAACGGTAACGCTTACAGTAGAATGTAGCACGATTATCCAGAACAAGATGCCTCCTAAGCTGAAAGACCCTGGAAGTTTCTCTATTCCATGCCATATAGGTAAGTTTGTCATAGACAAAGCCTATGTGATCTAGGCGCTAGTATTAGCGTTATGCCTTTATCCATATGCAACAAACTAGAAATGGGTGAACTAAGACCGACAAAGATGTCAGTTAAATTAGCGGATCGCTCCGTCAAAATACCCAGTAGGAATCTTAGAAAATGTTCCCGTACGAATAGGTCAATTCTACATCCCTACAGATTTCATAATCATGGATATAAGAGAAGACGAAAGCACACCTATCATCTTAGGAAGACCATTCTTAGCCACAGCTGGAGCTATCATAGATGTAAAAAAGGGCAAACTAACCTTTGAAGTAGGTGAAAAGAAAGTCGAATTTATTCTAACATAATTCTTACAAGTGCCCGCCATAGATGACACATGTTATCTGGTGGACATCGTGGACGAATGCGTAAGAGAAATTGAATGGGAACCAATACCTTGTTCCGAAACCATGAAGATTCCCACACCTCTTATATTCGAACATAACGAATGGTGTCCTGAATACCGAGACGATAATCTGAGTGAATGCTTAGCTCTGACACCCGATCACATGCCTTGTCCAAGAAAATCGACATTGGATCTTAAGCCATTACCTAAGACCCTCAGATATGAATTCCTTGACTCCGAATTAAAGCGACCTGTAATTGTCAATGCGGACTTAGGACAACAAGAAACAGACAAATTATTACAAGTCTTAAGAAAATATCCCTCCGCCTTAGGATACAACATTACAGATCTCAAAGGAATAAGCCCTTCCATATGCATGCATCGTATTATGCTGGAAAATGACTGCAAATCTTCTAGAGAACATCAATGAAGAATTAACCCAATATGGAGCACCGTAGTTAAAGATGAAGTTAAAAAACTTTTGAACCCTTGAATCATATACCCCATCTTCGATAGTCAATGGGTAAGCCCAGTCCACTGTGTACCAAAGAAAGGTGGTATAACGGTAACAACAAACAAAGCAGGCAAAGCTGTAGCGGAACGAACTATAAGTGGAGCTAGAATGTGTATTGACTATAGGAAGCTAAACAAGGCCACTCGAAAGGACAATTTCCCTTTACCATTCATTGATCAAATGTTTGAACGACTAGCTAAGCACTCACATTACTGTTATCTAGACGGTTACTCCAGATTCTTTCAAATCCCTATTCACCCCGATGACCAAGAGAAAACAACATTCACATGTCCTTATGGAACTTTCGCCTACCGACGAATTCCGTTTGGATTATGTAATGCTCCCGCCACGTTTCAGAGATGCATGATGGCAATCTTTGCTGATTTCATAGACAACATTATGGAATTCTTTATGGACGACTTCTCTGTATGTGGAGAAAGTTTTGAAGATTTTCTAGTGAATTTGGAGAAAGTTTTGGAAAGATGCGTAAAAGTTAACCTCGTTCTGAATTGGGAAAAGTGCCACTTTATGGTCAAACAAGGAATCGTACTAGGACACGTTGTGTCCGAAAAGGGGATTGAAGTCGATAAATCTAAGATCGAAGTCATAGAAAACTTGCAACCCCCTAAAACAGTAAGAGAAATACGCAGTTTCTTAGGACACGCCGGTTTCTACCGATGATTCATCAAAGATTTATCGCAAATATCAAAACCTCTAACCACCCTCCTTATGAAATACGTTGAATTTGATTTTGATGACAAATTCCTAAAAGCATTTAACCAACTTAAAACAGCTCTTGTATCCGCACCAATCATGCAACCACCCGATTGGAGACTTCCATTTGAAATCATGTGTGATGCAAGTGATTACGCCGTAGGTGCAGTCCTGGGACAACGAAGAGATAAGAAGCTTCATACGATATATTATGCTAGTAGAACCTTGGACCCTGCATAGATGAATTATGCAACAACAGAAAAAGAACTTTTAGCCGTAGTCTTCGCACTAGACAAATTTCGCTCCTACCTCGTAGGCGCAAAAATAATCATCTATACAGACCACGCAGCTATTAGATATCTCTTAACCAAGCAAGACTCAAAGCCGAGACTTTTGAGATGGATTCTGCTTCTACAAGAGTTCGATCTAGAAATTAAAGACAAAAAAGGTACCGAAAACGTGGTAGCCGACCATTTATCTCGAATGGAACAGCTGACACCAGAAGAAGTACCTATTAACGATGACTTCCCGTATGAACGTATGATGGCTCAGATGGACTTGGGAGAAGCCAGAAAAGAACCTCCTGAATCAAATCCAAATCAACTTCTCTTAGGACTTGACACCCAAGCTGCTAACAGCGATTCACGAGAAAGCTAAGACCAAATAAATAATGCTATACAAGAAGCTGTGCTCTCTATCCAAACCATACATGGTATGCGGACATAGCAAATTACTTAGCTGCCAAAATCCTACCCCATGATATGACTTATCAACAGAAGAAGAAATTATTTCACGATTTGAAACATTACTTTTGGGATGAACCTTTATTATTCAAGAGGAGTGCAGACGGTATTTTCCGAAGATGCGTCCCGGAAAACGAAATAGAAAGCATTATTTCTCATTGTCATGATGCCCCTTACGGAGGTCATGCAAACATATCAAAGACATGTGCCAAAATTTTGCAGTC
Source organism: Vicia faba (assembly GCA_948472305.1). Classification (NCBI taxonomy): domain Eukaryota; kingdom Viridiplantae; phylum Streptophyta; class Magnoliopsida; order Fabales; family Fabaceae; genus Vicia; species Vicia faba. Next base: position 1,189,954,061 of record OX451740.1, on the reverse strand, counting down.
TGGCTTCTACTGGCCAAATTTGTGGAAAGATGTGCACACAACTATCCTAAACTGCGACCGATGCCAACGCACCGGAAATATATCCAGACGCGATGAGATGCCTCAGACTGGCATCCTACAAGTGGAAGTCTTTGATGTATGGGGAATCGACTTCATGGGACCATTTCCATCCTCCTTCAGAAACAAATATATACTCGTGGTTGTAGATTACGTTTCAAAATGGATTGAAGCAATAGCTTCTCCAACAAACGATACTAGAGTCGTGATTAAACTCTTCAAAACCATTATATTCCCAAGGTTTGGTGTACCCAAACAAGTTATTAGCGACGGTGGCTCCCACTTCATATCAAGAATATTTGATAAACTCCTAACCAAATACGGGGTGAGGCACCACGTCGCAACACCATACCACCCCCAAACAAGCGGACAGGTGGAAGTCTCAAATCGTGAAATAAAACAAATAATGGAAAAAACTGTTGCCACTTCAAGAAAGGATTGGTCAGCTAAGTTACCTGACGCATTATGGGCCTACAGAATGGCATTCAAGACACCGATAGGTACAACTCTCTTTAAACTCATATATGGAAAATCATGCCACCTGCCAATGGAAATTGAACACAAAGCTTACTGGGAAATTAAAACTTTAAACCTAAGCTACACTGCGGCAGGAGAGAAAAGGATCCTCGACATAAATGAATTAGAAGAACTAAGATTAGATGCATATGAAAATGTAAGGATCTACAAAGAAAGGACGAAAAAATGGCATGACAAACGTATCTCAAGGAAAGAATTCAATGAAGGAGATGTCGTACTCCTATTCAACTCTCGTCTGAAACTGTTCCCTGGAAAACTCCGCTCACGATGGTCTGGACCATTTGAAGTAACCAAAGTTTTCCCCAGTGGTGCCATAGAAATCAAAGGAAAATCCATGAATCCATTCTTAGTGAACGGCCAACGCCTAAAGCATTATTACAGCATCGAAAATAAGGATTACACCGCGAGCTTAACGTTATTAGATCTACCGCACCAATTTGAAAACTAATTCACGTCTAACAACAAATGTCAAGCTAATGACATTAAACAAGCGCTGTGTGGGAGGCAACCCACAATTTTTTATTTTTTATTTTATTTATCACCTCTCAAATATCTTTATCTTTTATTTTTATTTTTTTCATTTCTGCATTCTGATTTTTACTTTCTGATTTTTTTTTTCCTTTTCTTTCTTTCTCCCACAACATATTTTACTTATTTGCATTTTTCTTTTCCAAATTTTAGTACCGATTCACAGGAACCTACAAGCTAAAATTCATGGATACTATCATTTTTCCCTCGGAGACTCAACAGAGACGATATGAGATTCTGGCTCAGCGCCAGATGAGTATGACCATGTGTGTGCATGATCCCACCTTGACAGCCTTAGGAATCAGGGAAAGTGTCTATTTCATGTTTAACCAGATAGGATGGGAGGGGTTCCTAGCCCATAAACACCCTACACACCAACGCCTCACCTTGGAGTTCTTGAGCTCCCTCATCTATAAACCCACACAAGGCTTAGGGCGTAGTAGAGGTCAGATGTCCTTTAGATTGTTCGGTTTCACCCACCAGTTTACAGTTTGCAGTCTAGCTCAGCTGCTAGGATTCCCTAGCTCTTTAGACGCCCACATGGAAACCCAGGCGGATGAGTACCTCAACTTTGAGCTTAATCACTTTTGGAGAGACATAGCGGGCCAATACCCCGAGGACCCCGACCACCTTGATGCCACCGAGATTCATAACCCTGCTATTAGGTATTTCCATCACATTTTAGCTTTCACATTTTTTGGAAAACCTATTAATCAACTCTCGGTTTCTAGGGATGAGTTGTTCATCATTTACTGTGCTTTTCAGACAAGACCAGTCATTGGCGCATCATTTATGATTGCCAACATCTCAGCTATAGCTCAGTGTACCCATGGCCCCATCTGTGTCGGCGGGCTAGTCACTATGATAGCTGAGGCCCTATCCCTACGATTATCTCTGTCGCGCCTTACACCGTACGCCAGATATTATACCATGGACATCCCTTTTTGCTTTAACATTTCTTTGATTGGTAACCTCATCCCACCTCACTTTGAGCTGCTTGTCCAACGTAACCCTGTCTATTGCTTCAAATTGCCAAGCCCCGAGCATACCAGTGTCTATACTAAGACAAATTGGCTATATCCCCTAGAGAAGACAGACGAACACGACCCTGAGAGGAGGAGAGCGACCCATCTACACCCACAGGTTACCACGATTATACACCTTTAGATTACCCTACACCACCCCTTGTTACTACAGCTGATGACATACCCATGCCCGATCATGAACACGATCAAGACTCTGCAGACAGATGTTACCACACTCCGGGGAGAGCTCGACACTGTTAAAGACAATGTCAGCACACTTCGGCGTGACTTCTTTCATTTCATGGACGTCGTCACAGAGCCGTTTGACCATATTTATCAACATTTGCACGCTTCTACACCACCTCCCGGAGGCCCTCATGCTTGATACTTTTTCTCTACCGCCCCAGTGAGGACACTGTTTGTTCTTAGTATGGGGGGTTTTTTTCATTGTTTTTAATTATTATTATTATCAAACTCATTTTGGTTTTAATTATTTTCGAATAATATATTACTTTTCGGTCCTAAAATTTTATTCATATCCATTCTATTTATTTCTATTTACAAAGCATGCATTCATTTTTTGCAATTTCGGTTATTATTTTCATTTGTTCTTAATTTCTATTATTATTATCATGTTTTATTTTATTTTTGTTACCATCTTTATTTGCTTCTTATATCATTCTTCCAACTTTACAATATGAAACTAATCCCTTGCAATACACTTCTCAAAATTGAAATTAATTAATTACTTTAGTGGAGCACGCGTTCAAAGCAGTCAAAGAGACCAACATGACCTGACCCTGACGAACATCAGAGTGCATGTGACGAATTTAAATTTCTTACTCGACAAACCATCTACATAAACCCTCCCCTACCATCCTTAGTTTCATCAATACCACTCCCTTTCCATCTCTCTACCACATATACATTTTTTTTCTATCAAGTTCAATACTCATGGCCAACCAACCCAAACCCGACATGCGACATCTCGTGCTCCGACAAGGAGAAGCCGGTGAGCTTCAAAAAGAGAGGTACATAAAATTCCATCACCGAGGGCTAACATCAACACGGTTCGTCGACAACACTTACTTGCAAGAATTAGGCTTGCAACCTCATATGGAAGGCTTGCTGAATAAAGCTGGCCTAAGCTTTATTAGCACGATGAACACACCAACTTACGAAGCTCTCACGTTGGAATTCTTGAGTCCCTATGCATATCACACCCGAGAAGATGCAGACGCACACATAACGGGAGCCGCTCATTTTCGGATGTTCAACCGAGAGTACCAACTCAACCATGAAATTTTGAGCGACATATTTCATTTTCCCCGAGGGAATAATGTGCAATACCGCATACCCCCAGAATTGGATTGGAATGGAAGTGCATACGCACTATGGGAGATAATAACCGGCGAACCAAATGTAACACCCGAAGCACGGTACACCTCTCACATCCACAACCCGAACATCTGCTTCTTACACCGTGTTATGGAAAACACAATATTCGGAAGGGCAAACAACAACAAGGTAAACACTAAAGAATTATATGCTCTCCACTGTACCTTTTCGCAAAACGTCCGTCTTAATTCCGTCACTTTAATGATGGCTCATATTCAAAACCTCGTTTCAAGAGAAGGGACCACACCTTTTTGCATCGGAGGCATCGTCACCGCCATCGCAGTTCACTTGAACTGGGGGGAAAGGATCCAACTCCTACATTCGCTGCCAGCAATTTTTATGGATATTGATAAATGTAGAGCTGGCCGCCTGATTAAAGTACGAGAAGCTGGAGGATACTATCTCATGGTTAAGAATGAAAGAGTTCGTAGTGTGATCATGCCAAATCATAATCGTACTTACTTGGGTAATCCGGATAACTGGCTTTACAACCTGAACGCCCCTGAACCCGGAGAAAATGTGCAAGGAAATCAAGGTCAGGCTAACAACGTTGCCGCTGACGAAATCGAAGAAGAATTAGAGCAGCAAGAGCCCCAATAACAGCAAGCCTATAATCCCGCCACTATCGATGCAATATATGCCACGATAATGCAACAAAACCAGTTATCCACTCAATGCCACCAGAGTATCGAGACGCGCCAAATCGAGATGATGACTCTCATGCAACAAATGCAGAGAGACCAAAATGACTATGCTCGCAGGCACGATCAAAGTATGCTGGAGTTCACCACCGGAATAACGGAAGATATGCGAGCCCTAACACTCCGTGTTGACGACTTGCATAATATCATATCCCAAAGAGATGGCGGCAAATCTTCCAGACATGGCGGGCAAGCACGTCGAAGAGAAAGGACACATGGCCGATACCAAAGACAAGAGGAGGAAGAATGATTATGTTGTTATCTTTCCCCTTTCCCGCTTCTTTCAATACATTGAGGACAATGTATGATTCAAGTATGGGGGAGGAAGTATTTCCCTTTTTCTAGTAATATTTATTTTCTTTGTAATTTCCCTTATGTTATCTTAAATTCAATAAAAAAAAATTTCTCAAGTCATCTATTGCAGCAATTTGTGTTGTTCTTTTAGACTCCCCTCTCTTTTTGAGCCCATAAAAAAGTTTTTCTCACTCGACAAGTAAATAGACTGCAAAATCTTTAATCATCAGAAATTGGGGCGAGATTAAGCGAAATTTCTACCGTTTAGACACTCTACAACTCCAGAGTATGATAGATCAGTTCAAGTACCCGTTGTTTCCAGCACCCTGAGTTTAGTCTTTATAGTAACCTTGAGTAGTTTATATTAGCAATCAGCACCGTCTTAAACACAAACTATGCAGGAAGTCGATGAATATAAGTGGATGATAGAATATTTCAGCAAAATGTTACAAGGAAACACACTGATTAAATTGGATGATCCTCACCCGATCTCCTAATCCAAAGGATGTAAACCTTACAAAGTAACATGAAAATTCATTTGATGGATGGTTCAGGAGCATCTGGTACTGAACTCGGTAGGGCAGATTACGGTCTGATCCCCCGCATCCAACATTTGAATTAAAGGTTGCCACATTAATGTGCCAGAAACCTCAAAAAGTTTAAAAGGATCATAACCACTAACCGACTGTTCTGCTATGTGTGTGTGAAGATAAAGGGCTTAATGTGATTGCGCTAGAATGAAAAAGGAAAAACAAGACAAATACTCGAGGTAGGCTATGATAGGACTTGTAACTAGTTTACGTAAAATGGGATTGTCTAGCGTCGCCGGCGTAGTTATGGAGCACGAATAAAACCACCGATTTTCTAACAAAAACACAACGCAGCTATATATTAGTCGATCCGAGTCATAACCATGTTTAGAAAAACATCGTACTTGGCATTTTCTTGAGGACAAGCAAAGTTTAAGTGTGGGGGAGTTTGATGACACACAAATATGTGATATTTCTGGCTTGATATACACCAAATATTTCTCATACTTTAGTCTGAATTAAATTATTTTATAAGTATTATGCAGGTATTTTCTATTTTTGCAGATATGCACTGAGCTGAACACCTTTGAAGAAATGAAGAAAAAAGGGTGCAAAAAGTAGTAAAAGAGCCTAAGGAGAAGAAAACAGCCCAAAAGCCCATTACACATGTGAGCACGTGGCCCACATGCAAGCAAGCCCTGACGGCCGTCAAGAGGACGTGACGAACGTCACGCTCCATGAAGACCAAGTGACTATCATCACTTGCGTGTGACGAACGTCACAGCCTATCACCCCACGTTCTCCTCATCCAACGGACAGAAACACGTTCAAAGCTTAATCCAACGAGTTCCTACATTCTCTCACCCACTCAGTCAAAAGAACAACGAACGTGACAATTAAATGGCCTATTATTTCTCAAGGAAGAAAAGTGAACCGTTCCTACATTTTCGTAAGCAACGAATCAAGCAAGCACTATAAATAGAGCCTGAGACCACAGTAGAAAGGGTTCTTCTTTTTGACGAGAAAAGTTTAGAGATTATTTTTAGCAGAATATTATTTTCAGCATTATTTTCTTTTTAGCATTATTTTCTTTTCCCAATTATTTCTTTCCAGCATTATTCTTTCAGCATTATTTTCTTCTGTACGGTTAAATATATTCTCCGATCGAAGCAAAGCCTACAATTTGTGCAGGAGTGCTTCTGTCTTCAGAGTTATTACCAGGTTTATGTTTACAAATTCTTTTTTCTTATTAATTAATATAATTATGTTTATCTGTGTTTGTCCTTTATATTATTCTGCGATTTGGTTTAATATTATGTCAGGCTAGAAATCTTATACCGGTATGTAAAGTCAATCAACCGAGGGAACGAGTAACTTAGTCGAGACTATTTTTACTATGAAACTTTCTTCTCTGGCCTAAGTTACTATTTTTCAAATCATTAAATTGTTTTGTTACGGAAGTAAAAAACAGATAGAGGTTAGGGTCAACAAAGCGGAAGTTTGAGATCTTTTAACTGGATAGTAGTAATTAGGCATTAGCTTAAAATACAGCGGAAGCACTTTAAAGTTAATTAAGATTTTGTTTAGTTTCCAAAAAGTGTTTTTAACTCCTGTGGGATGGCGGAAGCGTATGTTAGGACTTAACTGCATAGCCTAGATCAACAAAACGACAATGTGAGACGAGGGTTTTTAAACCAGATAGGTTTTACTGAAAACTGTTTTGAAAATATAAAGACGCCCGACAGGTCGCTAGTTCCCGAGGTAAGACTGTTGCATACTGGTAATTTAGCTCTTTGATTATTAAAATACAACTTAATTTAGTGATTAGTTTCCCTACAACCCAAATCAAATATTCATTAGCTTTAGATTTACATAGTAACAATAGAAAACGGTAGATCGATTCATCAGTCTCTGTGGTTCGATATCTTTTAAAACTACTCGACAAGACTATGCACTTGCAGTCCGAATCATTGGATACATAAGTACAAATCCCACGATCACGCATAGGCATCATGATGACCTACAAAACAGAACAAAGATGAATCCCTCCTGTCTTTGAAATAGGTTAGTCCAATGCAAGATGTATGCAATGTTATGATGTCATGATGTCATGATAGAAATCACATCACAAGTATCCACAAATAGCAAACATGGTAAAGGCACACAAGTCACACAGAGAGTCCTTAGATTTTAGGCTGGCAAGGAGTTTAAGTACTACCCTCTTTCAGTTCAGTTGGTTTACACCTGTCCTAAAAATAGTAACCGGGTTCTAGAGGATCTCAATATCACTGACTACCCTCAATCGGTCATAATTCCAGTTTAGCAACCTTTTCTTGCAGCCAGAATCATCGCGAGAGTTTAGTCTTAATGAGTGTAGCATATTGCTACTGTTCTATGGCCAAGTTGGTCAATTTAAAGGTTCTAAGGTCAGTTGGTGCTTAATGACCCCTTAGATGACCCATATTCTCCTCGTTCCAACACAAGGGATATCGGTACAATCTAAAGTGCCACACCAACGTAGCTACTGCTTCAACCGTATTGGTCTACGCCGTACAATTCCCTCACAGTTTATTGCTACTTACCTAAAGGGTATCCCCCAGATCCAGGTTAGGATCTATAGTAACTCCGATACAAGCCCACAAATATAAAGCATACAAAGCATACAATTGAAAACACAATGATCTAATCCTAAGGTACACCCCACTTATTAACGTCCCCAGCAGAGTCGCCAGTTTTGTGATACGGTGGGAGAGAACTGACTGTTTTTGAAATGCTGGTTTGTGTTTTGCGTTTGTATTCGCAAAATGTCGCGGTAAGCAAGAGTCGCCACCGTCTTTTATTTTATCCAACAAGGAAAGGAAAAAAGCACAGAAAAATTCCTTTTTTGAGATATTTCTCGGGTTCGGGGGGTAGATTATAGAAAGGGAAGGTGTTAGCACCCTTTCTATCCATGGTTATCCACGGGCTCTTAGGTACTTGCTCAAAGTGTTTTCAAAATTTTCTTTTCTTTGTGTTTGTGGTTTTGAAAGAAGTTTTTGTTTGAAAAGTGTAAGTGCGAAAAGTTTTATTTTGTTTTGAGAGAGCAAGTACTTAAGAACCATCTACCTACTCGAAAAATGAATTAATTTGTGCTAATGTCCTTTAGACAGGGCTATCCCACTATGAACGAGTAGGTAGCCTCGTCGTCGGAGTTTTAAGGATCAATTCGATTAAGGGACGTGTGGTCACTAAAGCAATATTAGGACGCCTTAGCGGTAACCCTAATGTCTTAGATAATTTTATCCGAGGCAACCGTTTCGAGGTAACTATGATCTTTGGACAAGAGGGAGACCTCTAGAACTTCCTATACTCAATGACCACGTTCGAAGGCAACCAAGCGAGGTGTACCCTAAGAGTGCGCATGTGCGAGTGTGTTGTTTCGGTTAATTTTATCTTTGTACATGTCATGGGTGAGCTACGTTGATTTTAGGTTCAAACATTTGATCTTGTCATGCATTCCCTATTATCAAACATCTAACAGTTTATAAGTTGCAGAAATTAAATTGCGGAAATTAAACCTAACTATTACAAGGCGTCGGGTATTTACATCGCCAAAAAAGCAACCCTTTAATTTAAAATGCGGAAAATAAATAAAGCGATAAAATAATTTAAAGGTCCTATTAAACTATTACATTCCGGGAAACAATTACATCAATATGGTAAAATGGATCGCGTGCGGAAAATTAAATCGAATGCGAGTTTTTTAGGGTTTTGACCTTTTTTGAAAGAAAGTGATTTTTTGGTTATTTTTTGAATTAAAAGAAATTAAGTTAAGTTAATTATTAAATTAATAAACAAATTAATTAATTAAAATATTTTTGGATTTTTGGATATTTAAAGAAATAAAACAAATTTGATTAATGTTAATAAAAACCTAATTATCTAAATTAATTTTAATTATTGCAAAAATATTAAAAGTTATACCTAATTAAAGCTAAATTAATTGAATTAATATTTATTTACAAAAATAAAGTGATGGATTTAATTTTAATAAATAAAATATATTTTTGGTTTTTGATTTTATGAGAAAAAAGATTTTAATTGGTTAGTGATTTAAATAATAAAAATAATAACAATAAAATAAAGAAAGAAAGAAATAGAAAAAGAAATAACCAAAGGGGGGTTTTGGGCCCAGATCTGGATGTGAGAATAGCAACTTTGATGGCCCAAATACAAGCAAGCCTGATTGACTTTTGGATCTCCCACGCGTCCGTTGACTTGAGAACATGATGGTCTTTCATTCTGGACCATCAGATTTGGCCTGGAGGCCATCTGGCAGACGATTGGATGATGGTATATGGTGAACCACTACTCCTGAAACGCATTGGATTTCCTGAAGAAAAATAACAATATGCAATATGGTGGACCTGGGATTCGAACCCAAGTTCTATTAGCCAATGAACACTCGCCCCTGCCACTGCATCACTTTGTTTCATTTGTTATTATGATAGATAACAATTATTATATGGAGAAAATAATTAATATGCAAGATTTATAAAAAAAACGTGCGAGATTTGAAATCGTCCAATAAGGAAGAGGCACGTGTTCATCTTCTTCGCTGGAACCTGGATATTTACCTGCGGATTTATATCCACAGCTAAATCCATGGGTGTCACCTAGAATCAATTTTAGGTCATTAAAACTCAATCTAAAACCACAACCATGCTCGTCTCTTCCTCCTGAACACGTCCATGTACATTAATGGCCTTGATTTCACCTGTAGTAAAAATGCCCAAAAACGAATACCAAGAACCCTAGAATCGGCTAGGGGGTTATAGGCTATAAAAACACAATCAAATAATGCATAAAGTTTAGAAATCACACAAGGATCATGAACATTCCAATAATTTGTCAAAAAAATGCAAGAATGGGGAGTTATGAATTTGGCTACAGGGCGGTAAAACGCGAAGCTTACAATGCGATTGAGGAGAGGAGAGAGCTTGATTTTGATTGCTTCTCACTCAATGGATGTCCAGCAAGAGAATAGTGTTGAGATTTCGTGTTGAAAGCACCTCTAAGGCAGATTTCAGTTTCAAGCTTTTTTGCAATTTTTTCAAGTTTTAGTTTTGATGTTTATGCAGCCTCTAACCTCCAATTCTCGTGCCTTTTACTTGTATATGTAATGAGCATTGGATTAGGTTAACATTTGTGGACTCAATCTTTGTGCATTGATGTTTTAGGATTTGATTTGATCCTCCATGAAAAACCTTCCAAAATTGTCCAAATTCCATCTTTTTGTTCATGATATGGTGAGATACGAGTTTGATCATGTCCATGATGACAATTAAGGTCTGTATCAATCAAAAAGATTCCAAGTGATCAATATTTGGATTTTATTTGATTTTAATTGATTTAAAATGAATTAATTCAATAAAAAATCAAATAAAATAGAAAAATTAATAAATGGACACAAGGTTGAAGATAGGACACGTGTGTAGTGTGAGAAGACCAAATAAAGTGAAAAGGAATGGGCCCATTTGACAAAATTTGAAGTTTTGGGGATAGTTGACTTTTGGCAATTTTGCAAAAATGCCCAACTTCAACAATGCATAACTTCTTCAATTTTGAACTTTTAGAAGTGTTCTTGGACTTTTTAGAAAGCTTGATATGTCCTCTAACCAACAATATTTGTGTCATATCATTTTGATATTCCATGCTCAAGTTATAATCTTTGGCAAAAAAGGTGTTTTTGTTGACTTTTCAAAATGACCTATAATGTCCAAATTTGTAACGTTTTGTGAGTGCATTTATTGATCTTTGGGTATGAAGATGGATTGTAGAAAATTTCATCCTCTTCCAAATGAGATTTGGATGGGTCATTTCTCATAAAGTATGAGAAAGTTATGCTTGGTCAAAGTTGAGTTGACTTTTCCTACAAAACCCTAATTTAGCAACTTTTGAGTCTTGATGAATTTTGAGCAATCATTGATGAATCATGATCATACCTTGATCAAATGATGAAATATCCTTCAAAATGAGAATGTTGACAAAAAATCTTGAAGTTTGACTGTATTTGGGTCACAGTTGACTTTTGCCCTAGCATAGTCGATTTTTGGGCCTCTTGAGCAATTGACTGACCAAACTTCCTCTGCAAGGCTTGAAATTTGACATGGATGAACTTGAGACCATATTAGAACATTGGGAAGCACTTGAGGTCATTTGGATGCAAGGACCTTGATGCAACACAAAACCCTAATTTGAGATTGACTGCCTTAGGAGATGATTTGACTGTCCAACTCTTGAGCAATCTTGAGCCACTTGGAGATTATTTTTGCAATGTATTGAGAAATATGAGAGGGAAATTTTTTGGGTACAACACCGGGGCACCGTGGTTTTGTTTGTGAGGGCTTTATGTGTGTCATCTACATATATCATTAATAAAAGCATTGGACGTTTCTTGCATTTCAAATTTTGTGCTCTTTCATCTTTCTTTTATTACATATTGCAAAACAGCTATTTTACACACACTCAAATATACAGGTCTACATCCACTCTGGATCCCACTGATAACGACTCTGCTACTGCCAGTTATGACTTCGAAAGTTTGATCAACTTAGCCGAAGACGAAGGTGAAGATGATTGCGAAGTGCCTGGTGAGCTTGCTAGACTCTTACTTCAGGAAGAGAGGGCCATACATCCGCATGAAGAGCCAATGGAAACAGTGAATCTGGGTATAGAGATAGACAAGAAAGAGGTCAAGATCGGTGCAAATCTGGAAGCTAGTGTTAAGCAACGGCTGATTCAGATGCTGCGTGACTACGTTGAGATCTTTGCCTGGTCTTACAAAGATATGCCTGGGTTGGATACCGATATTGTGGTTCACTGCCTGCCTACCAAGGAAGACTGTCCTCCATTAAAACAGAAAGTCCTCCGGATGCGCCCGGAGATGTCTGAGAAAATCAAGACTGAGGTTATGAAACAGTTTGACGCCGGTTTTCTAGTAGTAACTTCTTACCCACAGTGGGTGGCCAATTTGGTTCCTGTGCCGAAGAAGGATGGTAAAGTTCGAATGCGTGTTGACTATAGGGATCTGAACAGGGCAAGCCCCAAGCATGACTTCCCTCTACCGCACATTGACGTTCTGGTTGACAACACCGCACAACATAAGGTCTTCTCCTTTATGGATGGTTTCTCCGGTTATAATCAGATTAAAATGGCTCCCGAAGACATGGAGAAGACGACCTTTGTTACTCAATGGGGTACCTTTTGCTACAAGGTCATGCCTTTTGGATTGAAAAATGCTGGGGCAACGTATCAGCGGGCCATTGTCGCTTTGTTCCATGACATGATCCATCATGAGATTGACGTATACATCGACGATATGATTGCAAGATCCCAGACTGAGGAAGAACATTTGGACCACCTTCAGAAGCTATTTGACAGGTTGAAATTGTACAAACTGAGGTTAAACCCGAACAAGTGCACCTTCGGAGTGAGATCTGGTAAGCTGCTGGGTTTCGTTGTAAGTGATAAAGGTATTCAAGTAGATCCTGCAAAGGTGAAGGCTATACAGGAAATTCCAGTTCCCCAAACAGAAAAAGAAGTCAGAGGCTTTCTGGGATGTTTAAACTATATTTCCCGATTCATCTCACACCTGACTGATACTTGTGAGCCAATCTTCAAGCTACTGAAGAAAGATCAAGTGGTAAAATGGAACGATGAATGTCAGGCCGCTTTCGAAAGGATCAAAGAATATCTCCAAGAGCCACCTATTCTGATGCCTCCAGTTGAAGGGAGTCCTTTGATCTTATACTTGACAGTACTCAATAATTCAATGGGGTGCGTGCTGGGGCAGCATGACGAGTTCGGCCAAAAAGAGCATGCTATTTAATACCTTAGCAAAAAGTTTACCGACTGCGATACCCGATACTCATTGCTTGAGAAAACTTGCTGCGCTTTGGCATGGGCTGCTCGCCGGCTGAGACAGTATATGCTGACTCACACTACTCTATTGATATCAAAGATGGATCCAATCAATTATATCTTCGAGAAGCCTGCCTTGTCCGGAAGAATAGCAAGATGGAAGATGATCTTGACTGAGTATGACATCCAATACACGACTCAAAAGGCAATCAAGGGAAGTGTGTTGGCAGACCATTTGGCACATCAAGCAGTGGATGATTACCAATCTATGAACTTTGAATTCCCGGATGAGAATATCATGATAGTGACTGACTGTGAGACAACTGGACCAGATGAAGGACCTGAGGAGGGATCCCGATGGTCTATGTACTTTGATGGAGCTTCAAACGCTTTGGGTAATGGCATTGGCGCCATGATCATATCTCCTAAAGGCTCTCATACTCCATTCACTGCCCGACTATGTTTGAACTGCACCAACAATATGGCAGAATATAAAGCGTGCATCATGGGTCTTCGAGCAGCCATTGACCTAAGGATTAAGTTCTTAAGCGTTTCCGGAAATTCCGCTCTCGTGATCATTCAGATCAAAGGCGAGTGGGATATGAAACACCCAAATCTTATTCCTTACAAGGAGTATGTATTGACATTTCTTCCCTAGAGAGGAGAATTAGTTGGCGAACGCGTTGGCTACGTTGTCTTCTATTTTCAAAGTCAACTGGGACAACGAAGCTCCCCGGATTATCATTGAAAGATTGGATGAACCTGCACATTGTTGTGACCTTGAGACTGAAGAGGTAACAGATAAACCTTGGTTTCATGAGGTAAAGAGATACCTTGAGGCTCAGGAGTACCCCGAGGGTGCATCTGTTAATGACAAGAAGTTTCTGAGGAGGTTCGCGGCAAAGTTCTTTATCAGCAATGGCATTCTCTACAAGCGTAACCATGATTCGACCTTACTGCGATGTGTGGATAAGAACAAAGCGAAAAGAATCATGGAAGAGTTACATAAAGGTACTTTCGGAACTCATTCCAGTGGACACGCCATGGCAAAGAAAATCCTACGGGCAGGATATTTTTGGTTCACAATGGAAGTCGACTGTTATCAGCATTCTCGGACCTGTCATAAGTGCCAAGTCTATGCTGATAAGGTGCACATACCTTTAGTACCTCTGAATGTCTTGACGGCACCTTGGCCTTTTGCAATGTGGGGCATCGATATGATCGGCGAGATCAGACCTACGACATCTAACGGGCATCGTTTCATCTTGGTAGCCATTGATTACTTTACGAAGTGGGTTAAAGCAGCTTCCTTTGCTACTGTAACCAAGAACGTCGTAGCACGATTTATTCGGCATAACCTGATATGTCGATATGGTGTACCAGAGAGGATCATTACAGGTAATGGTACAAATATCAACAATAAGATGATCACCGAGCTCTGCAAATAGTTCAGATACAAGATCACAACTCTTCTCCTTACCGGCCGAAGATAAATGGGGATGTAGAAGCGGCTAATAAGAACATTAAGAAGATTGTGCAGAAGATGACGGTGACATACAAAGACTGGCACAAGATGTTACCGTTTTCTCTTCATGGGTACCGTACCTCAGCGCAGACGTCAATAGGGGTAACACCCTATTCCTTAGTTTACGGCATGGAAGCCGTCTTGCCTATTGAAGTTCAGATACCCTCTCTTCAGATTATGAAGGATACAGGTTTGAGCGAAGATAACTGGATTCAGACCCGGCTTGATCAACTGAACTTAATCGACGAAAAGAGACTTATAGCTATTTATCATGGTCAGACGTATCAAAAACGGATGATCAAGGCATTCAACAAGAAAGTCAAACGACAAGAGTATCAAGTTGGGAACCTGGTTATCAAGCGCATTATCTTGCCACAAGGTGATCCCAGGGGAAAATGGACCCCTACCTACGAAGGTCCGTTTATGGTTAAGAACATCTTCTCAGGAGGAGCTATGATTCTAACCACCATGGATGGTGACGACCTTCCTCACCCCGTCAATGCAGACATAGTGAAAAAATACTACGCATGATTAACGACCCGCTAGGTCGACTGGCCTAGGCAAAAATAAGGGCTTCTCGGCGAACCAAAAGGGTTCGGGCAAAAATAAGGGATGAAAATGAAAAATTTGTACACCCGGTAAGTCGAAGACCTGAAAAGGCAGCTTGGGCAAAAAAGGGTATCCCGGTGGACTGAAAACCCGAAAGGGCGGTCCAGGAAAAAATTTAGGGATCAAAGCGTAACACTATGTCTCATTGGATCACCTTGCAACCAGACTTCGATATCAAATATCAAGCTCGGATGACACTGATCAATCTGATTTACCCTCAACCAAGTAGCAAAGTGATGAGACGCTCAAGGACATAAAGGCAGTAACAGAGTTGGAACCCAGTGAGATTATTCACATAACTGTTTTGTTTAGTTTTTTACAAATTGTATAAACTCTATTTGTTCGGCGACGTTCTCTTACCAGGACGTCAGCCTCTTGTACAAAAATGCCTATTTACAGGCCAAACTTCAAAATCAATACAATTCATTTTCAGAGAAATTTCAAACTGTTTTTCCTTTATCTGTTTTGTTTTGCAAAGAATGTCCAGTGTTTATTTTTTATATATGCATTTGACATTAATTGTTGCTCATAAATATTTACATGCGAAACAAAAGATCATTACTTGTAATATCAGAAACAGGGGCAAATAAGAATTTTCCAAACTGTACAGTTGCTCTGTCCATCAGGTACAAGGTAAGTACAGCTGAAGAATATGGTTAAGATGCATTCACTCTCTGCAGAGTAGGACAGTAATGATAGTTCTCCCCAGCTGAGACTTGCAACTGCAAATGAACCGGTAATATTCTCCCCAAGCAGAGTTTATCTACCATAAACACTGAAAAGGCTTAATATCCCCGACAGTCTTAATATTCC
Source organism: Vicia faba (assembly GCA_948472305.1). NCBI lineage: Eukaryota > Viridiplantae > Streptophyta > Magnoliopsida > Fabales > Fabaceae > Vicia > Vicia faba. Next base: position 1,189,938,142 of record OX451740.1, on the reverse strand, counting down.
CCAATGGAGTATAAGAATATTCCCCGGCAGAATACAAAATACCCCCAATGGAGTTTGAATTTTTTCCCAGCGCAGTCTGAAAAAGCTTCCCCAGTGGAGTTGGGAAAAAGCATCCCCAGTAGACTTTGGAAGATTTCCCCCAACAGACTCAAAGGATTATCCCCATAAGAGTCTAAAAGGTTATCCCCAGTGAAGTCGCAACTGAAAGATCATCCTCAGCGGAGCTCTTTCCTTTCACAAACAGAATTCAAATCCCCAGCAGGATTCATTATCACCATCAACGGTAATTTATCACAAGCGGAATTTATCAGTGGAATCCTCTACAAAGCATCTCTTCCCTACAGAGTAATCTCCTCATCAGTTTTATGCCCCAACGGAGTTATCCTCTCCTGCAGGTTTATTCTTGCAATGATCTTCGTTCGCCATCCCCAATAGAAATGAGCTATCCAACTCCTTTTTCCAGCAGCTATCTGGGATTTATTTTCCCCAGCCAAACATTATATTTCCATACATCATGATACATGCATATATGCATCATACAACACAATCTCATTTATTTTGAGAATATCATTGCTTGATATATATCATGCATTGCATACGACTGACCTTTACCTTTCAGGAAAGATGCAGTTAAGTTCTCAGCTATGTCGAACTACTGACCGGTTCTTAAATGTCAACTGAATTAGTCTCGGTTGAATTATAGACAAGGTTCTAAATCTCGACAAAGTTCCTCCGTCGAAGTATGAGCGAGTTCTTAAATCTCAACAAAATTATCCTCGGTTGAATTACAGACAAGTCCTAAATCTCGATGAAGATGTTTCCCTCAGTCGAAGTACTGACCGATTCTTAAATCTCAACTGAATTATCCTCGGTTGAATTATAGATAAGGTTCTAAATCTCGGCAAAGTTCCTCCGTCGAAGTATGGACGAGTTCTTAAATCTCAACAGAATTATCCTCGGTTGAATTACAGACAGTTCCTAGATCTCGATGAAGATGTTTCACCCAGTCGAAGTACTGGCCGATTCTTAAATCTCAACTGAATTAGTCTCAGTTGAATTACAGATAAGGTTCTAAATCTCGACAATTTTCCTCCGTCGTAGTGTGGACAAGTTCTTAAATCTCAACAGAATTATTCTCCGTTGAAGTACATACAATTCCTAGATCTCGATAAAGATGTTTCCCTCAGTCGAAGTACTGACCGGTTCTTAAATATCAACTAAATTAGTCTCGGTTGAATTACAGATAAGGTTCTAAATCTCGACAATTTTCCTCCATCGTAGTGTGGACGAGTTCTTAAATCTCAACAGAATTATTCTCCGTTGAAGTACAGACAATTCCTAGATCTCGATGAAGATGTTTCCCTCAGTCGAAGTATTGACCGATTCTTAAATCTTAATTGAATTAGTCTCGGTTGAATTACAGATAAGGTTCTAAATCTCGACAATTTTCCTCCGTCATAGTGTGGACGAGTTCTTAAATCTCAACATAATTATTCTCCGTTGAAGTACAGACAGTTCCTAGATCTCGATGAAGATATTTCCCTCAGTCGAAGTATTGACCGGTTCTTAAATCTCAACTGAATTAGTCTCGGTTGAATTACAGATAAGGTTCTAAATCTCGACAGATTTCCCCCAGTTGAATTACGGACAAGTCCTTAAAACCCAGCAGAGATGTTCCCTCAGTTGGAGTACAAGCAAGTTCCTAAATCACAACAAAGATCACGCTTCCCCAGCGGAATCTTCTACAGCAACAGGTATGCAAGTTCTCGCTAAGGAATCTCTTATGCGATCGAAACTCCTACAGATGGCATCTTTAAGCCCATCCTCCCGCCAGCAATCTCCAAATGGAATCTGTAAGCCCATTCTCGACATCACAAGGCTGATACTACTTCATGCGAGTGCAAATTTCTGGGCACTCTAGTGTTCAATCATCTTTCACCTTCGGATCACGAAAGGCATGAAAGCCAATCTACATCCTCAAGTTTAAGAAGATTGAACAGGGGCATCTGTTGTACCCCAAAATTTTCCCTCTCATATTTCTCAAGATATTGCAAGAAAAATCTCCAACTGGCCCAAGGTTGCTCAAGAGTTAGACAGTCAAGCTATTTCCTAAGGCAGTCAACCCCAAATTAGGGTTTTGTGTTGCATCAAGATCCATGAGTCCAAATGATCTCAAGTGCTCCCTAATGTCCTAATATGTTCTCAAGGTCATCCATGTCAAGTTTCAGGCCTTGCAAATGAAGTTTGCTCAGACAATTGCTCAAGGGTCCAAAAATCGACTGTGCTAGGGCAAAAGTCAACTATGACCCAAATACAGTCAAACTTCAATATTTTTTGTCAACATTCTCATTTTGAAGTATATTTAATCATTTTATCAAGGGTTGATCATGATTCATCAATGATTTCTCAAAATTCATCAAGACTCAAAAGTTGCTAAATTAGGGTTTTGTAGGAAAAGTCAACTCAACTTTGACCAAGCATAACTTTCTCATATTTTATGATAAATGACCCATCCAAAGATCATTTTTAATAGGATTCAATTTCCTACAATCCATCTTCATACCCCAAGATCAAAAAATTCACTCACAATAAGTTATAAATTTGGACATTACAGGTCATTTTTGAAAGTCAACAAAAACACCTTTTGTGCCAAAGCTTCTAACTTGAGCATGGAATATCAAAATTAAATTTTACCAATAGGTTTGGTTAGAGGACATCTCAATCTTTCTAAAAAATCCAAGAACACTTCCAAAAGTTCAAAATTGAAGAAGTTATGCATTGTTGAAGTTGGATATTTTTGCAAAATTGCCAAAAGTCAACCATCCCTAAAACTTCAAATTTTGTCAAATGGGCCCATTCTTTTCCACTTGATTTGAGCTTGCATAGTTTCCCACGTGTCCTAGCTTCAGCCACGGGGCCATATTTTATTTTTATTATTCAATTTGATTTTTATTGAATTTATTCATTTTAAATCAAAATTAAATCATATAAAATCCAAAGCTTTGATTACATGAGATTTTTTTGCTGTTTCAGGTTGTAATTATCACCATTATCATCATCAAACTCGAATCATACAATATCATGTGCAAAAAGATTGATTTTTAATAAATTTGGCAAGTGGTAAAGAGTGAATTAAATCAAATCCCAAAGCATTGATGGGAGAAGATTCAAGCCATAATTCTTACCCTAACACACTATGCAATACATAAGGAGGCCAAAGCAATCGAAACAAGGGTTAGAGGCTGCAAGAAGAGGCAGAACAAAACTTGAAAAATATACAAAAAAAGCTTGAAATCGAATCCATAGCTAGAGACATTTTCAGAAGTTGAGACCGGTCCCAAACGCTTCCTGGGTGTTCACTCAGTCTACCTGGATCAAGAACAAGCATTCTCAGACCACCTAACACGTTGTAAGTCCCTCGTTACCTAGCTCTGTTCTTGGATTTGATTTGGTCTATTCTGGCATTATTTTCATGAAATAATTGCATATTCATAACCCTCGTGTCATTTGCAAACCTTTGGCAATAATCAATTTGGTTTATAGGCGTTATAACCCCAAAACACCATAACTAGGGTTGCATTTTTGTTTTTAGGGTTTTCTTTTTCAGGAAAAATTGGGACTAAAGAAGGGAATGGTGTTAATCAGGAAGCCAAGACGAACTCAGCCATGTTTTTGGAATTGATTTATGTGGCCTAGGGAAGATTTTAGAGCAAGCTTGCGCATCTAGCCGCGGATCTAAATCCGCAGGTAATATTTGCAGATTCTGGAAGTAGGAGACGATGAGTTGTTGTTCTCCCATACGTCCATTCAAATCACGCGCACATATTTTTTTTGTTCTGACCAATAATCATTGTTTTGTTTTATTATATTTTCTTTGTATTATATTAACAAACAAGGACAAGTGGCATGGTGGCGAGCGCGCATTGGTAAGATCCATCAGGACCTGGGTTTGAATCCCAGGTCCTCCACTTCTTTGATATTTTTCTTCTTTAGGTGATCATGTGCATTTCCAGGCTTGCAGTGTACCATACACTATCATCTATCCAATGGCCAGATGGCCAAAGGCCAAATCTGGTGGCCAGGATCTGAAGGTTCACCATGGAGCCAAGTTAGCGCGTGCATACCAAATCTGCAAAGTCAATGAGGCCAGCTCAATTGGGCCAGAGATTTGCTTCTCAAACCACCAAAGTCAGGCCCAAACCCCGTTTCTTTTCTATTTTATTTATTTAGTTTTATTAATTGTTTTTATTGTTTTATTTAATTTACTAACCAATTAAAAATTCTTTTTATAAGATAAAACCACAAAAATATTTTCTTCATCAAATCAAATTTTAATTTTAATTTTTATTAATAAACACTAATTAAATTAACTTAGGTTTAATTAGAATAACTTTAATATATTTTTGTAAATAATTATAATTAAATTAGACTTAATTAGGTTTCTACTAACTCAATTAATTTTTATTTCTTTCTTAAAATACCAAAAATCCAAAAATAATTTATTTTTGTTATTTAATTTAATTAGCTTGATTTAGTAATTAATTTAGATTAATCTCTTCTTTTAAATAATAAAAACCAAAAAAGATGTCTTCTTTAAAGGGTCAAAACCCTAAACTCGCACTCGATCTAATTTCTCGCGCGTTATTTATTTATTTTATCCAATAATGTACTTGTCTCTGGTTTGTAATAGCTTAATAGGACTTTTATTTATTTATCGCTTTATTTATTTTTAAAGGGTTTGTCTTTGGCGATGTAAATACCCGATGCCTTGTAATTTACATTCCGCATTCTATTTCCGCAAATTATAATTGTTAGATGTTTGATAATAGGATGGCATGACAAGACTGAATGTTTTAACCTAAAATCAACTTAGATCACCATTAACATGTACAAAGATAAAATAACTGAAAATAACACACTCGCACATGCACACTCTTAGGGTACACCCCACTTGGTTGCCTTCGTACACGGTCATTGAGTATAGGTCACTTTAGAGGTCGCTCTCTTGTCTAAAAGATCATAGTCGCCTCGAAATGGTTGCCTCGGATATTATTGCCTCATACAAATGATCTAAGACATTAGGGTTACCGCTAAGGCATCCTAACATTTCTTTAGTGACCGTAAGTCCCTCATTCAAATTGACCCTTAAACTCCAACGACGATGCTACCTACTCATCAATAGTGGGATAGCATTGCCTAAAGGACATTAGCATAGAACGATTCCTTTTTCGAGTAGGTAGATGGTTCTTAAATACTTGATCTTTCAAAAAAAAATCTTTTTCACACTTACACCTTTTTAAACAAAGTTTTCAAAAACACTTCATTACACTCTTGAGGACATAAGCAAGAGTTAAATCGAAGTTTTCAAACAAAAACTTTTTTTCAAACCCACAAGCACAAAGAAAGCAATTTTGAAAACAATATGAGCAAGTATCTAAGAGCCCGTGGATAACCACGGATAGAAAGGGTGCTAACACCTTCCCTTTCTATAATCTACCCCCCGAACCCGAGAAATATCTCAAAAAAGGAATTTTTCTGTGCTTTTTTCCTTTCCTTGTTGGATAAAATAAAAGTCGGTGGCGACTCTTGCTTACCGCGACATTTTGCAAACGCGAACCATCATTCCAAAAACAATCAATTCTCCCACCGTATCACATCCCCCAATTAATGAAAAATTCAATTATATGGGAAATAAGCAACAAAGGCAGGTTCTGTATCAATGAAATCAAAGTTATCCATACAACAACAACGCAAGCTATGGCCAAGTTCAAAAGAGGAAGAGTCAGTACCAAAGTTACAATCAGCCTGACAAGCTTAAAAAATTAGAGGATACCTTAAATAAATTCATGCAGTTATCCATGACTAATCAAAAGAATACAGATTCGTCAATCAGGAACCTGGAAACGCAAGTTGGAAAAATTGCAAAATCATTGAATGAGCAACAAACGAGAGCATTCACCGCGACCACTCAAGCCAATCCAAAAGAAACTTGCAGTGTATTTAAAACAAGGATTGAAGAAGTGAAAAATAAAAGTTATAGAGAATGGCAAAGGAAAGAGAGTTGAAAATGAGAAGAAGGAGGAAAACACCAAAGCTGATCTTGGAAGCGATACATTACCAGTGACCATAGAAAATATTAAATTTGATAAAGCTTTAATTGATCTAGGTTCAACAACCAATATTCTTCTGTTTTCCGTTCTTAAGAAGATAGGTAATCTTGAAACAGAGCCTACAACAATGAAGTTGTAACTTACTGACATATCAATTACATTACCAGTTCGCATAGTGAAGGACGTAATGGTGAAACTTGAAAATTTCTATTTCCAATTGATTTTTTGATGATGGATATGGATGAAGAAGACAATATACCTCTGATTTTAGGCCGTCCATTCATAAAAGCAGCTATAATGATGATCGATGTTGATGAAGGAATGATGAAAGTGAGGTGCAAAAATGAAGAGGTAAACTTCAAATTGTTTCAAGCTTTGCATCCCAAAAAGGAATACTATCCCAAAGATAAAGCTCCTGATGAAATAGGACTGGTATTGAAAATAATGCATGATAAAGAAAGGCCAAAAGTTGGTGGGAAAGACACTTTGAAGAATTCTTAAAAATCACCTTGATTTTTCGTGAAAATAGGCGTCGAGTTAATAATGTTAAAGAAGCACTTGTTGGGAGGAAAACCCAACCCTTTACAACTTTATTTTCTTGCATAATTAGTTCTCTTGGTAGGAAGAAAATAGAATGAGTGAGCCAAAAGAAAATTCTACATAAAACTGAATTCTGCAGAGTTCGCTAAGCGAGTACTGTCCTCGCTAAGAGAAAGTAGCAGCATCAGCAAAAATGTCATTCATCCCACTTTCTTTACTTTAGTATTGTTTTATCTTTAAATAGTTTAACCTATAGGGTGTTATGATCAATCCATGATAATATACTTGAACATTTGTCCTCTACAATTGAAATGAAAAAAGTAAGGAGTAGAAGACCAAGTTCACTCGAATCAACAAAGGTGCAATGGTATGGATCCAACTTTGAGAGAATTTCACAAACCAAGGTATGTATTTAATGCTTTCTTAGGATTTAGCATGAATATGATGGGAGTAATCTGCATAAAGTTAGTTCGTTCAATCCTTTGCATCTACATATTTTCATGATGAATCACGTAGTTCCAAAAACCAGAAAAGTGAGGCAGCCTTCCATTGTTTACCATATGTTTAGGAGGCTGATAAATTATTGTTTTAACTCGTTTAATTCATGCCTAATATTGCACTTGTGTTGATAATTGTGAAGGCATAGAAGGGATCAAGGCAATTCTTTGGAATTGAGCATAACTAGTAGATCAAATGTAGCCTCATTGTCCCTTATGAGTGAGTTTTCATTTGCAACCCCTTTTTGAGCCTTATGACATGAATCCATCATTTATGAACTTAAAAATGCATTAAGAAAAACACTTAGTAAACATTGTTCTATATCTTTGAAAAACATAAAAAGTTCATCAATGATAGATTCTACTTTTATTGAAATTAAACCTTGCAACCCTTGTATCTTTTGCCATATCTTTAAGAGAATTCAAAGAGAAATATGGTTTTGTTCAAGTTGGGGAGAAAAAGAAAAAGGCCTTTTTCGAATAAAAGAAAAAAGTTGTAAGAATCAAAAGAAAATGAAAGAAAAATAAAAGTGAGAAGAGAAAAGGACAAGGAGTATCAAAGATGAATGTGTTCAAAAAGAAATAAACAAAGAAAGAGTTCGGATAAGTAATATGATACAAAAGAATTAAAGCCTATGAATGCACTTCAAAGAAAAACAAAACAAACACTTTGTTTTCATTAGCCATAGGAATAACACTTCTTTGGTACCTTGTCCACATTACAACCATAAAAAAGACCTTAGTGATCTTTTTCCTTACATTTCAACATACGTTGTTTAGATGAATGCACAAATTAATCAAGATGTTACCAAATTTATCATGTGAGAGATCAAAATACCTCATCATTTTTTCACTTATGCACAAAAGTGTGATAGGTGTGATTCATAAATTGACAAGTCCATTGTTTTGGATTTCTTGACTTGCTTTATGTAGAAGACTTTTGTCATAAACTTGTCTAAATGCTAGGAAAGAACTAAGCATAACATACTTGGTTATGCAATTCAACATGGAATCTTGTACCTTGGTTACTTATTTAAAAAATTTGGTTGATTATGTGAAAGATGGGATAGAAACTCTTGCTCTTGCAATGCTTTTATTGAGGACAAACAAAGATTCAAGTTGGGGAGAGTTTGATGAATGCTTGATTCATGGAACATATCACATCATTTCATAGTATTTATCTTACTTAAATGACAAGTTCCTTACATAAAAACCCCAATTATTGAATAGAAATTATTTGTACATGTTTACTTTTTATTTGGTCTACTTTTGTGCAGGATTTGGTTCCTAAAGCAAAAACCAGCAATCAGACAGTTTGCTAAGCGAGCATTAGCGAACTCCAGCAAAGCCAAAGACAAAAGATACAAAATCCAGAAGACATACACTTTGCTAAGAAAAGTTGCATCGAAAGCCTAAATTCGCTTAACGAATCATAGTTCACCTAGAGAAACCAAGACAGAAGAAAATCAACTGGTTTCTCTAGCATCGAGGAGAAGCGAAGTATTTCGCTTAATGAGTCGGGCCTTTGCTTAGCGAAAAAAGGCAGTCAAAGAAAATATTTTAAAAAGACTTAAGGATGAAGAAAGAAACTTCACTAAGAGGGCATCACTTCACTTAGCCAAATTTGGCGGTTTTCTAAAGACAAGTTGATTTGAAAACATAATGCAGAAGTAAGACTTCGCTTAGCAAACTCAGACGGTCAAAACTACTATAAATAGGACATAAACTCAACTCAAAAGGACCATTCAATTTTTATCTTGTAATGCACTATATTGCTGTAATAGAAGTAGGAGTATAAAAGGTTTTAGGAAGAAGGGTTGGATACGCATCAAGAGTCGAGAAATCGTCGTTGATGTCGTTTCAACTTAAATCTTCCATGGTTCATCAAGCTACCATGAGTAGCTAAATCCCTCTCTTGTTGGGATTGGTCATAGTTCGTCGAAACAATATGTATTCTTTTTAATCATGGCATTATAAACAATTTATCTTTGAATTACTATCATTGTTATCTTTGTTATACCATTTATTTCATGGATTGAATTGATATTGACAAATACGCTTCTAATCTCGATCCAAGATAAAAACTATTAAATTATAAATTCTAGACATAGATTTAGGTTTAATATTCACTAAAACTATTGAATCCTAATGCTATCGTATTGTTTAATATGCTGATAAATCGTCGATTAAACCATAAGGTAGAAATCGCATCAAAGTTTTGACATGAACTTTGTTTGTGTGTGATATGTGATGATAACGAAACATTCTTAAATTGTGTATAACTGATTTTTGATGTGTATATTGAATCAGTGAACGAATACCAATTCCCAAAAAGCTTATTTCTCTGAACATATCTTCAGTTATTATACGCATTTTACTTTTCGTAACTTATCAATCAACTTCTTGAAAACTTATTCTTAGAATACTAGAAATTGTTGAACGGTTTTAATATCACTCCAATCCTTGCGGATACAATAAAACAATACTTTCATTTGATTATACTCGACATCAAATTGGCGACATTGTCGGGGATTAGCGTTTAAGATATTAAAACATCTTAATCATTTATATACTTCTAAGTTTTCTGAATTTGTTATATATTGTATATATTTGTTTTCACAATGTTTGTTCCAGTGTTGGATAGGTGGTAAAGATTCTATTTATGCTTCGAGGAAAGACTTCGTAAGAACAACTTATTTTTGATCCCGAGATCGAAAGAATAATCCGAAAGAAAAAACGAAAAATGAAGAAGCAGAGACAACTATCCAAGAAGAAAAATCACAAATGAGCTTCTACATTAACTCCCTCAACAAATCTTCCTTTTAAAGAAACAATGGCTGAAGTTGTTAACCATCCTTATGTAAGTAACCCAAGGCGATTGGCCCGTCTCAACAAAAATCCAACCAACAGGCAAGCTGAAATGAAAATAGGGATGTTGCAGATTATTTACGCTAACCCTTTTGCAGGTTTGAATCATGAGGGTCGATACACTCGCCTCACAAAATTCTATGAGTTGGCCGGTATGTTAGGTGCACTCGAAGTTGAAGAAGAGGCTGCCTTTATGAGATTGTTCCCGCACTCCTTGACAGGAAAAGCAAAGGATTGGTACCTTGACTAACCTACTGAAATTATGACAAATTAGAATGTCTTGGAATAAAGCTTTCTTAACAGGTCCTTTCCGCACAATGGATTCATGGATGCAAAAACAACAATAGCCACATTCATGCAAAGTTCAACAGAAACACTTTGTGAAGCTTGGGAACATTTAAAATCTATGTTGCGCAAATGTACAAATCACGGTTTCGATAATCTCACGCAGATTCGTGTTTTCTGTAATAGACTTCAACCATAACTATAACTTCTACTTGACGCAACAGTCGGTGGTTCCTTACTATCCAAAAGTGCAGAAGAAGCAATCTTTATTATCAATCGTATGGCTCTCAGTGATCATCAGGTCCTGTACAACAGAGGTAACACACAAAAGACAATTGGAATTCTTGAAATGTATACGAATGATGCAATACTAACACAAAATAATCTTCTCACTCAAATAGTGGAAGAATTGACGAAACAACTGTCCAAACTTCCAACAACTTAAAGAAATGCACAGTTCAGCAAACACATCAAAACAAGTGGCTTTTTGCGACTTATATAGAGGTGATCATCAAATCAGTTTTTGTCCCCCAATTAATGAAGAAGTCAATTATATGGGAAATAAGCAGCAAAGGCAGGTTCTGTATCAATGCAGTCAAAGTTACCCATACAACAACAACGCAAGCTATGGCCAAGCTCAAAACAAGAAGAGTCGGAACCAAAGTTACAATCAACCTGACAAGCTTTCAAAATTAGAGGATACCTTAAATAAATTCACGCAAATGCTCATGGAAAATCAAAAGAATACAGATGCGTCAATAAGGAATCTGGAAACGTAAGTTGGGAAAATTTAAAAACAGATGAATGAGCAACAAACAGGAACTTTCACCGCCACCACTCAAGCCAATCCAAAAGAAACTTGCACTGTTGTTACAACAAGGATTGAAGAAATGGCTGAAACAAAATTTAGGGAGAATGGAAAAGGAAAGAGAGTTGAAAATGAGAAGAAGGAGGAAAACACCAAAGTTGATCCTAGAAGCGTTACATTACTAGTGACCATCGAAAATATTAAATTTAATAAAGCTTTAATTGATCTGGGGTCAAGCACCAATCTTCTTCCGTTGTCTGTTCTTAAGAAGATTAGTAATCTTCAAACAGAGCCTACAACAATGAAGTTGCAACTTGCTTACATATCAACTACATTACCAGTTGGCATAATGAAGGACGTAATGGTGAAACTTGAAAGTTTTCTCTTTCCAATTGATTTTATGGTGATGAATATGGAAGAATATAATATACCTCTGATTTTAGGCCGTCCATTCATAAAAGCACCCAGAATGATGATCGATGTTGATGAATGAGTGATGAAAGTGAGGTGAAAAAATGAATAGGTAAACTTCAAATTGTTTCAAGCTTTGCAGTATAAAGAGGAAGACTATTCCAAAGATAAAGCTCCTGATGAAACAGGTCTGGTATTGAAAATAATGGATGATAAAGAAAGCCCAAAAGATGGTGGGAAAGACACTTTGAAGAATTCTTACAAATCACCTTGATTTTTTTGTTAAAATAGGCGTCGATTTAATGACGTTAAACAAGCACTTTTTGGGAGGTATCCAAACCATTTACATATTTATTTTATTGCATAATTAGTTCTCTTGGTAGGAAGAAAATCGCATGAATGAGCCAAAAGAAAATTCTGCATAAAACTGAATTCTGCAGAGTTCACTAAACAAGCCCTGTTCTCGCTAAGAGAATGTACCAGAATCAACAAAAATGTCATTCATGCCACTTTATTCACTTTAGTATTGTTTTATCTTTAAATAGTTCAATCTCTAGGGTGTTATGATCAATCCATGATAAGATACTTGAACATTTATCCTCTACAATTGAAATAGAAAAGGTAAGGAGTGGAAGACCAAGTTCACATGAATCAACAAAGGTGCAATGGTGTGGTTTAAACTTTGAAAGAATTTCACAAACCAAGGTATGTGTTTATTGATTTCTTAGGATTTAGCATGAATATGACAGGAGTAATCTGCATAAAGTTAGTTTTCTTAATCCTTTGCAATAACATGTTTTTATGATGAATGAGTTAGTTCTAAAAACCAGAAAAGTGAGGCAGCCTTCCATTGTCTACCATATGCTTAGGAGACTAATAAATTCTTGTTTTAACTAGTTTAATTCATGCCTGATCTTGCACTTGTGTTGATAATTGTGAAGACATAGAAGGGATCAAGGCAATTATTTGGAATTGAGCATAACTAGTAGACCAAATGTAGCCTCGTTGTCCATTGTGAGTGAGTGATCATTTGCAACCCCTTTTTGAGCCTTATGACATGAATACATCATTTATGAACTGAACAACGCATTAATAAAAACACTTAGTAAACATTGTTCTATATCTTTGAAAAACATAAAAATTTCATCTATGACAGATTATATTTTTCTTGAAATTAAACCTTGAAACCATTGTATCTTTTGCCCTATATTTAAGAGCATTCAAAGAGAAATAAGGTTTTGTTCAAGTTGGGGAGAAAAAGAAAAAGGCATTTTTCAAAGAAAAGAGAAAAGTTGTAAGAATCAAAATAAATTGAAAGAAAAATAAAAGTGAGGAGAGAAAAGGACAAGGAGTATCAAAGATGAATGTGTTCAAAAAGAAATAAACAAAGAAAGAGTTTAGATAAGTATTATGATACAAAATAATCAAAGCCTATTAATGCACTTCAAAGAAAAACTAAACAAACGCTTTGTTTCCATTAGCCATAGGAATAACACTTCTTTGGTACCTTGGCCACATTACAACCATAAAAAGACCTTAGTGATCTTTGTCCTTACATGTCAACATACTTTGTTTAGATGAATGCATGAATAAATCAAGATGTTAGCAAATTTATCATATGAGAGATCAATATACCTCATCATTTTTTTTACTTATGTACAAAAGTATGATAGGTGTGATTCATAAAAAGACATGTCTATTATTTTGGTTTCTTGACTTGCTTTATGTAGAAGGCCCTTGTCATAAACTTGGCTAAATGCTAGGAAGTATTAATCATAATAAACTTGGTCATGCAATTCAACATGGAACCTTGTACCTTGGTTACTCCTATGAAAATTTTGGTTGATTATGTGAAAGATGGGATAGAAACTCTTGCTCTTGCATTACTTTGATTGAGGACAAACAAAGATTCAAGTTAGAGAGAGTTTGATAAATGCTTGATTCATGGAAAATATCACACATTTCATAGCATTTATCTTACTTAAATGACAAGTTCCATACATAAAAACCCCAGTTATTGAATTGAAATGATTTATACATGTTTACTTTGGATTTCGGCTGCTTTTGTGCAGGATTTGGTCCCTAAAGCAAAAACCAACAATCAGATAGTTCTCTAAGTGAGCAGTAGCTAACTCCAGCGAAGTCAAAGACAAAAGATACAAAATACAGAAGACAAATACTTTACTAAGATAAGGTGCAACGAAAGCCTGATTCACTTAGAGAATTATAGTTCGCCTAGTGAAATCAAGACAAAATAAATTCAACCATTTTCTCCAGCAGCGAGAAGAAGCGAAGTATTTTGCTTAGCGAATTGGGCCTTCGCTTAGCGAAACAAGGCAGTCAAAGAAAGATATTTTAAAAATACTTAAGGCTGAAGAAAGCAACTTCGCTAAGCGAGCATCACTTTTCTTAGTGAACTTTGGCAGTTTTCTGAATACAAGTTGATTTGAAAACTTAATGAAGAAGTAAGACTTCGCTTAGAGAAATATAGTTCTCTTAGCGAACTCAGGTGGCCATAACTGATATAAATAGGAAATAAACTCAGCTCAAAAGGACCATTCAGTTTTTATCTTATAATACTCTATATTTATATAATAAAAGTAGGAATATAAGAGGTTTTAGGTAGAAGGGATGAATACACATGAAGAGTCGGGAAATCGTCGTTGATGTCGTTTCAACTTAACTTTTCCATTATTCATCTAGATACCATGAGTAGCTAAATCCATCTCTTGTTGGGATTGGTTGTAGTTTTTTGAAACAATATGTATTATCTTTATTCATGGTGTTATACACAATTTATCTATGAATCATTATCATTGTTATCTTTTTTTATCGTTTATTTCATGGATTGAATTGATATTGACAAATACGGTTCTAATATCGATCCAGCATAACAACTATTAAAATATAAATGCTAGACATAGATTTAGGTTTAATATTCACTAAAAGTAGCGAATATTAATGCTCCTGTATTGTTTAATAGGATGATAAATTATCGATTAATCCATAAGGTAAAAATCACATCAAAGTTTAGACATGAACTTTGTTTGTGTGCGATACATGATGATAATGAAACATTCTTAAACTGTGTATGAAATTCTGGCTATCAGATCCCATATGTCTTAAGATATGTCAAGACACTGGATCCGACTTCACACACAACAACAAGATGTATAAACAAAAATAACAGTGTTGAAAGTAAATAACACATGATATGTTTACCCAGTTCTGAATAACCTTCCTACTCTGGGGGCTATGAAGCCAGGGGAAAAATTAATTAGATAGTATCAATTTGAAGACCTTACAACAAACCTCCAGTTTATAGCCTGCGCACTTAATCATTATCCTTTTCTTTAATTCTACGTAAGACACACCTAGGTATAAGGCCCTCCTCAAATCCCTCTTCAATTACACACAACAATTGGAGAAAATCTAAACACAAGTAGAGAACAAAAACAATCAGAAGCTATACTTCCAAAACACGCAAAACTCAATGCTCAAAAGCTTATGAGAATTGACACACAACATGTTCAATGCTTAAAATCTTCTGAACATCTAACAGGAAACTTACAACCCAACAATAAGGATTCTAAAAAACCTAACACAAATACATCTGTAAGTTCCACCTAAAACTAGGTATACATCAGTCTATTTATAACTTTATTCTAGAATGGGTTGGGCTTCAAAACTACAACAGTGAGGTTGCACAAAGTCTGCAAAAATGTCCTCCAAGAAAATAGGTCTTCAATCATTAGTTTCCTAATAAATATCCATATTTAGAAACTAATCAAATCTTTGAAAAACAATCAAAGAATATTTGGACTTTTCAATCTTGGATGCCATATAAGCTAACTGAATATTCCCTGAATATACAATAGCTAAAAATTAGTTGATCCACACTATCAGCTTGTTGCAGACGCGGTGTCTTATCTCCTTGTTAGGACATCTTACTCGACATGTTGAAGAAAAAATGTTGGAACATATTGTTTAACATGTTGCTGCTAAAATGGTTTTACCAAAATGTAAGCCAACCATAATTTCAGAGAAATAACAATCTCCCCATTTGGCACCTTTTGGCTAAAACACTTAAATAACCCTTGCACAAAAAAGCATGCTTTAAAATAAATCAAACATACACATCAAAGCTACAACAACGAAAAATAAACATATGCAAGGTTAGTAGCACAGAAAATAGTAGCAGCACACACATCAAATAGTTGCAACAAAAATAAAGAACACCTAAGTTCTCAACATCATGTCCGACATCTCTTCAAAACCAGCAGGAACTCCCCCTTAAGTCAATACTTTCTATGATAAAACAGAACAGAGACACATGGAATTCTCCCACTTAGCAAGTGTCAGCTCTAGCACCCTCAATATCATACTACTCCCTCTTTGTAGCCACAATGTGACAAAGATAAACATACAATATTAGCACAAAAACTTAAGCCCCTAAAGTAATAGTAGCAGGGTGAAAACACTTTTTAAAAGTATCCCGGGCATTTAGCCCTTAGAAAATCATAAACCAAAATAAACAATATCATAAGATAGATCCAAGCAAAAACCTATGACCAGCTATCATGCAGAAGCATCTTCTCTTTTCTCAAAAGTATTGGCAGAACGTTCATTAGGTGCAGCACCATACATAGTGTGGTACGGCGGCAGAACCGACTGTTTCATACTGGTTTGCATTTTGTATTCCCAAATTTTGCGGTAAGCAAGAGTCGCCACCGACTTTTATTTCATCCAACTGAGGAAAAGGAAAAAGAACAGAAAAAACCTTTTTCGAGAATATTTCTGAGTACGGGGGGTAGATTATAGAAAGGGAAGGTGTTAGCACCCTTTCTATCCGTAGTTTTCCACGGGCTCCTAGGTACTTGCTCATTTTTAAAATTGCTTGTGTATGCTTGTTTTGAAAAGGTTTTACTTTGTGATGACTCTTGTATCAGTCCTCAAGAGTGTGACGAAGTTGGTTTGAAAATTGTTTTGCAAAGTGTTTATGTGAAAAATTTTGTTTGAGCAAGTACCTAGGAACTAATCTACCTACTCGAAAAAATTTTGTTCGTTTTCCTTTAGACAGTGCTATCCTATTATTAAGGAATAGGTAGCACCGTCGTTGGAGTTTTAAAGGGACGTTCGAAGGGACAAAATGGTCATTGAAGGCAACAAGTAAGGATACGTTAGCATTTCGAAGGGACTATCATCATAAGATCGATTCGTAGGCAACTCGAGGGACAAGTAGGGACCGTGATCTTTATGACGACTTTGAATCATGGGTCATTGCTAAGGTATCCCTACATTCAAGGGACACGACCATTATTTCCGAGGCAACCGAATGGAGTAAACCCTAGGAGTGAACATGTGCAGCAGTGTGCTTTTTTCAGTTATATTTATCTTGCAGTTTAGTGATCTAAGATTGATTCATTAATCATACACACCTAGGTTGCTAACAATTATATGCAAGCATACAAAATATAAAAGCGAGAGAGTAAAGGTCCTACGCTATTACAAGGCTTTAGGGTAGATACATAAAGAATTGACTGAAAGCAAAATGCGGTAATAAAACCCTAATTAAGCTATTACAAACCGGGCACAGTTACATCAATAGTAAAAATTAATCATACGACAAAAATAATTACGCGCGAGAATTAAGAACTGGAGAAAAGATTCAAAACCCTAAAAACCCTAATTTGATCATTAGAAATATTTTTTTGGATTTTTTATGAAAATAATATTTGAATTTAACCTACCTTTTCTAATTAATTTTAATTAATGAAAAGTAAATTAAAGTTGATGTAATTAATTCATTTACAAAAATTAATTTATTATGAAAAAAAACTAAGTTCTATTTTGTGGTTTTGATTTTATGATTTCATGAAAAAAATTGATTAATAAAAATAATTAAACTAAATAATGAAAAAAATAACTAGAAAAGATTAGAAATTAGGCCTGGGGGGGTGTAGGCCCAGATTGGAGGATGTGCTACAGAATTCTGTCCAAAAGCCCAGTCTAGTGGCCCAAAATAAACGTTGAATTCAGTGGGGCTGCATTGTGAGAGTCCACCGTGTGGCTTCTTCCCCAAGGCGTTAGATCTAGCGTTGCTTGATCTGATGGTAATGCATTTGAGGCGTATGGTGATCTCCTGGAGGTGAAGTGCACTGGATCTGGAACAAATGAAGTGGAAAATAAGAAAATGTTGAGGCCTGGGATCGAACTTAGGTCCTCCCTCTCAAACAACTCACCCTTGACCATTTACGCTGGAGCGCTTGTTTGTACATATAATAAGACAATTAGAATATAAGGGTAATTAAATGCTACACCCAGAAAAGCGCATGTGAATTCAAACCGGCCAGTGAGGGTTGGCCAACTCATCGTCTCTTTCATTGCTCTGTTGTGTTCGATAACATACTTTTACCTACAACAAATTTCCGTCACTATAAGATGTAGTGACAGATTTGGTTCGTAGCTATAAACCTGCGCTATTCAAGAACATGATACAAACAATATAAATCACAAACAACATAAGAGATCAATCAAGAATTTCATCATGAGTCCATTGATACCCAGAATTCCCTCCAATTTGTCCTGAAAACAAGAACCCCAGTTTTAAGCTTCCAAACCCTAATAATGGCATAATCCCATTCCTGCACTAAAACTCAAATTAGACTATTCAAACATCTTCATATGATGATCATGAACACGAAAATATGTTCTAATAGCATGTAAAACGCGTGAATGGGCACAATCAAGATTGAAGGAAAAACGATCAAACCGTGAGTATCTGGAGGTAAATATGGATGCCTTGATGCATGGAATTGATGCTACTGGCTTTAGAAGGCATCCAGGAACGTGTTTCCGTCCTTGAAACTGCTTGAAATGACCTGTAATTGAAAATCTGATTCTCAATTTTTTTGCAAAAAAAAAACAAGGTTGTTCTTGATGTTTTAACCTAGCTGCGCATGAAAGATCTCTGCCTCTAGGGTTGGTCTGCTCTTGTATATATGTGAGAATCAAATTAAGCTCATAAAATTGGAATGAATCCAAAGAATAATGACTTTCAATTATTTCATCCAATCTTTCCAAATGTAGAGATTTCTTCTCTTTTCCACCTTGCACGAATATTTTGCCATTATACAGCCTATTTTGATTGTGATTCACTTCAAAATTCAATCAAAACAAATCTTTACTATTTTCAAATCATTTATTTGATTAAATTTGGATTTTAAATGATTAAAAATAAAAATAAATCAAATAAATAAACAAAAGATGCATGGAGTAGTTCATGGGTCGTAGACCATGTTAGGAATAAGATACAAGCATAAAAAGTTGGGCCCATTTTCCAAAAATGTAATTTTGGGCACATTTGACTTTTTGGCAATTTTCCAAAAATGGTCTTGGACTTTTTAGAAATCTTAGGATGTCCCCTAAATAACCTTTTTGGTTTCATGTCAATTGGGTCTTCCATGTTCATGTAAGAAGCTTTGACCCAAAATGTGTTTTTGTTGACTTTTCAAAATGACCTATAATGTAGAAATTCATATCTTTTTATGAGTGCATTTCTTGAACTTGAGGGATGAAGATGAGTTGTAGGAGATTGAATTCCCTTCAAAATGAGCCTTGTATGAGAAATTTCTGATGAAGTATGAGAAAGTTATGCTTGGTCAAAGTTTGGTTGACTTTTCTTGAGAAACCCTAATTTAGCAACTTTTGAGTTTTGATGAACTAGGAGCATTCCTTGAGGAATCATGATCAACCCTTGATCAAATGATGAACATAATTTCAAAATGTTGATGTTAACCAAAAATCTTGAAGTTTGATTGTATGTGGTCCATAGTTAACTTCTGACCTAATGCAGTCGATTCTGAAGCATCTGAGCAGTTGACTGAGCAAACTTCTTGTGCAAGGCTTGAAATTTGACATGGGGGGTATTAAGAACATATTAGGACTATGGAGAGCACATGAGGTCTTTGGAGTTCACCCATCTTGATGAAAATGGAAACCCTAATTGGAGGTTCATTGCTTTAGGAGGGAGTTTGTCTGGTCAACTCTTGGGCATCCTTGAGCAAGTTGAGTATCTCAATGAACATATATTGAGTAAAGTGAGAGGGAAACTTTTGGGGTACAAAAGCTTCCCCTGTTCAATCTTCTTAAACCTGGGGATGTAGATTGGCCGGTCTGCCTTTCGTGATCTGAAGGTAGAAGGGGATTGAACACTAAAGTGCCCAGAAATTTGCACTCGCATGAAGTAATACTTGATTGGTGATATCGGGAATGGGCTTACAGATGCCATTTGGAAGTCGATAGAGAATCTTTAAAGATGGGCTTAATGATGCCATCCAAAAAAGATATTGGTTGCATAAGAGATTCCTTTGCGAGAATTCTTGTACCTGCCGTTGAGGAGGACTTCGCTGGGGAATATTGATTTATGTCCTGGGAAATAGAGTATAGGAGCTTCAGCTGTCCATTACTCTATTGGGGAATTAACTCCTGATTGAGGAAGTGGAAGTAAACTGCATATCTGGTTAGGGTTCAGGATACACAGCGACTTATTGGGGGAATGTGAAACCGACCGTAATTGGTCGGGTCCAGGTCTTACCATGTTATAAATTGTCGTCTGGAGATGAAAGATAAGGAACCTGGATAGTAGGGTTACTTCAAGTTGAAAGCCAAGATAATAGGGCTATGAGAAGGAACCTGGATAGTAGGGTTACTTAGGGATGAGAGCCTGGATAGTAGGGCTGTGAGAAGGAACCTGGGTAGTAGGGTTACTTCAAGATGAAAGCCTGGATAGTAGGGCTATGAGAAGGAACATGGATAGTAAGGTTACTTCGGGATGAGAGCCTGGATAGTAGGGCTGTGAGAAGGAACCTGGATAGTAGGGTTACTTCAAGATGAAAGCCTGGATATTAGGGCTATGAGAAGGAACCTGGATAGTAAGGTTACTTCAGGATGAGAGCCTGGATAGCAAGGTTGTGAGAAGGAATCTGGATAGTAGGGTTACTTCGGGATGAGAGCCTGGATAGTAGGGCTGTGAGAAGGAACCTGGATAGTAGGGTTACTTTGAAATGAAAGTATAGATAGTAGGGTTGTGAGAAGCAACCTGGATAGTAGGGATACTTTGAAATGAAATCCTGGATAGTAGGGCTGTGAGAAGGAACCTGGATGGTAGGGTTACTTCGGGATAAGAGCATGGGTAGTAGGGCTGTGAGATGAAACCTGGATAGTAGGGTTACTTCGAAATGAAAGCCTGGATAGTAGGGTTGTGGGAAGAAACCTGGATAGTAGGGTTACTTCAAAGCGATAGTGTAGATTAGTTGACCCGTTTGGTTTCGGGAACTGAGTTTCCATTAATCGTCTGCAGACGTGACCCGTATAACTGTTGGGATCATTGAAGATAATTGTCTTTTGCTGAAAATATAATAGGGTTAATTATGTGCGATGCATGGTGTGATACGGTGGCAGAACCGACTTCTTTGAAATGTTGGTTTGTGTTTTGCGTTTTTGTGTTTGCAAAATCTCGCGGTAAGCAAGAGCCACCACCAACTTTTATTTAATGCAATCAGAAAGGAAAAAAGTACAGAAAAAATATCCTTTTTCGAGATTTGGAGTATGGGGGGCAGATTATAGAAAGGGAAGGTGTTAGCATCCTTTCTATCCATGGTTTTCCATGGGCTCTTAGGTACTTGCTCATTTTTAAATTGCTTGTGTTTGTGCTTTGTTTTGAAAAGTTTTACTTCGTGATAACCCTTGTATCAGTCCTCAAGGGTGTGAGAAAGTTGTTTTGAAAATTTGTTTGAAAAGTGTAACTGTGAAAAGTTTTGATTTGAGCAAGTACCTACTAGCATCTACCTACTCAAAAAAAGATTGTTTCTATTCTTGTTTCCTTTAGGCAGGGCTATCCTACTATTGAGAAATGGGCAGCATTGTCGTTGGAGTTTGCAAGGGTCAATTCGAAAGGGACGTACGATCACTAAAGCAATGTTAGGATACCTTAGTAATAACACTAAAGTCTTAAGATCATATTTGAGGCAACATTTTCGAGGCAACATTTCCGAGGCAACATTCGAATGGGACATTTGATCTTTGTTAGACAGGAGGGCAACCACTAAGACACCCTATACTTAATGATCGTTTACTGAAGGCAACCAAAGTGAGAGTATACCCTAAGAGTGATATGTGCGAGTGATATGTTTTCAATTATTTAGTCTTTGTACATTAGGGTTTTCTAACTGGATTAATTTGTCACACATTCTTGTCAGTCAATCCTATTAGCATTCATCTAAATAGTCAAATATTTGCGAGAATTAAAATGCGAGAAAGTAAATCTACGCTATTACAAGGCTTCGGGGAGAGGGATTAATTACATAGCCAAAAACCCGGGAAAAAGCGATAAATAAAAAGCCCTAGATTAAACTATTACAAACCATGAACAATTACAACAATATCGTAAAAATAATAATACGCGCGCGATGAATCGACTACGAGACAACTAGGGTTTTGATCCTTGACTTAAACCTAATTGCGATTGGACAAAAAAATATTTTTGTTTTGTTTTTTTATTTTAATAAAAAAAAGAAATTACTACCTTAAAGAAAATCCTAATCCCAATTAAAATAAAATTAAGAAAAATAAATTAATTCATCTAAAAGCCTATTTTTTGTATTTTTTATTTATTCGAGAAAAAGAGTAAAATTAAATTAAATCAAAAGTTTAACCTAATTTCTATTTTATTTTATTTTTGAAAACAAATTACAATTTCCCTAATTCAAATTAAATTAAATTAATTTTGATAAAATAAACAAACTAATCCTAATTTTTGATGAATTATTGATTTTATGGTTTTTTGTGAAAAAAATAATTAATTTGTTAATAAAAATAAAGAAAGAAAGTGCAAAGAATAAAAAATAAATAAAAAGAAATAAAATAAAGAAAAGTTAGTAAATGGGCCTGTATTAGCAATTATGGGGGGGTGTTGTTTGAGATTCTGAGCCCAAAAGATCTAAGCCTGTTTGAATTTGCTTGATTCAATGTGGCTGTTGACTGGAGGCGTATGGTGGTCGTTCAGGGGAAATGCATTGGATCTGGAGCGTTGATAAATGGGACGGCCAAATCTTGAGTTGCTTGGTGGATGCTTGGACGTGAGGTATACCTGATCATTTATTGAAAAATAACATGAAGCAAATATGGGACCTGGGGATCGAACCCAGGTCCTTAGGCTTATTCCCAATACACGTTTGCCAACTGAGTTATTTGGCTTGTTTGAATATATAATGAAAACAAAATCTAATTTATGAAAAAAGCATGGTTAATGGAAAAATGCGCTGAAATTTAAATAACCCAATCAGTGAATGCCACACATCCATCTTCTTCCTCCCCAACCATCATTTTAGGTAACAACATCTTTACCTATGGACATGGCACTGTAGCTACAATCTTGTGTATTTCAAAAATTGTCCATAGGTAATATAAATGACCATGGCTGGTACCAATCAACCCGCCTCATCCTCACGAGTCTCATGGTACCAGAATCAACATCCAATTTCACCTGTATTGCAAAGCCCTAAAACTAAACAAGGAACCCTAGCCATGGCAGTTTGTCATACAATCATCAAAAACGAAATTGAATATAATGATTAGCTAGAAAACATGTTAAAGAATAAGAATATGCAATCAAAACGTGCAAATGATGTATAAATTGATGAAAACAAAAACGAAAATTTTGGCTAACGTGTGACTGCTACAATGGGTTTTAGGACTTGGAGAGGCTTGCTAATGATTGCAATATGATCCTGAGACGTCCAGCAATCGATTGGCAAGGGAAAATGGCTTGGGACGGCCTGTAACTTGGAATTAGATCACCACTTTTTCTTGAGATTTTTCAGTTTTGTTTGCCTCTTTCACGACTGCTCCAACCTCTCTCATGCCTTGGATTACTTCTGTATATGTACCACAACATATTAGGTCAACAAAAACGACCTCAAACTTGCTCATCATGAAGATTTGATTTGGTCCTTCATGGTATAAGATTTCTTTCCAATTTTGCTCAAATCCAATCTTTTCCAACCAAATTAGCCTTGCACGAATTGATTCTCAATTGACAGCATATAAGATCTTCTTTCAATGCAAAAATCATCCCTAAAACACATTATATGATTTATTTAGATTTATTTGATTTTATTTGAATTTTAAATGAATAAATATCAAAATAAATTAAATAAATGAATAAATAAAGCATGGAGGGTCCGATAAGTCGTGGACTATGTTATCATTGAATTGCAAGCATAAAAAGTTGGGCCCATTTAGCAAAAAATGCAAATTTGAGCACATTTGACTTTTGGCAATTTTGCAAAAAAGGTCAACTTTGCCAATGCATAACTCTCTCAATTTTGACCCTAGAGATGTGTTCTTGGACTTTTTAGAAAGCTTAGGATGTCGTATAAAGAACCATTTTGGTCTTATCTCAATTGAGTCTTCCATGTTCATGTATAATGCTATGACCCAAAAGGTGTTTTTGTTGACTTTTCAAAATGACCTATAATGTCCAAATTCATATCTTTTTGTGAGTGCATATTTTGAACTTGGAAGCTGAAGATGAATTGTATGGAATTGCATCCTCTTAAAAATGAGTTTTGGATGGGTCATTTCTTATAAAGTATGAGAAAGTTATGCTTGGTCAAAGTTGTGTTGACTTTTCCTACAAAACCCTAATTTAGCAACTTTTGGGTTTTGATGAATTGTGAGCAATCCTTGATGAATCATGAGCAAGCCTTGATAAAATGATGAATGATACTTCAAAATGAGTATGTTGACCAAAAATCTTGAAGTTTGACTGTATGTGGGCCCCAGTTGACTTTTGACCTAGCATAGTCGATTTTCAGGCCTTTGAGCAATTGATTGAGAAAACTTCCTCTACAAGGCTTGAAACTTGACATGGATGATCTTGAGAACATATTAGGACAATGGTGAGAATTTGGGATCCTTTGGACTCAAGTATGCTGATGCAAAATGAAACCCTAATTTGAGGTAGACTGCCTTAGGAGAGAGTTTGTCTGGTCAACTCTTAGACTTCCTTGAGCAATTTGAGGACCTAACTGGAAATGTATTGAGAAATATGGGAGGGGAAATTTTGGGGTACAACAACTGCCCCTGTTCAATCTTCTTAAACCTGAGGATGTAGATTGGCTCGTCTGTCTTTCGTGATATGAAGGTGGAAGATGATTGAACACTAGAGTGCCCAAAAATTTGCACTCGCATGAAGTGATACTTGATTTGTGACATCAGGAATGGGCTTATAGATGCCATTTGGAAGTTAATGATGGAAGATGGGATTAATGATGCCATCCGAAGAGGTGTCGATTGCATAAGAGATTCCTTTGCGAGAACCCGTATACCTGTTGTTGAGGAGGACTTCGCTGGGGAATGCTGGTCTCTGTCTTAAGAAAAATAGAGTTTTAGGAGCTTCTGTTGTCCGTTACTCTACTGGGGAATAGTTCCGGTTTAGGAAGCGGAAGTGAACTGTGTGTTTGGTCGGGGTATATGTTGCACCGTGGCTTTCTTGGGAAATGTGAAATCAATTGTGTTTGATCGAGTCCTGATCTTACAGTGTTATGGACTGCTACCTGGGGATAAGAGGGGAAGAACCCGGATAGTAAGGTTATGAGAAGGAACCTGGATAATAGGGTTTCTTCTATATGAAAGCCTGGATAGTAAGGTTGTGAGAAGGAACCTAGATAGTAGGGTTACTTCGATATGGAAGCCTGGATAGTAGGGTTGTGAGAAGGAATCTGGATAGTAGGGTTACTTCGGTATGAAAGCCTGGGTAGAAGGGCTTGAGAAGGAACCTGGATAGTAGGGTTACTTAGGTATGAAAGCCTGTATAGTAGGGCTGTGAGAAGGAACCTGGATAGTAGGTTTACTTCGGTATGAAAGCCTGGATAGTAGGGCTGTGAGAAGGAACCTAGATAGTAGGGTTACTTCGGTATGAAAGCCTGGGTAGTAGGGCTGCTTCAGACTGAGTTTGGGTAAAACTGTAGAGGGAACCTGGGTAACGTTGTTCTTGTTACGCCGATGATTACTCTGTTTAGCTTCAAGTGTTGATCATGGACTCGTTGGAAATTGTTGATAATAACTGTCTTTCCTAAAAGAAATATAGGGTTAGTTATGTGCGATGCATGAGATGCATTGTATAATGACGTTCTCAAAATAAATGAGACCATGTTATATGTGATGTATGCACATGTCATGATGTATGAACATGAAATGCCGACATAATAATCTAAGTCCGGGAAAATAAATCCCTGACTGTTGTTTGGAGAGTGTGAGAAATGGCATTCTTGGCTGTTGTAACAGACCATAGTTCCTCTGCTTCTGTTAGGGATGGTGAACAACAATGACTATGCTGGGGATTTTCCCCTTGGCTGGTGAATATTCTGCCGGACGAGACCTTGTCTGAGGATAACTCTGTGGGGAATAACTCTGTTGGAGAGGAGATACTCTGTTGATAGATCTGCCGACTTGGAGAAATAACTCAACTGGGGATGAATTTCCATTGCCGGTGAATTCTATTGGAGATTGAATTCCTGCTTGTGAGAGAAATAAACTTTGTTTGGGGAATAATCTACTGACTCACCCGCGATTGTGAACTTCAGTAGGGGAGAGTTGTGTCTTATTCGGGAAAGCTGACGTCGTTGTCTTTGGATACTTCTTACTCTGTGGGGAATGTATGTACCACTACTCATGTTCTTAAGTTGATTCCACCTTGGTACCTAATGGGCAGAGTAACTGTAGGGTTTGGGCCCTTCTTGTTTGTCCCTCTTCCTGGAATCACGAGTAATCGTATTTTGTTTTTTATGTAAATATTTATGAGCAGCAATTATTTCCAAATGCATATATCAAAAATGAATCATTGGACGTTCTTGTAAAACAAAACAGAAAAAGAAAAACAATTTGAAATTTTCTTGTGAAAATGATTTGTATTGATTTTTGAAGTTGGCCTGTAATAGGCGTTTTGTACAACGATGCTGACGTCCTAGTAAGAGAACGCCGCCAAAAGATAGAAATTACAATTTGAGTAAAAGAAAGAAAAACAGCTATGTAAAACAATCCCATTGGGTTCCAACTCTGCTATTGTCTTTATATCTTCAAGCGTCTCATCACTTTGCTGCTTGGTCGAAGGTTGATCAGATTGATTGGTGTCGTCTGAGCTTGATAGTCGATACCGAAGTCTGGCTGCAAGGTGATCCAATGAGACATAGTGTTAAGCTTTGATCCCTAATTTTTACCTGGACCGCCCTTTTGGGTTTTCAGTCCACCGGGATACCCTTTTTTGCCCAAGTCGCCTTTTCAGGTTTTCGACTTGCCGGGTGTACAGTTTTTTTTCATTTTCATCCCTTACTTTTTCCCGAACCCTTTTGGTTCACCGAGAAGCCCTTATTTTTTCCTAGGCCAGTCAACCTAGAGGGTCTTTGATTATGCATAGTATCTTTTTACTATGTCTGCATTGACGGGGTGAGGAAGGTCGTCACCATCCATGGTGGTTAGAGTCATAGCTCCTCCCGAGAACATATTCTTAACCACAAATGGCCCTTCGTACGTAGGGGTCCATTTTCCCCTGGAATCACCTTGCGGCAGTATGATGCGCTTGATCACCAAATCCCCGACTTGATATTCTTGACGCCTGACTTTCTTGTTAAAAGCCTTGATCATTCATTTTTGATACGTCTGACCATGACAGATAGCAGTGGGTCTCTTTTCATCGATTAAATTCAGCCGATCAAGCCGGGTTTGGATCCAATCGTCTTTGTTCAAACTTGCGTCCTTCATAATCCTGAGAGAGGGTATCTGGACTTCGATGGGTAGGATTGCCTCCATGTCGTACACCAAAGAGTAGGGTGTTGCCCCTGTCGACATCCGTGTTGAGGTACGGTACCCATGGAGAGCGAATGGTAGCATCTCGTGCCAGTCTTTGTATGTCACCTTCATCTTCTGCACAATCTTGTTGATGTTCTTCTTAGCTGCTTCAACAACCCCATTCATCTTCGACCAGTAGGGAGAAGAGTTATGATGCTGAATCTTGAATTGTTTGCAGAGCTCGGTGATCATTGTATTATTGAGATTTGTACCATTGTCAGTAATGATCCTCTCTGGTATACCATATCGACAGATCAAATTGTGTTGGATAAACCGCGCCACGATGTTCTTGGTTACTGTAGTAAAGGAAGCTGCCTCAACCCACTTTGTGAAATAATCAATTGCTACCAAAATGAAGCGATGCCCGTTAGACGCAGTAGGTCTGATCTCGCCGATCATGTCGATGCCCCACATTGCAAAGGGCCAAGGAGTTATCAAAACATTCAGGGGAACCGGAGGTACATGCACCTTACCAGCAAAGACTTGGCACTTATGACAGGTTCGAGAGTGCTGATAATAATCGGCTTCCATAGTGGACCAATAATATCCTGCCCGTAGGATTTCCTTCGCCATGGTGTGTCCATTAGAATTAGTTCCGAAAGGGCCTTCATGTAGGTCTACCATGATCCTTTATGCCTCGCTCTTGTCTATGCACCGCAGTAAGGTTGAATCATGGTTATGCTTATAGAGGATACCATTACTGATGAAGAACTTCGCAGTGAATCTTCTCAGAAACTTCTTATCATTAACAGATGCCCCCTCGGGGTATTCTTGAGCCTCAAGATACCTCTTTACCTCGTGAAACCAGGGTTTATCTGCTACTTCTTCACTCTCAATGTCACAGCAATATGCGGGTTCATCCAACTTCTCAATGGTAATCTGGGGAGCTTCATTGTCCCACCTGACTTTGAACATAGAAGACATGGTAGCTAGCGCGTCCGCTAACTGGTTCTCCTCTCTGGGGAAATGTTCAAAGGTTATCTCCTTGAAGTGTGGGAGCAAGGTTAGTACATACTCTTTGTAAGGAATAAGATTCGGGTGCTTCGTATCCCACTCGCCTTTGATCTGACTTATCACTAGAGCGGAATCTCTGAATACACTCAAGAACTTAATCCTCAGGTCAATATCAGCTCGAAGACCTAAGATACACGCTTTATACTCCGCCATTTGTTGGTGTAGTTGAAACATAATTGGGCGGTTAATGGAGTATGACATCCCTCAGGAGATATAATTACAGGCCCAATGTCGTTACCCAAAGCGTTTGATGCTCCATCAAAATACATAGACCATCGGGATCCCTCCTCGGGTCCTTCATTCGGTACGGGTTCTTCGCAGTCGATCACCAACATGATATTCTCATCCGGGAACTCGAAATTCATGGACTGGTAGTCATCCACGGCTTGATGCACCAAATGATCCGCCAATACACTCCACTTGATTGCTTTTTGGGTTGTGTATTGGATGTCGTATTCGGTCAAGATCATCTGCCATCTTGTTATCCTTCCGGAGAGAGCGGGCTTCTCGAAGATATACTTGATCGGATCCATATTTGATATCAATAAGGTAGTGTGAGTCAGCATATACTGTCTCAGCCGGCGAGCAGCCCATGCCAAAGCGCAACAAGTTTTCTCGAACAATGAGTATCGGGTCTCACATTCGGTAAACTTTTTGCTAAGGTAGTAAATGGCGTGCTTTTTTCGGCCAGACTCGTCATGTTGCCCCAACACACACCCCATTGAATTGTCTAGCACTGTCAAGTATAAAATCAAAGGTCTCCCTTCAACTGGAGGCATCAAAATTTATGGTTCTTGAAGGTATTCTTTAATTCTTTCGAAAGCGGTCTCGCATTCATCATTCCATTTTACCACTTGATCTTTCTTTAGCAGCTTGAAGATTGGCTCACAAGTAGCAGTCAGATGTGAAATGAATCTGGAAATGTAATTCAGACGTCCCAAGAAGCCTCTAACTTCTTTTTCTATGCAGGGAGACAATATCTCTTGTATGGCTTTTACCTTTGCAGGGTCTACCTGAATACCTTTGTCACTAATAACAAAACCCAGAAGCTTATCAGACCTTATCCCGAAGGTACACTTGTTCGGATTCAACCTCAGCTTGTACGTCTTCAACCTGTCAAACAGTTCTGGAGATGATCAAGGCGCTCTTCCTCGGTCTGGGACCTAGCTATCATGTCATCCACATACACCTCGATCTCGTGGTGAATTATATTGTGGAACAAGGCGACCATGGCGCGTTGATAGGTTGCCCCAGCATTCTTCAACCCAAAAGGCATTACCTTGTAACAGAAGGTGCCCCACTGTGTAACGAAGGTTGTCTTCTCCATGTCCTCAGGGGCCATCTTGATCTGGTTGTAGCCAGAAAAACCATCCATGAAGGAGAAGATCTTATGTTGCACGGTGTTTTCGACCAGAACATTAATGTGAGGAAGTGGGAAGTCATCCTTGGGGCTCGCCCTGTTCAGATCTTTGTAGTCCACACACATTCGTACCTTACGGTCCTTCTTAGGTACCGGCACGACATTGGCAACCCACTACGGATAAGAAGTGACAACTAAGAATTTGGCGTCAAACTGTTTCATGACCTCTGCCTTAATTTTCTCTGACATTTTGGGGCGCATACGGTGGACCTTCTGCTTTACCGGAGGGCAGTTTTCTTTAGTCGGCAAGCGATGAACCACAATATCAGTGTCCAAACCAGGCATGTCTTCATAGGACCAGGCGAAGATCTCAACATAGTCGCGTAGAATCTGTATTAACTGTTGTTTGACACTAGGATCCAGATTCGCACCTATCTTAACCTCTTTCTTGTCTTCCTCTGTACCCAAATTCACTGACTCAACTAGCTCTTCATGAGGTTTTATGGCCCTTTCCTCCTGCTGTAATAGTCTAGCAAGTTCTCCGGGAACCTCACAATCATCCTCATCTTCGTCCTCGGCTTGGTTGATTGGATTTTCGAAGTCATAACTGGCAGTAGCAGAGTTGTTATTAATGGGATCTAGAGTGGATATAGATCTGCAGTATGATACGTGAGTGTGTGTAAGAGAATAGCTGTTTTGATATAGTGAAAACAGAAAAGAAAAACAAGGAGCGCAAAATTTGTAATGCAAGAAACGTCTGATGCTTTATTAATGATATATGAAATGTCAAATAATAAACCCTCACAAGCAAAACCAAGGTGCCTCGGGCAAGGCACCGGGCCATAAAGTTTTAAACTGTTTATTACAAATCTTAAAACAAAAGTCAATTACTGTAGAATAAAAGAAACAAGTATGAAGTCCTTCGCCGTCCAGTTGTTCAGTCCACCGTTGGTTGTTGGGTAGATCTAGTTGTCGATGTCTGAATCTTCTTCATTGTCCTCAATTGCGTTAACTCCCCGATTGCTGATGTCGAG
The DNA here is from genome assembly GCA_948472305.1 of Vicia faba. Classification (NCBI taxonomy): domain Eukaryota; kingdom Viridiplantae; phylum Streptophyta; class Magnoliopsida; order Fabales; family Fabaceae; genus Vicia; species Vicia faba. The sequence goes on along the minus strand of OX451740.1, from coordinate 1,189,907,306 downwards.
AGGAGGTCTTCCAATCCGTGTGCGCCTAACAGCCCTTTGAGCCCCTGTAGTAAAGCTCAAACCAAATTTGTCAGTTTTGTGAGTGAAATCAGGGAGCTGACCCCAATTGGTACACCCACCTTCTTCCACTACAGCCCTGGCATCCTTGAGAGAAGCCATGTTTAGTGGAGGTTTGTCGGTAGTAACTTCAGTTGATGCCGAGAACTGAGGGACCTCTTCGAAATTCTGACATGGTGTTTCTATGAATTCCCCGTCCATCTCTACGTAGTGGAAGGAATTGAGATGGCTCAGCATATACTCTTCTTCACATCATACTGTGACAATCTTCCCTTTCACCGGATATTTCAGCATTTGATGGAGCGTGGAAGTAACTGCCACAATCTTATGAATCCAAGGACGTCCCAGCAAGCAAGAATACGACGGCTTGATATCCATTACGTAGAAGGTGGACCCAAAGGTCTAAGAACCCACTTTGACAGGTGTGATCGGTGGATCTGGAACTGACTGTTTAACGCTGGTTCGCGAAATGTCGCGGAAGCAAGAGTCGCCACCGTCTTTTATTTTCTCCAAATGGAAAGGACAAAAGCACAGAAAAATTCCTTAAAGAGATTGCTCTCGGTTCGGGAGGTAGATTATAGAAAGGGAAGGTATTAGCACCCTTTCTATCCATGGTTATCCATGGGCTCTTAGATACTTGCTCATTTGTGTTTTCAAAAATGGTTTGTTTGCTTTTCAATTGTGGGTTTTAAAAAGTTTCTTTGAAAATTCCAGTTCGACTCTTGTATCGGTCCTCAAGAGTGTTTGAAAAATTGCTTTCGAAAGCTTTTTGAAAAGGTGTCGGTGTGAAAAGTATTTTTGATTTGTTTTGAAATTTAGAGCAAGTATCTAGAGTCGTCTACCTACCCTAAGGAATTCGTCTGTGTAAATGTCCTTAAAGTAATGCCATCCCACCATTGAGAGGTAGGTAGCACCACCGTTGGAGGTGTTCGGGTCAATTCGAGGTTCGGGACATGGTGATCACCAGAGCAATAGGAAGACACCTTAGAAGCTACCCTCATGCCAGGTTCCCGGATCATGAGGACTTACTAAGACATCCTCTACTCGACGATCACCTTTCGAGGAAAGGCAACAGTGAGGCGTACCCTAGGGGTGGTGTGTGATTTGTGTGTCAGATTCAGATATTTTATCTTGTCATGTCAAAGTGATCTATGCGTTTGTTTTTATTTTAGTCATTCATTCTTGCATGCATTTATTTAACAGTTTAAGAAAGCGCGGAAAGGTAAAATTCTAAACTATTACAAAAGGCGCGGGTCCACATCGCCAAAATTTCCAGGACCCGATTTGACAGAAAGTAAATAAATAAAGTAAAGTGCGAAAGATAAATATTTACATGGCTTTGGGAGAGGTACATAAAAATTATAAGAAACGAAATGAAACGCGCGAATTGAAATAAGATTGGAAACGAGGGCGTTGGACCCTTTTTAATGAAATTAAATTAAATTATTAAATTAATTAAAATTAAAATGAAAGGAAGTTATTTTTGGTATTTTTTGGATTTATGAATTTTTATGAGAAAGATTAATTAAAATAAAACATTAACCCTAATTCTATAAATTTTATTTATTAAGAAAAAATATTAAAGTTAAACCTAAATTAACCTAATTATTTACATGCAATTTTGATTTATATAAAAAAAAATATTTAATTATTAATAATGGTGAAAAAAAAAGAATAAAAGTAATTAAAATAATTAAACCTAATTTCTACAAATTTTGAGTTAATTAAGAAAATGCTTGAATTAAACCTAATTTAATAGCTAAAATTAATGAACAATATTTATTTACAAAAAAATATATTAATTAAATAAAGTACTTATTTTTTGTCTTTTCTGATTTTATATTGTTTTTATGTTTTTTGTGAAAATATTAGATTAAAGGAATTAATTAAAAAAAACAATAATTGAATCAAATAAATAAAAAAATAATGAAAAGAATATTGCAAACCTAGGGGGGTGTCTGGCCCTTTTTGGAGTTGAATTGGAGTGGTTTGGCCATGTATTGGTGTCATGCATAAGTTGTTCTACTTTGGCCATTTGGATTTTGGCTTTTGGCCATTTGTGTTTTGGCCTCAACGTTCCTTAATCTTCTCAGGATGTCTGTCTCGCCATGTATTGGTGTCATGTGTAAAATGTTCTGTTTTGGCCATTTGGCTTTTGGCTTTTGGCCATTTGTGTCTTGGCCTCAACGTTCCTTAATGAACCTGCATGAGATCCTGTCTAAAATCTGCAGTGTTGAATCTCATGAACACATTAAATAAAATCATAAAATGCAAATAAAGTCAATATATGAAGAAATTTAATGTTTAGGCACAATATGGCATGTATGAATGATTATACCCTTTTGATCATGAAGATCAAATCAATCTTACCCTTACTGGAAAATTAGTGACCTGAATGCTTTTATGCCTTACTGGAAAATTAGGATCATGGAGATCAAGCCAGCCTTATCCTTACTGAAGAAGTAGTGAGGTGTTGGTTTGTAACTGTGATGGCTTTTTTGTAGTGAGAGAGAGATTTGTAATAAAGATTTCAAGGTTTTAGGGTTCTTGAAAGAATTTGATATTCTAACAGTGTTGTGGCAAGGTTTTTTTCTCTCTTTTCCTCTTCTCTTTTTCTCCTCTCTGGTTTGTGTGAAAAGAAGGTGATTATATAATGGAAATTAGGGTAAAGCAAATGGGCTTTGAATGTGCAATTGGGCCTCCAATATTCACTTGAATTCGTCACTTTCCAGGCTAAATCGCAGGGACTTAAGTGCATTTTTTGAAGTTGAAATGTGAAAACAAAATGTATTCGACATCGATAGCTAACTCCTATCCGAAAATCGGCTCAATCGGATAAACGGTGAATTAGTTATGAATTTTTGAAGTTTCAGCTCAGACAAACTTATTTTGGGCTCCAGTGTCGACTCTGACACGTTCTTCAATAAATAAATGGTATTGATCGGAGCATAATCCGGTATCAACTTTTGAAGCAAAGTTGTAGATCTACAAGTCAGGGACCTTGTGTAAAAATATAAGCCCAATCCGATAAAAATTGACCGAGTTATGAATTTTCGAAGTTTCGGCCCAGATGAAATAATATTCAGCATTCAGGATTTTCGGTGTGTCACGCACTCTGAGCAAAAAACGAAGGCCTTTTGAATACCGTTTGAACTCAATACCTTCTGTGAAAATGTAGCCAACTCAATTTGTGAAATTTTGGCGCCGGAACCAGCTCGATACGATGAAAATCGACCAAGTTATGATTTTCTGAACATGACGCAAATAAACTTCTGTCACAAATTTTCTGTATGAAAATACTTGATAAATACACATTTTTGAAGACCTTCTGATCGAAATTGGCTTCCATCCGTGAGAGATGAAAACGTAGATAATGTCAAGACGGAATTTTGGCCACCAGAACGGGTTCAAAATGAGCCACGATCTTCAAGTTATGAATTTTTTAGCGCGTAAAAACTGCACTTTCAGCACACTTTTTTCACCATATTTCTTCGAGAAAACTCACACATTCGGATACCTTCTTTAAAGAATTAACTCTTGAGCCGAACCTGAATTTGAGAATATGTTATCAGAGATGTCTTGGCGAAAGAACACCTGAATATGATGCGCCGGGTTGGACTTGTGAATTTTTCTTGAAATGTTTTGAGAAATATGGGAGGGCAAATTTTCGGGTACAACAGTTGCCCCTGTTCAATCTTCTTAGACCTGAGGATGCAGATTGGCTGACGTGCCTTTCGTGATCCGAAGGTGGAAGATGATTGAACACTAGAGTGCCCAGAAATTTGCGCTCACATAGTAGCAGTGTGATGATGGGAATGGGCTTATAGATGCCATTTGGAGATTGATGGATAGGATGATGGGCTTATAGATGCCATGCTAAGAGATGATGGAAGATGGATGGGCTTATAGATGCCATCTGGGTGTTGATCGCGTAAGAGATTCCTTAGCGAGAACTTGCGTACCTGCAAAAAAGAAAAATGAGTACCTGGCCTGTTACAGGAGCTGGTCTTCAAACTCTTTGTATAGATGTGTCCTGACTGGTTACAGGAGCTGAATCTGGAGCTTCAAATGGTGATGAATGAACCAGGGATGGTTACTACCTCAACAGGAACGGTGAGAGAACCTTGGATGACTTTAACCTCAACAGCAATCATTGAGAAAATCTTGGGATGATTACTACCTCCGCAGTATCGGGGAGAGAACCATAGGCGACTACAACCTCAACAGCAATCATTGAGAGAATCTTGGACGACTTCAACTTCAACAGCAATCGTTGAGCGAATCTTGGGATGATTACTACCTCCGCAGTATCGGGGAGAGAACCACAGGCGACTACAACCTCAACAGCAATTATTGAGAGAATCTTAGATAACTTCAACTTCAACAGCAATCGTTGAGCGAATCTTGGGATGATTACTACCTCCGCAGTATCGGGGAGAGAACCATAGGCGACTACAACCTCAACAGCAATCATTGAGAGAATCTTGGATAACTTCTACTGAGTCTTTATCAGGAAAATCTGTTTGGGGTCGATTTAGCTGGACTAGAGAAGGCCTTGGGCTGGATAAGAAACATAAAATCTTAGGGTCGATTAACTGAACCGGTCTAGGTCTTGAAATCTTCAACTGGAATAAGTGTCAGAACGTCGCCATGCCTGGGTCACATCCGAGCTATATCTAGAAGGGAATCTGGAAGGAGTATCAGAACGTCGCCATATCTGGGTCACATCTGAACTATATCTAGAAGGAAATCTGGAAGCAGTATCAGAACGTCGCCATATCTGGTTCACATCTGAACTATATCTAGAAGGAAATCTGGAAGCAGTATCAGAACGTTGCCATATCTGGGTCACATCTGAACTATATCTAGAAGGAAATATGGAAGAAGTATCAGAACGTTGCCATATCTGGGTCACATCTGAACTATATCTAGAAGGAAATCTGGAAGAAGTATCAGAACGTCGCCATATCTGGTTCACATCTGAACTATATCTAGAAGGAGATCTGGAAAAAGTATCAGAACGTTGCCATATCTGGTTCACATCTGAACTATATCTAGAAAGAGTTGCGATAGTTGATAGTAATCATCTTTGTATTGACCTTTCCTGAAAGGTAAAGCATTAGTTGTATGCAAGATCATGATGCATGAACGGCATGATTTCAGGATGTCCTCAAAATTGATGAGATTCGTGTAGTATGATGCATATGCATGCTATAATGTATGAAGATGTAATGTTCGTGAATGTATTTTTTTGTCTAAGAAAATAAATCCTTGACGGGTGCCAGGAAGTCACTCCTGGGCTGATGTTGAAGAATAGATTTGCCTCCGTTGGGGATGATAGTTGCAAGTATACTGGTAGGAGAAGATAACTCCGTTGGGGAATAAACTTGGCGAATGAATTACTCTGCGGGGAGAAAAGTACTCTAATGATCTTATTGGGGAGCAATACTCTGTGGGAAGAGGGATACTTTGCTGAAATGTTGACGGTAACTTCACTGGGGATACCATTGTTGTGTTGGAAGTGCTAATAGACTTCGCTGGGGATAAGAAAGAACTGTGTTGACGACGACCTTTCCGTAGCTTTTGGCTGAGGATAACCCAGTTATATCCTGGTAGGGAAATAACTCTTTGAATAAAGTCGGGGACGCGTTCGTGCCCTGCGAGGATAAGCTTCCAGAATCTACTGGGGATAAGCTTACTGCTTGGGGAGATGAATTCCAACTTTCTTGGGGAAACTGGATTGGACTCTCCTGGGGAAGTATTGAACTGTATTGGTTATGTTCTTCCACGGAACCTACCTTGATACCTTGGAGGACAGAAACAATCAGATTGCTTAGACCAACCGTTGTTGCCCCTGTTTCTATGGGGGAGGCACCTGTGGGATGCTGATAATTGTTGAGGGTCAAACCTTCTTCAGGTAGGCAGGTGACAAGATGACAGGACATAGTCGTACGCTTTGATCCCTAACTTTTGCCTGGACCGCCCTTTCGGGTTTTCAGTACACCGGGATACCCATTTTTGCCCAAGCCGCCTTTTCAGGTTTTCGACTTGCCGGGTGTACAGATTTTTCATTTCATCCCTTATTTTTGCCCGAACCCTTTTGGTTCGCCGGGAAGCCCTAATTTTTTCCTAGGTATGTCAACCTAGCGGGTCTTTGGTTATGCGTAGTATTCTTTTTCCGACTATGTCCATGCTCTCAGAGTGTAGGGAGGTGCCCCTGTTAGAAGTATTTTGTCATGCCACCAGAAGATGTTTAATCGGGCAAGATTCGTTGTTGGAATTCCCCAAGTGACTCAGGCGGAGATTTGCCCCAAGCTAGTTGGCCCTTTGAGAGATTCTCCGAATCTTGATTGGACTGCCCCAGATGATTGGACCATGATCATGTTGTGCCCCTTGATTGGAAGTGCTTTTGTTCACTAGGCATTCATCGTGCGAATTTCCCTGCTGTTCAAACAAAAAGTCATATGCAAACAAAGTTATGTCAAAAATGCAAAGTTTGTGTCTGTCTTGAAGATTTTGAAAATGCATTATTTTTCATAAAACAAGTGAATGTTTGTAAAACGTGATGTCAACTCCGTATTTACCGTATGCCTTAAGGAGTCAGGATACCTTTCGTAACAGTATGCTTTCGAACTAACCCATGCTTCAGCTAGGACTTTTAAGGGTTATAACGTGGTCTGGTTCACGGTTTAAGAAACAAAGGATAAAGGCTCAAATTATTTGTACCCACCCACTCTTCGTGATGTTCTCCAAACCTAAACTCAGTTGATCATACGTTAGACCTTGTTTGAGTCTTTGCTCTGATTTTCCGGTGATGATTCGGATATTGATAACTTATTTTGAATAGGCAGTCATTCCTTTTTTGTTGAGGGTTTGTATGACCTCTTTCTTTTTTATTTTGCTATCCCTAAATTTTTCCTGAACTGTTTCTTTTGTGATTACAGTCAGCGGGATGCCCCAGTTTTGTAAGTCTCCTTCATGGGTTTTGACTTAATGGGTTTTTTATTTATGAATTTTTTTGATAATGACTGCCTTTCTTTATTGATTGTTCGGGACCATCACTGTCTTTCGTTTTGTAAGGACCTCTTTGGTGCCATTCGTTATGCACTTGGATCAACTGAGAGACTACCCTGCCCCAGGTTATGATTAAGGGTTTTAAATTTCGAAAAGAAAAACTCCTACTTCTTTGGCTCAGAGGGGTTGACGAGGGATTATCTTCCTTATAACTCCAGTGTTTAGGGATTGAAACAATGCCTGTACCTCATCAGCGGGGCCTGTTCAAAAGCATACTGTAGATTGTGGTATCGTTTTCGTCATCCTCCCTCAAGAGGCTTATAATTATTAATGAGAGTTGATCATCAGAAAAAATATGAAAATAATTTGCATAGAGTGAATACGAATATATTGATTCAAAATAGACATAAGCGATGCATTAATGAAATAACAATGTTTAACATGAGTAAATGTTTGAACAAAAGAAAATTGCAACTTGAACATTCGAATGAACAAAAATTTCTCAATCCTAGCCATGTTTTGGCAAGGGAGCAGTGATCATGTTGGGAGTCTCGGCGGGCTCGAACTCGATCTCTTTAGCATCGATCATGTTCTGAATCTTGTACTTCAGTGCCCAACAATCCTCAGTATCGTGCCCCGGGCTACCAGAATGGTAAGCGCACCTAGCTTCTTGGTTGTAATTTGGAGAGGAAGTCTTTGGATTTGCAGGAGGGTTGATCACCGCAATCAGGTTCATCCTTAACATATGCTGCAAAGCTCGTGACCATGACATGTTGATGTAGGTGAACTGTCTCTTAGGCTCGTCCGACCTGTTCTGATCAACCCGCTGTTCTTGGCGCGGTCGTTGTTGGACCTGAGAAGTAGTAGCAACTCGGAGAGGTCTATTCATTGGACCCGACCTTTGCCTTCTTGGGAGCTGTTCTATGACCTGGTCCCTGATTTGGGCTGGCTGCTTCATGCCTTGAGGAAGTTGGCTGATCATGGCTCTCAGCTCTCCTTGCTCCTGAGCTAAACCTTGAATGAGGGCCCTTTGCCCCTGCATCTGGATTTTCAATGTGTCTACCTCAGCTTGTAGACGTTTCAGTTGTTCGTCCTTGTCATCTTCAGGACTCTTTCTGATCAGATTCCCCATGAGGAGTGTCCTCAACTCTTCCTGCCCCTTGGATAGACCTAGGAAGATTTCCCTGAACTGAGTCTCTTGAGCGTGAAGGTCCTGGTTATCTTGTTGTGAAGCCATTGCTGAAATAAACAGCGAGAAAGGTAAGTGACCTGCAACAAGGATACCTGTTATGCAATGATGAGTATGACATGCATGTAATGTTTTCAAGGACCTCGCGGGGTAAACAAGAGAATTTGTTAGCATTTGGATCCGGTAGCTTGATTGAAAGAAACTTCATATTTGTTGAGAGTCTTTCTTCCAAGGGTCAAAGGCTCACCATATCAAGTGGGTCATAGCCTCTGACAACTTTCATCAACCTTATTTTGCTTTCCAAACAACCTTGGCTAGGGGAACCTTCTTCAGGAGTCAAAGCTCACCATATCAAGTGGGTCATAGCCTCTGACAACTTTGGCTAGAGGAAAATAAATCCTCTTTGCCCCTTGCTAGATGTTTGATTCATCATGACCTGCATCGCAAGCCCTTGAGATCCTTGAAATGGGTTAGGATGTATGCAATGGTATGATGTCATGCTATGCATGGGGTGATGTAGGTGAACCCTGTTATGAGTCCTTATTAAGGACTATAAACAGAAACCTGCAAGAAACTCAAGTAAAACCTGTCATGAGTCCCAGTCAAGGACTAAAAACAAAACCTGCAAGAAACGTAGTACACTCTGTTATGAGTCCCAATTAAGGACTATGAACAGAACCTGCAAGTAGTTCATGTGTCAGATAACAAGCATGCAAGTAGTCAAGTACGAAGGCACACAAGTCACACAAGAGAAGCCCTTAGAGTTTAGGCCAGCATGAGGTCTGGGTATTACCCTCTTGAAGTTGGTGGGTTCAACCTGTCCTATTAGAAGTAACCGGGTTCTAAGGGTCCCAATATCACGGAATTGCTTTCATTGTTCATCGTTTCGATTTAGCCACTGAACTGGCGACCGAAATATTCCAAGAAAACAACCCTCAATTGAGTGTAGTATCGAGTATCAACCAACCTCGGACTGCACCAAAGTCAGTTATCTCACTACCCTAATGAGGCCAAGATAGTTCAATTAAGGTTCCTAAGGTCTGTTGATGCTTCATGACACCATGCGGAGGCCCCGTACTCTCCTTGACTGAACTCAAGGGTTACCGGTACACACCAAAGTGCCACATCAACGTAGCAGACTGTTTCAACCATGTCGGTATACCCCGCACAGTTCCCTCACAGCCTTGTTGCTACTTTCTAAGAAGGTATCCCCAGATCCGGGTTAGGATCTATAGAACTCCCAAGACAGCCCCACAATTTAAAGCAAGCAAAGCAATACAATTGAAAACACAGTTATGAACTAACCCTAAGGTACACCTTACTTTATAAAGATATCCCCAGCAGAGTCGCCAGTTCTGTGATCGGTGGATCTGGAACTGACTGTTTAACGCTGGTTCGCGAAATGTCGCGGAAGCAAGAGTCGCCACCGTCTTTTATTTTCTCCAAATGGAAAGGACAAAAGCACAGAAAAATTCCTTAAAGAGATTGCTCTCGGTTCGGGAGGTAGATTATAGAAAGGGAAGGTATTAGCACCCTTTCTATCCATGGTTATCCATGGGCTCTTAGATACTTGCTCATTTGTGTTTTCAAAAATGGTTTGTTTGCTTTTCAATTGTGGGTTTTAAAAAGTTTCTTTGAAAATTCCAGTTCGACTCTTGTATCGGTCCTCAAGAGTGTTTGAAAAATTGCTTTCGAAAGCTTTTTGAAAAGGTGTCGGTGTGAAAAGTATTTTTGATTTGTTTTGAAATTTAGAGCAAGTATCTAGAGTCGTCTACCTACCCTAAGGAATTCGTCTGTGTAAATGTCCTTAAAGTAATGCCATCCCACCATTGAGAGGTAGGTAGCACCACCGTTGGAGGTGTTCGGGTCAATTCGAGGTTCGGGACATGGTGATCACCAGAGCAATAGGAAGACACCTTAGAAGCTACCCTCATGCCAGGTTCCCGGATCATGAGGACTTACTAAGACATCCTCTACTCGACGATCACCTTTCGAGGAAAGGCAACAGTGAGGCGTACCCTAGGGGTGGTGTGTGATTTGTGTGTCAGATTCAGATATTTTATCTTGTCATGTCAAAGTGATCTATGCGTTTGTTTTTATTTTAGTCATTCATTCTTGCATGCATTTATTTAACAGTTTAAGAAAGGGCGGAAAGGTAAAATTCTAAACTATTACAAAAGGCGCGGGTCCACATCGCCAAAATTTCCAGGACCCGATTTGACAGAAAGTAAATAAATAAAGTAAAGTGCGAAAGATAAATATTTACATGGCTTTGGGAGAGGTACATAAAAATTATAAGAAACGAAATGAAACGCGCGAATTGAAATAAGTTTGGAAACGAGGGCGTTGGACCCTTTTTAATGAAATTAAATTAAATTATTAAATTAATTAAAATTAAAATGAAAGGAAGTTATTTTTGGTATTTTTTGGATTTATGAATTTTTATGAGAAAGATTAATTAAAATAAAACATTAACCCTAATTCTATAAATTTTATTTATTAAGAAAAAATATTAAAGTTAAACCTAAATTAACCTAATTATTTACATGCAATTTTGATTTATATAAAAAAAAATATTTAATTATTAATAATGGTGAAAAAAAAAAGAATAAAAGTAATTAAAATAATTAAACCTAATTTCTACAAATTTTGAGTTAATTAAGAAAATGCTTGAATTAAACCTAATTTAATAGCTAAAATTAATGAACAATATTTATTTACAAAAAAATATATTAATTAAATAAAGTACTTATTTTTTGTCTTTTCTGATTTTATATTGTTTTTATGTTTTTTGTGAAAATATTAGATTAAAGGAATTAATTAAAAAAAACAATAATTGAATCAAATAAATAAAAAAATAATGAAAAGAATATTGCAAACCTAGGGGGGTGTCTGGCCCTTTTTGGAGGTGAATTGGAGTGGTTTGGCCATGTATTGGTGTCATGCATAAGTTGTTCTACTTTGGCCATTTGGCTTTTGGCTTTTGGCCATTTGTGTTTTGGCCTCAACGTTCCTTAATCTTCTCAGGATGTCTGTCTCGCCATGTATTGGTGTCATGTGTAAAATGTTCTGTTTTGGCCATTTGGCTTTTGGCTTTTGGCCATTTGTGTCTTGGCCTCAACGTTCCTTAATGAACCTGCATGAGATCCTGTCTAAAATCTGCAGTGTTGAATCTCATGAACACATTAAATAAAATCATAAAATGCAAATAAAGTCAATATATGAAGAAATTTAATGTTTAGGCACAATATGGCATGTATGAATGATTATACCCTTTTGATCATGAAGATCAAATCAATCTTACCCTTACTGGAAAATTAGTGACCTGAATGCTTTTATGCCTTACTGGAAAATTAGGATCATGGAGATCAAGCCAGCCTTATCCTTACTGAAGAAGTAGTGAGGTGTTGGTTTGTAACTGTGGTGGCTTTTTTGTAGTGAGAGAGAGATTTGTAATAAAGATTTCAAGGTTTTAGGGTTCTTGAAAGAATTTGATATTCTAACAGTGTTGTGGCAAGGTTTTTTTCTCTCTTTTCCTCTTCTCTTTTTCTCCTCTCTGGTTTGTGTGAAAAGAAGGTGATTATATAATGGAAATTAGGGTAAAGCAAATGGGCTTTGAATGTGCAATTGGGCCTCCAATATTCACTTGAATTCGTCACTTTCCAGGCTAAATCGCAGGGACTTAAGTGCATTTTTTGAAGTTGAAATGTGAAAACAAAATGTATCCGACATTGATAGCTAACTCCTGTCCGAAAATTGGCTCAATCGGATAAACGGTGAATTAGTTATGAATTTTTGAAGTTTCAGCTCAGACAAACTTATTTTGGGCTCCAGTGTCGACTCTGACACGTTCTTCAATAAAAAACTGGTATTGATCGGAGCATAATCCGGTCTCGACTTTTGAAGCAAAGTTGTAGATCTACAAGTCAGGGACCTTGTGTAAAAATATAAGCCCAATCCGATAAAAATTGACCGAGTTATGAATTTTCGAAGTTTCAGCCCAGATGAAATAATATTCAGCATTCAGGATTTTCGGTGTGTCACGCACTCTGAGCAAAAAACGAAGGCCTTTTGAATACCGTTTGAACTCAATACCTTCTGTGAAAATGTAGCCAACTCAATTTGTGAAATTTTGGCGCTGGAACCAGCTCGATACGATGCAAATCGACCAAGTTATGATTTTCTGAACATGACGCAAATAAACTTCTGTCACAAATTTTCTGTATGAAAATACTTGATAAATCCACATTTTTGAAGACCTTCTGATCGAAATTGGCTTCCATCCGTGAGAGATGAAAACGTAGATAATGTCAAGACGGAATTTTGGCCACCGGAACGGGTTCAAAATGAGCCACGATCTTCAAGTTATGAATTTTTTAGCGCGTAAAAACTGCACTTTCAGCACACTTTTTTCACCATATTTCTTCGAGAAAACTCACACATTCGGATACCTTCTTTAAAGAATTAACTCTTGAGCCGAACCTGAATTTGAGAATATGTTATCAGAGATATCTTGGCGAAAGAACACCTGAATATGATGCGCCGGGTTGGACTTGTGAATTTTTCTTGAAATGTTTTGAGAAATATGGGAGGGCAAATTTTGGGGTACAACAACAGGGATGTCCGCCTCCCCGTGCACCATTCTTTTTGATCCATCAAAAGCCCTTACCACAATTTTACTTGGCTTTAGAATGAAACCTTCACAATCCAGACGGTCTAACGCTTTCTTTGGCAGAACATTCAATGAGGACCCAGTATCTACCAGCACATGGGCCGTAGTGGTGCCCCTGCACTCGATCGAGACATGCAAAGCATCATTATGATTTCTTCCTTTCGGTGTCAGATCCGCATCTGAAAAACCTAGCCCATTGTCAGCAGTCTGGCTGGCCACGCAATCTTTGAACTGATAGGCTGAAGTTTCTTGCGGCACATGCGCAGTCTTGAGAAACGCAATTAAAGCCTTCACATGGGCTTAAGAACACAACAACAGGGACAACATGGAGATCTTCGACGGGGTCTACCCCAGCTGTTCGACTACGTTATAGTCGCTCTTCTTGATAATTTTCAATATTTCCTCTATTTCTTCTTTAGAGGTTTCCACGATGATTTTCTTTAGGTGCCTCCGTCCAGGAAAGCTCATCTATGATTTCTTTGCCCCAAGTCCCAGATGGCTCAGCGACAGGGGTGATAACTGGATTGAGAACTGGAACGATAGTTGATGTACTAGCAGATGGAATGACAATAGGTTTGTGGACAGCCGAAGGGGAAATCTCGGGAGAAAAGAGTCTTCCACTTTGGGTAACCTTACTGGTCCCAACAATATTACTGATATCAGAATCATCTTCTTCAGTATGCAGATCTTGCTTAACACCATGGTAATATACATCAGCACCGTAATGCCATGGGATAGCCTTATCTGAGGTATATGGGATGGGACCCGGAGCAGTGATTATTAACGGAGCAATTCTTGGAACATGTGTAATCTTAACAGGTTTTATCGAGGAAACCTTGGAAGGATTGGTGGAAATGGTGATAATGGCAACGTCTTCATTTGGAACAAACAGCATCATAGTCTTCTCAAACAAAATCTCTTTATTATCCATCAGGCGCTGAACACCCGATTTCAATAAACAACAACCAGAAGGCAGAATCGCACACACATGGAAATCTTCACCACAGCCCGGAAATAAACCGGCCAACATCAAGTTCTTCTTAATAGTCATCAGGGGAGTAGAGATTTCTTCCACAAAGGTCACAAACGAATCAGTGTCCACAGAATTGACTTGACGACCATGTTTGAGCATGGGAGCAGTTATAACATTGGGCTTTTCTGGAGCATCAAACTCAATCTCTTTGGCTTCGAGTAAATCTTTCACTTTGTTTCTCAGAGCCCAGCAATCATTTGTATCGTGGCCAGGACTCTCAGAATGGTAGGCGCACTGCGCGTTGGGATTGTATCTGGGAGAAGTAGTGTTTGGATTCTTGGGAGCCTCTCTCAAGGTTGCCAAGTTGGATTTCAGCAGATGAGGTAGAACTTCAGCCAAAGCCATGTTGATGCGGGTAAACTGTCGTTGCGGTCTTTCCACTCTTTGTTGATTGTTGCATTATGGAGCAACCGTGGGTCTTTGTATCACTATAGCATTTACCGTTTGATGGTGTTCAGGTCTATTTTGGCCCCTCGGACCATAGACTACACTAGCTTCCTTCTTACCGGTGAAAGGCTTCTTTGCTGAACTTGATGAAGCATCCTTCTGTATTTTACCACTTTGAATGTCAGCTTCTACTCTTTCTCCAGTCAAAATCAACTCAGTAAAACCAGATGACGAGCTGCCGATCAAGTGATTGAAAAATGGACCAGATAGCGTCCCTAGAAACATGTCAACCAACTCCCTATCAGACAAAGGGGGTTGGACTCTTCCAGCCAAGTCTCTCCACTTTTGAGCATAGTCCTTAAAACCTTCACATGCACCCATGGACATACCCTAGAGCTGAGTACGAGTGGGATCCAGGTCGGCATTGTACTGATACTGCTTGTAGAAAGCAGCAGTAAGATCTTCCCAGTTTCGGACGCTAGCTCCTTCCAACTGATAAAACCATTCAAGCTGAGTCCCTGAAAAACTATCTTGAAAGAAGTGCACCCACAAATTTCTATCAGCAGTGTGGGGTTAGATTTTCCTGACATACGAGCGGAGATGGAGTTTTGGACAGGATACTCCATCGTGCTTGGCAAAAACCGGAGCTTTGAACTTATGAGGGATGACCACTCCCGATACCAGTCCCAATTCTCTGAAATCCAAACCAGGGATCTTCTGAATCTCCATAGCACTCAGACGGTCTTCTAGCTGCTTGTACCTATCCTCAGCAGGAGGATATTGCTCATCATTATTATCTGTATCGTTATCAGAAACTGCAGGACTAGGATCCTTTGCTCTCTCTTGGTTCTCCCCGTCCTTGGATGAGAAGGTCAGATTAGCTGGTTGTCTCAACCTTTCTCCGAATCTTCTACCCTTGTTCAGAATTCTGACCTTCTTCTTCTTCTTCTCCTCTTTTAGAATAAGGGTCTTCAGATCCTCTTGCCCTTTATCCAGACTTATGAACATCTGTTGGAATTGGCGTTCTGTGCCTGCAGATCTTTGATGGCTTGATCGGAAGACATTCATGCTGAAATAAACATTGAAGAAGATGAGAAACCTGTAATGGTACCTGTAATGGCGTGCATGATAATGGGATGCGTATGTAATGATTTCAAAGACTTTGGGAGATTTAAATTTGTAATCCAAAAAATAAACAAAACTTTATTAGCTTAAACTTTGAAAGGTTCAATAATGCCTTTTAAGGCGTTACAAAGAAGTAAATAAAACAAAATCTAAAACTAGAAAAAGCAAAATCAAAAGTCCCATGGTCGCTTCCTCTTTGTGCTGATGTAGTCATTGATCACTCTTTCTTCCTCGAGCTTCCTGGTGAGCTTCAAAATCTTCCTTTCTTGCTCATGGTAGTGTTCCCGGTAAGTGTCCCGCTCATTCCTCAACTGAATTCAAGACCTCTGCAACTTCCCAAGATCAGTGGGCATGTAAGGATAGAGAACCATGTAAGGAATGCCTTCTTCATTAGTGGGCTCCACAATCACTGGTAATACGGCCTCATAGGGCATCCCAAGCTTCTGGGCATGAGCTCGGACCCATTGGAGGTAAGGATGCATAGGAAGAAAAGTCTTTGGTCCCAACTCTTGGGGGTCAGATCTGTTCACCATGCCCCAAGCTCGTATAAACCTCTGGCGGTGCTCCTTAACGTCCTCCTTGTAGTCAAATACAATGTCCTCAAGAAGTAGCTCATGGGGACCATCTCTCCGAGCATGACCAAATTGCCGCAAAGCTAGACAAGGATTGTAAGTTATACCCCCTTTGATTCCAAGCAATGGGACATTAGGGTATCCCCTACAACGGTCAATAGTGTCTTCCATAGCCCGGGAACACCAAAGAATATTTGTATGAGCAAGTGACATTATTCTGTAGGACCAACCCAAACCTTCTTCGTTCTTCAGAACAGACTTAGGGAGGTGCGAAATAAACAACCTCGACAACAACGGCATGCAACACATAAGAGTACCTCTCCTCCTTATAGTACGGGTGTGGAGGGCATGCAAGATATCACTCAGCAAGGTAGGCACAGGATTGCGAGAAAGGAAAAACTTGACAGCATTCACATCTACAAAGGAATTCGGATTCGGGAAGATAACCAAAACATAGATAAGGAGAGCCAAGACATCTTCAAAAGCTTGAAAATCCAAATCATCCCAGAATAGTTGAGCCTGGTCTATCAGAAATTTGGCTAGAAAACCTTCGACTCCGCTTCGAGTTTCCCAATTGGTTACCACGTCGGCCCGTTTCAGATATAAAGCTGAGGCAATGACTTCTGGCTTAGGAGCTTCTTCCATACCTGTGAAGGGTACCTGTTCAAGGATGGATATGCCCAATAGATGAGAGAACTCTTCCAAGGTGGGTACCAGCTGGTAATCTGGAAAGGTGAAGCAATGATGCACGGGATCAAAGAACTGAAATAGTACGCTCATCATCTGCTCGTCAAGATTTGAAGTAACCAGACTGAGAAGTTGACCGTGTCTCTTAATGAACATAGAAGTCTCAGAAACTCTTGAGGCTAGCTCTTTAAGTTGGGCAGGTATTTGCACAAAGTTAACCCGGATGGTATTTCTTCGCACAGAAGCCATAATCTGCAAAATAGAACAAAGATAAATTCCCTTGGTCTTTGAAATGGTTAGTGTAATGAAGCATGAATGCCATGTTATGATGCATGATGTCATGGTAAACCACAGGTATAGCAAACACAGATATTGCAAACACAGATATTGCAAACACAGTCAAATCATACAAAGCCCTTAGGTTTAAGGCTTGCATGAGGTCAAAGGTAGTACCCTCTTGAAGTTTAAGTTGGCTTCAACCTGTCCTAGCAAAAAGTAACCAGGTTCTAAAGGATCTCAATATCACTGACCATCCTCCATCGGACATGGTTTCAGCTCACACAATCTTTTCTTGCGGCCGGAACTATCTCGAGAGTATGGTCTCAATGAGTGTAGCATCGAGTATCAACCAGTTCTCAGCTTTACACCGAGGCCGGCTATCTCACTACTTTCTAATGGCCAAGTTAGTCGATTAAAGGTTCTAACATCAGTTGATGCTTAACGACACCATGCAGCGGCCCCGTATTCTCCTCGTTTCTCCATAAGGGATACCGGTACCAACCAATGTGCCACATCAATGTAGCTACGGCTTCAACCGTATCGGTCTACGTCGTACAGTTCCCTCACAATCTATTGCTACTTACCTAAAAGGTGTCCCCAGATCCGAGTTAGGATCTATAGTAACTCCCAAACAAAACCCTTAAGAGTAAAGCAATCAAAGCAATCAAGAGAAGAAATTATGATGAACTAGATCCTAAGGTATACCCCACTTATTAATATCACCAGTAGAGTCGCCAGTTCTGTGATACGGTGGCAGAATCGACTTGTTTGAAATGCTGGTTTGCATTTTGCATTTTTGTGTTTGCAAAATGTTGCGGTAAGCAAGAGTCGCCACCGACTTTTATTTTATCCAACCGAAAAGGATAAAAGTACAGAAAAAATCCTTTTTCGAGATTTTGAGTACGGGGGGTAGATTATAGAAAGGGAAGGTGTTAACACCCTTTCTATCCATGGTTTTCTATGGGCTCTTAGGTACTTGCTCATTTTTAAATTGCTTGTGTTTGTGCTTTGTTTTGAAAAGTTTTACTTCGTGATAACCCTTGTATCAGTCCTCAAGGGTGTGACAAAGTTGTTTTGAAAATTTGTTTGAAAAGTGTAAGTGTGGAAAGTTTTGATTTGAGCAAGTACCTACTAGCATCTACCTACTCGAAAAAATATTGTTTCTATTCTTGTTTCCTTTAGACAGCGTTATCCTACTATTGAGAAATAGGTAGCACCGTCATTGGAGTTTGCAAGGGTCAATTCGAAAGGGACGTACGATCACTAAAGCAATGTTAGGATACCTTAGTAATAACCCTAAAGTCTTAACATCATATTCGAGGCAACATTTCCGAGGCAACATTCGAATGAGACATTTGATCTTTATTAGACAGGAGGGCAACCACTAAGACACCCTATACTTAATGATCGTTTACCGAAGGCAACCAAAGTGAGATTATACCCTAAGAGTGATATGTGCGAGTGATCTGTTTTCAATTATTTAGTCTTTGTACATTAGGGTTTTCTAACTGGATTAATTTGTCATGCATTCTTGTCATTCAATCCTATTAGCATTCATCTAAACAGTCAAATATTTGCGAGAATTAAAATGCGAGAAAGTAAATCTACGCTATTACAAGGCTTCGGAGAGAGGGATTAATTACATAGTCAAAAAACTCAGGAAAAAGCGATAAATAAAAATCCCTAGATTAAACTATTACAAACCATGAACAGTTACAACAATATCGTAAAAATAATAATACGCGCGTGATGAATCGTCTACGTGACAACTAGGGTTTTGATCCTTGACTTAAATCTAATTGTGATTGGATAAAAAATGTTTTTATTTTGTTTTGTTATTTTAAGAAAATAAAGAAATTATTACCTTAAAGAAAATCCTAATCCTAATTAATTTAAAATTAAGAAAAATAAATTAATTCATCTAAAAGCCTATTTTTTGTATTTTTTATTTATTCGAGAAAAAGAGCAAAATGAAATTAAATCAAAAGTTTAACCTAATTTATATTTTATTTTATTTTTGAAAACAAATTACAATTTCCCTAATTCAAACTAAATTAAATTAATTTTGATAAAATAAAAAAACTAATCCTAATTTTTGATGAATTATTGATTTTATGGTTTTTTGTGAAAAAAATAATTAATTTGAGAATAAAAATAAATAAAGAAAGTGCAAAGAATAAAAAATAAAGAAAAAGAAATAAAATAAAGAAAAGTTAGTAAATGGGCATGTATTAGCAATTATGGGGGGGTGTTGTTTGAGATTCTGAGCCCAAAAGATCCAGGCCTGTTTGACTTTGCCTGATTCAATGTGGCTGTTGACTGGAGGCGTGTGGTGGTCGTTCAGAGGAAATGCATTGTATCTGGAGCGTTGATGAATGGGACGGCCAGATCTTGAGTTGCTTGGTGGATGCTTAGAAGTGAGGTATACCTGATCATTTATTGAAAAATAACATGAAGAAAATATGGGACCTGGGGATCGAACCCAGGTCCTTAGGCTTATTCCCAATACACGCTTGCCAACTGAGCTATTTGGCTTGTTTGAATATATAATGAAAACAAAATCTAATACATGAAAAAAGCATGGTTAATGGAAAAACGCGCTGAAATTTAAATAACCCAATCAGTGAATGCCACGCATCCATCTTCTTCCTCCCCAACCGTCGTTTTAGGTAACAACATCTTTACCTACGGACATGGTGATGTAGCTATAACCCTGTGTATTTCAAAAATTGTCCATAGGCAATATAAAAGACCATGGCTGGTACCAATCAATCCGTCTCATCCTCACGAGTCTCATGGTACCAGAATCAACATCCAATTTCACCTGTATTGCAAAGCCCTAAAATTAAACAAGGAACCCTAGCCATGGCAGTTTGTCATACAATCATCAAAAACGAAATTGAATATAATGATTAGCTTGCAAACATGTTAAGGAATAAGAATATGCAATCAAAACGTGTAAATGATGTATTAATTGATGAAAACGAAAATGAAATTTTTGGCTAACCGTGTGACTGCTACAATGGGTTTTAGGACTTGGAGAGGCTTGCTAATGATTGGAATATGATCCTGAGACGTCCAGCACTCGATTGGCAAGGAAAAATGGCTTGGGACGGCCTGTAACTTGGAATTAGATCACCACTTTTCTTGAGATTTTTCAGTTCTGTTTGCCTCTTTCACGACTGCTTCAACCTATCTCATGCCTTGGATTGCTTCTGTATATGTACCACAACATATTAGGTCAACAAAAACGACCTCAATCTTGCTCATCATGAAGATTTGATTTGGTCCTTCATGGTATATGATTTCTTTCCAATTTTGCTCAAATCCAATCTTTTTCCAACCAAATTAGCCTTGCACGAATTGATTCTCAATTGACAGCATATAAGATCTTCTTTCAATGCAAAAATCATCCCTAAAACACATTATATGATTTATTTAGATTTATTTGATTTTATTTGAATTTTAAATGAATAAAAATCAAACTAAATTACATAAATGAATAAGTAAAGCATGGAGGGTCAGATAGGTCGTGGACTATGTTATCATTGAAGTGCAAGCATAAAAAGTTGGACCCATTTAGCAAAAAATGCAAATTTGAGCATATTTGACTTTTGGCAATTTTGCAAAAAAGGTCAACTTGGCTAATGCATAACTCTCTCAATTTTGACTCTAGAGAGGTGTTCTTGGACTTTTTAGAAAGCTTAGGATGTTGTTTAAACAACCATTTTGGTCTCATATCAATTGAGTTTTCCATGTTGATGTATAAAGCTTTGACCCAAAAGGTGTTTTTATTGACTTTTCAAAATGACCTATAATGTCCAAATTCATATCTTTTTGTGAGTTCATATTTTGAACTTTCAAGATGAGGATGAATTGTAGGGAATTGCATCCTATTAAAAATGCGCTTTGGATGGGTCATTTCTGATAAAGTATGATAAAGTTATGCTTGGTCAAAGTTGAGTTGACTTTTCCTACAAAACCCTAATTTAGCAACTTTTGGGTTTTGATGAATTGTGAGCAATCCTTGATGAATCATGAGAAACCCTTGATCAAATGATGAATGATACTTAAAAATGAGTATGTTGACCAAAAATCTTGAAGTTTGACTATATGTGGGCCCCAGTTGACTTTTGACCTAGCATAGTCGATTTTTAGGCCTTTGAGCAATTGATTGAACAAACTTCCTCTGCAAGGCTTGAAACTTGACATGGATGATCTTGAGAACATATTAGGACAATGGTGAGCATTTGGGATCCTTTGGACTCAAGTATCTTGATGCAAAATGAAACCCTAATTTGAGGTAGACTGCCTTAGGAGAGAGTTTATCAGGTGAACTCTTAGACTTCCTTGAGCAATTTGAGGACCTCACTGGACATGTATTGAGAAATATGGGAGGGAAAATTTTGGGGTACAACACATGGAACAGATGGTGAGATGATGTTCTCAAAATAAGTGATATTATATTGTATATGATATGTGTGTGCATGTCATGATGTATGTACATGAAATGCTACCGGAGTATGTCTGAGTCTTGGAAAATAAACCCTGACTGCTGTTGGAGATTTATGAATATCCTGCCAGGAAGAGATTCTGCTTGAGAATGAACTCTGCGGGGAACAAACTTAGAAAGTGAACTTCTGTAACTGAAGTAGTGAGCTCTGTCGGGGATTGAGCCTCTGCATCTAGAGAAATAAACTTTGCTTAAGGGATGAAGTTTACTGACCCGTTCGCAATTATGAAATTCGGCTGGGAGATATAGCTGTCAGGTTTCTGAATGACCCTGGCTGTGGAGATTACGTCCTATTTCGGGAAAGCCGACATCAATGCTTTTGAATACTTGTACTCTGTAGGGAGTGTATGTACTGATGATTGTGCTCCAAAGCTGACTCTATCTCGGTACCTGCTGGGAAGAGTAACTGTCGGGTTTGGCACTTCTTGTTTTTGCCCCTATTTCTGGAATTACGAGTAATTGTATTTTTGTTTCTTATATAAATATTTATGAGCAGCAATCATGTTCAAATGAATATGTCAAGAATATCATTGGACGTTCTTGCAAAACAAAATAGGAAAAAGAAAAAAAAACTCAAAGTTTCTTGTGAAAAGGATTTTGTATTGATTTTTGAAGTTGGCCTGTAATAGGCGTTTTCGTACAAGGAGGCTGACGCTCTAGTAAGAGAACGCCGCCGAAAAAAATAGAAACTATACAATTTGTGTAAAAGAAAATAGTTATGTGCATCAATCCCATTGAGTTCCAACTCTGTTATTACCCCCATGTCTTCGAGCGTCTCATCACTTTGTTGTTTGTCCGAAGTTGATTAGGTTGGTTGGTGTCGTCCGAGCTTGATAGTCGATACTGAAGTCTGGTCGCAAGATGATCCAATGAGACATAGTGGTACGCTTTATATCCCTAACTTTTGTCTGGACTACCCTTTCGGGTTTTTAGTCCACCGGGATACCCTTTTTTTCCCAAGTCGCCTTTTCAGGTTTTCGACTTGCCGAGTGTACATATTTTTCATTTTCATCCCTTATTTTTTCTGGAACCCTTTTGGTTCGCCGGGAAACCCTTATTTTTGCCTAGACCAGTCAACCTAGCGGTTCTTTTGATTAGGCATAGTATCTTTTCACTATGTCTGCATTGACAGGGTGAGGAAGGTCATCACCGTCCATGGTGGTTAGAATCATAGCTCCACCCGAGAAAATATTCTTAACCACAAATGGCCCTTCGTACGTGGGAGTCCATTTTCCCCTGGGATCACCTTGTGGTAGTATGATGCGCTTGATCACTAGATCCCCGACTTGATATTCTTGACGCCTGACTTTCTTGTTAAAATCCTTGATCATTCTCTTTTGATACGTCTGGCCATGACAGATAGAATTAAGTCTCTTTTCATCGATTAGATTTAACTTATCAAGTCGAGTTTGGATCCAGTCGTCTTCGTTCAAACCCGCATCCTTCATAATCCTGAGAGAAGGTATCTGGACTTCAATGGGTAGGACTGCCTCCATGCCATATACCAGAGAGTAGGGTGTTATCCCTGTTGATGTTTGCGCTGAGGTACGGTGTCCATGAAGAGCAAATGGTAACATCTCATGCCAGTCTTTGTACGTCACTGTCACCTTCTATACAATTTTCTTGATGTTCTTGTTAGCCGCTTCGACAGCGCCATTCATCTTCGGCCGGTAGGGAGAAGAGTTATGATGTTGTATCTTGAACTATTTACAGAGCTCAGTGATCATTGTGTTATTGATATTTGTACCATTATCAGTCATAATTCTCTCTAGCACACCATAGCGACATATCAAATTATGTCGGATAAACCGCACCACAATGTTCTTGGTCACAGTAGCATAGGAAGCCGCCTCCACCCATTTTGTAAAGTAATCAATGGCCACTAAGATGAAGCGATGTCCATTGGAAGCAGTAGGTCTGATTTCACTGATCATGTCGATGCCCCACATTGCAAAGGGCCACGGAGCTGTCAAGACGTTCAAGGGAACCGGGGGCACATGCACCTTATCAGCATAGATTTGGTACTTATGACAAGTTCGAGAGTGTTGATAACAATCGGCTTCCATAATGGACTAGTAATATCCTTCCCATAGGATCTTCTTAGTCATGGTATGTCCACTAGAATAGGTTCTGAAAGTTCCTTCATGTAGATCTGTCATAATCCTCTCTGCTTCACTCTTGTCTACACACCGCAGTAATGTAGAGTTATGATTGCGCTTATAGAGGACTCCATTACTGAGGAAGAACTTTGCAGCGAACCTTCTCATAAACTTCTTATCCTCGACAGATTCCCCTTCCGGATACTCTTGAGTCTCAAGATACCTCTTGACTTCGTGAAACCAAGATTTGTCTTCCACCTCTTCGATATCAATCTCACAACAGTGCGCTGGTTCATCCAGCCTCTCGATGGTGATCTGGGGAGCTTCGTTGTCCCACCTGACTCTGAACATAGAAGACATGGTAGCTATCACATCCGCTAACTGGTTCTCCTCTCGTGGGAAATGTTCGAAAGTTACCTCCTCAAAGTGTGGGAGCAATGTCAGCACGTGCTCTTTGTATGGGATGAGATTCGGGTGTTTCGTATCCCATTCGCCTTTGATCTGACTTATTACCAAGGCTGAATCCCGGAAAACGTCCAAGAACTTGATCCTGAGGTCGATAGTGACCTTGAGACCCATAATACTAGTGCAGTTGAAACATAGTCGGGCGGTGAAAGGAGTATGACAGCCCTCAGGAGATATGATTACAGCGCCGATGCCATTACCCAATGCGTTCGAAGCTCCATCAAAAACCATAGTCCATCGGGATCCCTCCTTGGGTCCTTCATCTGGTCCAGGTTCTTCGTAGTCAGCTACCAGCATAATATTCTCATCCGGGAACTCAAAATTCATGGACTGGTAGTCATCTACGGCCTGATGAGCCAAATGATCAGCCAATACACTCCCCTTGATTGCTTTCTGGGTTGTATATTATATATCGTACTCAGTTAAGATCATCTGCCATCTTACTATTCTTCCGGAGAGAACAGGTTTCTCGAAGATGTATTTGATTGGATCCATCTTAGATATCAACAAAGTAGTGTGGGTCAGCATATACTGTCTTAGTCGGCGAGCAGCCCATGCCAAAGCTCAGCAAGTTTTCTCGAGCAGTGAGTATCGTTTCTCACAGTCGGTAAACTTTTTGCTAAGGTAGTATATTGCGTGCTCTTTTTGACCAGACTCGTCATGCTGCCCCAGCACACACCCCATTAAATTGTCTAGCACTGTCAAGTATAATATCAAAGGTCTTTCTTCAACCGGAGGCATCAGAATTGGCGGTTCTTGAAGGTATTCTTTGATTCTTTTGAAAGCGGTATGGCATTCATCATTCCACTTTACCACTTGATCTTTCTTCCGAAGCTTGAAGATGGGCTCACAAGTAGCAGTCAGATGTGAAATGAACCTGGCGATATAATTCAAGCGTCCCAAGAAACCTCTAACTTCCTTCTCTGTACAGGGAGCTGGAATTTCTTGTATAGCCTTTACCTTTGCAGGATCTACTTGGATGCCTTGGTTGCTGACAATGAAACCCAGAAGTTTACCAGACCTTATCCCAAAGGTGCACTTGTTCGGATTCAACCTCAGCTTGTATATCTTTAACCTGTCAAACAACTTTTGTAGATGATCAAGGTGCTCTTCCTCAGTTTGAGACCTGGCTATCATGTCATCAACATAAACTTCGATCTCATGGTGAATCATATCATGGAACAAAGCGACCATGGCGCGCTGATAAGTTGCCCCAGTATTGTTTAACCCAAAAGGCATCACTTTATAGCAGAAGGTTCTCCATTGTGTAATGAAGGTTGTCTTCTCATGTCTTCAGGAGACATCTTGATCTGGTTATAGCTAGAGAAACCATCCATAAAGGAGAAGATTTTATGTTGCACGGTGTTGTCAACCAGAACGTCAATGTGAAGAAGTGGGAAGTCATCTTTGGGGCTTGCCCTATTCAGATCTTTGTAATCCACACACATCCGTACCTTACCGTCCTTCTTAGGTAATGGAACAACATTAGCAACCCACTGTGGATAGGAGGTGACAGCTAAGAACCCTGCATCGAACGGCTTCATGACCTCCGCTTTGATCTTCTCTGACATTTCAGGGCACATACGGCGAACCTTCTATTTAATCGGAGGACAATATTCTTTAGTCGGCAGGCGATGAACCATAATATCAGTGTCTAAACTTGGCATGTCTTCATATGACCAGGCAAAGATCTCAACATAGTCGTGCAACATTTGTATCAACCGCTGTTTGACCTTAACTTCCAAATTTGCACCAATCTTAACTTCTTTTCTGTCTGTTTTCGTGCCCAGGTTTATCGTCTCAACCGGCTCTTCATGAGGCTGTATAGCCCTTTCTTCTTGTTGTAATAGTCTAGCAAGTTCTCCAGGCACCTCACAGTCATCCTCGCCTTCTTCTTTGGCTTGGTTGATCGGATTTCCGAAGTCATAACTGGCAATAGCAGAGTTGTTATCAATGGGATCCAGAGTGGATATGGATCTGCAGTATGATACGTGAGTATGTGTAAGAGCATAGTTGTTTTGATAAAGTGAAAACAGAAAAGAAAAACAGAGAGCGCAAAATTTGTATGCAAGAAACGTCCAATGCTTTATTAATGATATATGAAATGACAAATAATAGCCCTCGCAAACAAAACCAAGGCCGTAGAGTTTCAATTGTTTATTAAAAATCTCAAAATAAGTAAGACAATTACTGCGGAATAAAAGAAACTGGTATAAAGTCCCTAGCCGTCTAGTTATTCGGTCCACCGTTGGTAGTTGGGTAGATCCAGCTATCAATGTCAGAGTCTTCTCGCTGTCTTCAATAACATGAATTCCCTGATTGTTGATGTGTAAGGGAGGTCCTCTAGCCCGAGCACGTCGAACAGACCTTTGAGCTCCTGAAGTAAAGCCCAAACCAAACTTGTCAGTTTTGTGAGTAAAATCAGGGAGTTATCCTCAGTTGGTACACCCACCTTCTTCAACCACTGCTTTGGCGTCTTTGAGGGAAGCCATCTTCAGAGGAGGTTTCTTGGTAGTAGCTTCAGCCGATGCCAGGATCTGAGGAACCTCTTCAAAATTCTGACAAGGAGTCTCTATGAATTCCCCATCCATCTCTACGTACCTGAAGGGATTGAGGTGGCTCACCATATACTCATCCTCACCCCGCACAGTGACAATCTTCCCTTTTACTGGATACTTCAGCATTTGGTGCAGTGTGGAAGTAACTGCCCCAACTTCATGGATCCAAGGACGACCCAACAAACAAGAGTATGACGGTCGGATGTCCATTACATAGAAAGTGGACTCAAAGGTCTGGGAACCTACTTTGACGGGGATGTCCACTTCCCCATGCACCATTCTCTTTGACCCATCAAAATCCCTTACCACAATGTTACTAGGCTTTAAGGTCAAACCCTCACAGCCCAACCTATCCAGTGCCTTCTTAGGCAGAACATTCAGCAAAGACCCAATATCTACCAGCACATGATCCATAGTGGTGCCCCTGTATTCGATCGAGACATGCAGAGCATCATTATTCTTCCTTCCTTTCGGCGTCAGGTCTGCATCTGAAAAACCCAGCCCATTGTCATAAGTCAGGCTGGCAATATAATCCTTGAATTGATCATCTGAGGTCTCCTACGGCACATGCGCAGTCTTGAGGAATGCAATCAAAGCCTTCGCATGGGCTTCTGAACACAATAGCTGAGACAACATGGATATCTTTGAGGGGGTCTTCCCCAGCTGCTCGACCATGTTGTAGTCGCTCTTTTTGATTATTTTCAGTATTTCCTCTATCTCTTGCTTAGAGGCTTCCACGACAATTTTTCTAGGCGCCTCCGTCTGGTAAGGATCACCTATAACTTCTTTATCGCGAGTACCAGATGACTCGCGGGTAGGGGTAATAATTGGAGTAAGAACAGGAGCAATAGTTGATGTACTAGCAGGAACAACAGACAGAATGACAATAGGCCTGTTGATAGTGTACGGGGAAATCTCAGGAGAGAAGACCCTTCCACTTTGGGTAACCTTGTTGGTCCCGAAAATGTTACTAATATCAATATCAGCCTCTTCATTTTTCAGATCTTGTTTGATGCCATGATAGTACACATCAGCACCATAATGCCAGGGGACAGCTTTGTCCGAGGCATACGGGACAGGACAAGGAACAATGATTATTAGCGGAGCGACTCTTGGAACAGATGTAATCCTAACAGGTCTTCTCGAGGAGACCTTGGAAGGGTTGGCTAAATGGTTATAATAGTAACGTCTTTAGATGGAACAACAGGAATCAAATTTTTCTCAAGCAAAATTTCTTTGCTGTCCATCAGGCGCTGAACACATGACTTCAGAAAATGGCAACCAGAAGGAAAAAATGAACAAATGTGGAAACCTTCACCATAAACTGGAAATAAACCGACTGACAACAAATTCTTCTTAATAGTCATAAGAGGAGTAGAAACTTCATCCACCAAGGTCACAAACAAGTCGGTATCAACAGCATTAACTCCACGACCGTGCTTAGGCATGGGAGTAGTTATGACATTGGGCTTTTCCGGAGCATCAAACTCAATTTCCTTGGCTTCAATCAGATCCTGTACCTTATTTCTTAGAGCCCATTAGTCGTTGGTATCATGGCCAGGACTCTCATAATGATAGGCACACCGAGCATTTGGATTATATCGGGGAGATGTGGTGTTCGGATTCTTGGGAGCCTCTTTCAAGGTCGCCAAGTTGGATCTCAGCAGATGAGGTAGAACTTCAGCCAACGTCATATTGATTCGGGTAAACTGTCATTGTGGCCTTTCCACCCCTTTTTGATTGTTGCATTGTGGAGCAGCCGTAGGCCCAGGTATCATCACGACACTTACTGTCTGACGATGTTCAACTTTGTTTTGGCCTCTCGGGCCATAGATGGCACTGGCTACTTTCTTACCAGCAAAAGGCTTCTTTACCGCACTCGAAGAGGCATCCTTTTGTATCTTGTCACTCTGAATACCAGCTTCTACTCTCTCTCCAGTTAGGATCAACTCAGTGAAACCAGCTGATGAGTTGCCAATCAAATGATTGAAGAATTGACCAAATAGCGTCCCTAGAAACATATCAACCAACTCCCTATCAGACAACGGGGGTTGGAATCTTCCAGCCAAGTCTCTCCACTTCTATGAATAGTCCTTAAAGCCATCACTTGCACCCATGGACATACTCTGGAGTTGAGTACGAGTAGGAGCAAGGTCGGCGTTGTATTGATACTTCTTATAAAAAGCAGCAGCCAGATCTTCCCAATTTCAGACATTGGCTCTCTCCAGTTGGTAGAACCATTCAAGCTGAGTCCCTGACATACTGTCTTGAAAGAAGTGAACCCACAAGTTTCTATCAGCAGTGTGGGGCTGGATCTTTCTGATGTAAGAGCGGAGATGGAGTTTTGGGAAAGACACCCCATCATACTTTGCAAAAATTGGAGCCTTGAACTTCTGCGGATGACCACTCCCAGCACCAATCCCAATTCTTTGAAATCCAACTTGGGTATCCTCTAGATTTCCATAGCACTCAGACGTTCTTCCAACTACTTGTATCTATCCTCAGTAGGAGGATATTTCTCATTATTATAGTCGGTATCATTGTCAGAAACTTTAGGATTGGGGTCCTTCTCCCTTGTCTCTTCTTCTTGATTCTCCCCTTCTTTGGATGAAGAGGTCAGATCAACTTGTTGCTTCAATGACCCTCTAAACCTTCTACCCATATTCAGAATACCGACAGCCTTTTTCTTTTTCTTTTTCTCCTTCAAGATGAGGGCCTTCAGATCCTCCTGCCCCTTTGCCAGATTTATGAACATCTGCTGGAACTGGGCGTTTTGTGCCTGAAGATCCTTAATGCTTTATTCGGAAGACATTTCTGCTGAAATAAACAGCGAAGAAGATGAGAAACCTGTAATGGTACCTGTATATGCAATACTATGAATGGGATGCGTATGCAATGATTTCAAAGACTTTGGGAAATTTAAATTTGTGAACCAAAATGAAACAAAGATTTTATTAGTAGAATTCAAAGTTCAATTGCCTTTTTATGCGTTACAATTAAAAACAATTCTAAAAACTAGAAAAAAAATCAAAATTCCCATGGATGCTTCCTCTTTGTGTCGAGATAGACATTAAGTCCTCTTTCCTCATGGAGCTGCTTTGTGAGCTCTAAAAGCTTCCCCTCCTGGGCATAGAACCGATCCCTGTAGGTATCCCACTCATTCTTCAACTGAATCCAAGACCTCTGTAGTTCTCCAAGATCAGTGGGCATATCAGGATGGAGAATTGTGTAAGGAATACCCCCTTCAGTATTGGGTTCCACAATCACCGATAGAACGGCCATATAAGGCATCATAAGTTTCTGGGCGCGAGCTCGTACCCGTTGGATATAAGGTTCCATAGGAATGGAAGCCTTTGGCCCCAAAGCCTTGGCGCCAGATCTGTTTACCATGCTCTAAGCTTGTTTGAACCTCTGGCGATACCCTTGAACATCATCCTCGTAGTTAAATACAATGCCCTCGATGAGTAACTCATGGGGACCATCCCTTTGAGCGTAACCAAATTGTCGCAAAGCTAAACAAGGATTGTAGGTTATGCCCCCTCTGATGCCAAGTAATGGGACATTAGGATACTTCCCATAGCGGTCAATAATAGTAGTGTCTCCCACAGCTCGGGAACACCAGAGAATATCCGTGTGAGCGAGTGACATTATCCTTTGCGACCAACCCAAACCTTCTTCATTCTTCAGTACAGAATTAAGTAGGTGAGAAATAAACTGCCTCGACAGCAATGACATGCAGCACATAAGAACCCCTCTTCTCTTCATTGTACGAGTATGGAGAGCGTGCAAGATATCTCCGAGAAAGGTAGGCACAGGGTTGCGAGAAAGGAAGATGTTGATAGATTCACATCTAAGAATAAGTCTGGATTAGGGAATAGTACTAACCCATAGATTAGAAGGGCCAAGACCTCCTCAAAAGCTTGAAAATCCATATCACCCCAAAACAGTTGGGCCTTGTCTATCAGGAACTTGGCTAGAAAACCCTTGACTCCGCTTCTTGTTTCCTAATTGGATACCACGTCGGCCTGTTTCAGATGCAAGGCTGAGGCAATGACTTCTGGCTTAGGAACTTCTTCCAGGCCTGTGAAAGGCAACTGTTCAAGAATGGGTATATCTAATAACTGAGAGAACTCTTCCATGGTAGGCACCAACTGATAGTATGGAAAGGTGAAGCAGTGGTGCTTGGGATCAAAGAACTGAAAGAGTACACTCATCATCTTTTCATCAAAGTTTGAAGTAACCAGGTTGAGAAGTCGACCATGTCTCTTAGTGAACGCAGAAGTTTCAGGGACCTTTGATACTAGCTCCTTGAGTTGGGAAGGTATTTTCACAAACTGATTCAGATAGTGTTTCTATAAGCGGAAGCCATGATCTATAAAACAGAACAAAGATAAATTCTCTTGGTCCTTGAAATGGTTAGTGGATGCTATGTTATGATGCATGATGTCATGTTCAAACAGAATAAATCACATATAAGCAAAACACCTAATAGACCTTAGGTTCAAAGGCTTGCATGAGGTTAAAGGTAAATACCCTCTTGAAGTTTAGTTGGTTTCAAACCTGTCTTAGAAAAGTAATCGGGTTCTAAAGATTCTCAATATCACTGATCATCCTTTATCGGGCATTGTTTCAGCTCAAGCAATCTTTTCTTGCGACTGAAATATCCCGAAAGTCTGATCTCAATGAGTGTAGCATCGAGTATCAGCCAATCCTCAGCTTTATATAGAGGTCGGCTATCTTACTACTTTCTAATGGCCAAGTTTGTTCAACTAAGGTTCTAAGGTCCGTTAGTGCTTCAAGACACCACGCGGCGGCCCCGTATTCTCCTTGTTTCCACATGAAGGATACTGGTACCAACCAAAGTGTCACACCAACA
Organism: Vicia faba; assembly: GCA_948472305.1. Classification (NCBI taxonomy): domain Eukaryota; kingdom Viridiplantae; phylum Streptophyta; class Magnoliopsida; order Fabales; family Fabaceae; genus Vicia; species Vicia faba. Next base: position 1,189,875,780 of record OX451740.1, on the reverse strand, counting down.
CAGCCATCGCTTAAACCATATCGGTCTATGTCGTACAGTCTCCACGATCTATTGTTGTTTACCTAAAGAGTGTCCCCCAGATCCGGGTGTAGGATCTTTAATAATGCCCAAACAAAAACCTTTTAAGAAAAAAGAAGACAAAACAAACAAGAAAGAAATTTTTAGAAACGACCTAGATCCTAAGGTATACCCCACTTATTAAATTCCCCAGCAGAGCCTCCAGTTCTGTGATACGGTGGCAGAAACAATTGTTTAATACTGGTTTGCGTTTTGTATTCGCAAATGTCGCGGTAAGCAAGAGTCGTCATCGACTTTTATTTCATCTAACTGAGGAAAAGGAAAAAGAACAGAAAAAACCTTTTTCGAGAATATTTCTGAGTTTGGGGGTAGATTATAGAAAGGGGAGGTGTTAGCACCCTTTCTATTCGTGGTTTTCCATAGGCACCTAGGTACTTGCACATTTTTTAAATTGCTTGTGTGTGCTTGTTTTGAAAAGGTTTTACTTCGTGATGACTCTTGTATCAGTCCTCAAGAGTGTGACGAAGTTGGTTTGAAATGTTTTTACAAAGTGTTTGTGTGAAAAATTTTGTTTGAGCAAGTACCTAGGAACTAATCTACCTACTCGAAAAAAGTTTGTTCATTTTCCTTTAGACAACGCTATCCTATTATTAAGGAATATGTAGCACCGTTGTTGGAGTTTTAAATGGACGTTCGAATGGGACAAAATGGTCTCTAAAGGCAACAAGTAAGGATACCTTAGCATTTCGAAGGGACTATCGTCATAAGATCGATTCATAGGCAACTCGAGGGACAAGTAGGGACTATGATCTTTATGACGACTTTGAATCATGGGTCATTTCTAAGGTATCCCTACATTCGAGGGACACGACCATTATTTCTGAGGCAACCAAATGGAGTAAACCCTAGGAGTGAACATGTGCAGCAGTGTGCTTTTTTCAGTTATATTTATCTTGCAGTTTAGTGATCTAAGATTGATTCATTAATCATACACGCCTAGGTTGCTAATAATTATATACAAGCATACAAATTATAAAAGCGAGAGAGTAAAGGTCCTACGCTATTACAAGGCTTTAGGGTAGATACATAAAGAATTGACTGAAAGCAAAATGAGGAAATAAAACCCTAATTAAGCTATTGCAAACTAGGCACAGTTACATCAATAGTAAAAATTAAACGTATGACGAAAATAATTACGCGCGAGAATTAAGAACTGGAGAAAAGATTCAAAACCCTAAAAACCCTAATTTGATCATTGAAAATATTTTTTTGGATTTTTTATGAAAATAAGATTTGAATTTAACCTAACTTTTCTAATTAATTTTAATTAATGAAAAGTAAATTAAAGTTGATGAAATTAATTCATTTACAAAAATTAATGTATTATGAAAACAAAAACTAAGTTCTATTTTTGTGGTTTTGATTTTATGATTTTAAGAAAAAATTGATTAATAAAAATAATTAAACTAAATAATTAAAATAAATGAAAAAAAAAACTAGAAAAGATTAGAAATTAGGCCTGAGGGGGGTGTAGGCCCAGATTGGAGGATGTTCCACAGAATTCTGTCCAAAAGCCCAGTCTAGTGGCCCAAGACAAACGTTGGGTTCAGTGGGGCTGCATTATGAGAGTCCACCGTGTGTCTTCTTCCCCCAAGGCGTTAGATCTGGCATTGCTTGATCTGATGGTAATGCATTTGAGGCGTATGGTGATCTCCTGGAGGTGAAGCACACTGGATCTGGAACAAATGAAGTGGAAAATAAGAAAATGTTGAGGCCTGGGATCGAACCCAGATCGTCCCTCTCAAACAACACACCCTTGACAATCTGCGTTGGAGCACTTGTTTGTACATATAATAAGACAATAAGAATATAAGGGTAATTAAATGCTACGCCCAGAAAAGTGTGTGTGAGTTCAAACTGGCCAGTGAGGGTTAGCCACCTCATCGTCTCTTTCATTGCTCTGTTATGTTAGGTAACATACTTTTACCTACAGCAGATTTCTGTCATTATAAGATGTAGTGACTGATTTGGCTCGTAGATGTAAATCTGCGCCATTCAAGAACATAATACAAATAATATAAATCCCAAACAACATAAGAGATCAATCAAGAATTTCATCATGAGTCCATTGATACCCATAATTCCCTCCAATTTGTCCTGAAAACAAGAACCCTAATTCCAAGCTTTCAAACCCTAATAATGGCATAATCTCATTCTTGCACTGAAACTCAAATTAGACTATTCAAACATCTTCATATGATGATCATGAACACGAAAATATATTCTAATAGCATGTAAAACGCGTGAATATGCACAATCAAGATTGAAGGAAAAACGATCAAACCGTGAGTATTTGGAGGTAAATGGGGATGCCTTGATGCGTGGAATTAATGCTGATGGCTTTAGAAGGCGTCCAGGAACGTGTTGCCGGCCTTGAAACTACTTGAAACGGCATGTAATTGAAAATCTGATACTCACTTTTTTTGCAAAAAAAACCAATGTTGTTCTTGATGTTTTAACCTAGTTGTGCACGAAAGATCTTTGCCTCTGGGTTGGTCTGCTCTTGTATATATGTGAGAATCAAATTAAGCTCATAAAATTGGAATGAATCCAAAGAATAATGACTTTCAATTCTTTCATCCAATCTTTCCAAATGTAGAGATTTCTTCTCTTTTCCACCTTGCACGAATCTTTTTCCATTATACAGCATATTTTGATTGTGATTCACTTCAAAATCCAATCAAAACAAATCTTTACTATTTTCAAATAATTTATTTGATTAAATTTGGATTTTAAATGATTAAAAATCAAAATAAATCAAATGAAAAAGAAGATGCATCGAGTAGTTTATGGGTCGTGGACCATGTTAGGAATAAGATACAAGCATAAAAAGTTAGGCCCATTTTCCAAAAATGCAATTTTGGGCACATTTGACTTTTTGGCAATTTTCCAAAAATGTTCAACTTTGACAATGCATAACTTTTCCAATTTTAACCCTAGAGAGGTGTTCTTGGACTTTTTAGAAATATTAGGATGTCCCCTAAACAAACTTTTTGGTTTCATCTCAATTGGGTCTTCCATCTTCATGTAAGAAGCTTTGACCCAAAAGGTGTTTTTGTTGACTTTTCAAAAGGACCTATAATGTATAAATTCATATCTTTTTATGAGTGCATTTCTTGAACTTGAGGGATGAAGATGAGTTGTAGGAGATTGAATTCCCTTAAAAATGAGCCTTGGATGAGAAATTTATGATAGAGTATGAGAAAGTTATGTTTGGTCAAAGTTTGGTTGAATTTTCCTAAGAAACCCTAATTTAGCAACTTTTGAGTTTTGATGAATTAGGAGCATTCCTTGAGGAATCATGATCAAACTTTGATAAAATGATGAACCTCATTTCAAAATGTTTATGTTGACCAAAAATCTTGAAGTTTGATTGTATGTGTGCCACAGTCGACTTTTGACATAATACAGTCGATTCTCAAGTATCTGAGTAGTTGACTGAGCAAACTTCTTGTGCAATGCTTTAAATTTGACATGGGGGGTCTTAAGAACATATTAGGACTATGGAGAGCACATTAGGTCTTTGGAGTTCACCCATCTTAATGAAAATGGAAACCCTAATTGGAGGTTCATTGCTTTAGGGGGGAGTTTGTCTGGTCAACTCTTGGCCATCCTTGAGAAAGTTGAGTATCTCAATGAACATATATTGAGTAAAGTGAGAGGGCAAATTTTTGGGTACAACAAATAGCATCCTCAACACAAGGTGCAACACCAACAGTAATTGCTATAGATCTTTATAGATACATATCCCAAGTCTCCTCCTTAAGTTCTCAAACTGAGCAGCATCATGAGCTCTTGTAAAGATATCAGCAAGCTGATTCTCACTTTTGACATGCTCAAGTTTAATGATTTTGTCCTCCACAAGTTCTCTGATGAAGTGATGTCTGATGTCAATGTTCTTGGTCCTACTATGCTGAATAAGATTTTTGGAAATATTTATAGCACTCAAATTATTGCAAAACAATGTCATAGCATCTTGTGTAACATTATATTCAGACAAAATTTGCTTCATCCATACTAGTTGAGAGAAACTGCTTCTTGTTGCAATGTACTCGGCTTTAGCAGTAGATAGAAAAACACAGTTCTGCTTCTTACTGAACCATGAGATCAAGTTGTTTCCCATAAAGAAACATCCTCCAGAAGTACTCTTCCTATCATCGGCACTTCTAGCCCAATCAGCATCACAAAATCCCACCAACGATGAATTTGTATCATGGGAGTACAACATACCATAGTCACATGTTCCATTCACATACTTTAGAATCCTTTTAACTTAATTAATGTGACTTGCCTTAGGTTCTGCTTGATATCTTACACAAACTCCAACAACAAATGTGATGTCTGGTATACTAACAGTAAGATATAAAAGGCTTCCAATCATGCTTCTATATAGACTTTGATCAACACTAGCCCCTTTTTCATCTTTAGATAACTTCATAAGTGTAGGAGCTGGTGAAACAATCGGCTGAAAATCATTAGATAATGAAGTCGCCATCAAAAGTCTTTTATCCCACATGGAGGGAAATATGAACATCGAGAAAACCTAAGAAGGGAAAAGTCACGGTCTAGCGACCGAGAGATTGGGTAAGGGAGTCTGTTATGCGAGGGGAAAGTATTAGCACCCCACACGTCCGTAATAATCCATGGTATCGACTCTTGTTGTCTATCTTATGAGTGTGTCTAATCTATGCTTTCTGCTTAATATTGAGGAAGAATGCATGCAAAAGAGATGAGAAAATAATGTAGGGAAAATAAAGTTGTGCTCGCTTGGGCCCTACCTCAATTCCTACGTATCCTTTTTGAGGAATCAGAGTGTCATGTTTTGGCTCACATGTTTTGATTTGTTTTGCGTTTTTTATGAACAATGTTGATTCGCCTTCTGCCGCAGCTCGACCTTTAGAGACTCACGCGTTGGCACAGAAGTAAATTAACATGTCCTTACCTGAAAAATGGTTTTGAGTTACGCCCTCAAGGAAAGATGCCGCATTTAATTGGTTTGTGTTTTTTTACCTTGAAAAAGGTTTTTTATTTTTAGAGAGTGTTTTTATCAGTACGAAGGAAAAATGTGGTTTTTGTTTTAAATGAAAATGCAAAAAGGGGGAAGAAAAGATTCGACGGGAGACTAACTTATTTCTAATCCTAATGTTATCATACAATGGTAGTCCTAAGGTTTGGATTAACATAAGGGAAATGTCTACCTAATGTTATCATGCATGGCTTGAAACCTAAGGTCTAACTTGCATCCGAAAGAAACAAGCACATCCTAAGGGAACATTGGATAGAAAGCGAGTGAGTAAACAAAATCGAAAGAGCACACACATGAAATGGTAAAGAAAATAAGCGAAATTCTTTAGTCAGGGGGAGCGGATCATCCGAGACAAAGAAGCGGGAGTGAAATATAAAAGAAGAGAAATGCTTTAGCTAAGGGGAGCGGATCACCCGAAGTAAATAAGCGAGAATATGAGGTAAAACAAAAATGCGATGTCCAAAGCGACTGAACACCTAACCAAGATATAAAAGATCGAGGTAGGATACAAAAGGTAATATGAACAATCATGGAGTTTCAGCATCGGCCAATACGAACTCCTGAAAAGTGTGGGGGTTCGATTGTGTAACCCTTTCCCCTTGACGACTCGATAACAAGAGTAGGCACAACTCTGAAGCATCATGATGCACCACGAGCTAAGGATGACACATAATAAATATGGGGGTTGATTACGAATCCTTTCCGCTCGCCTCCTTTTGAGGACTTCCATAAGCGCGAGGTAATAATGCAGGCACAAATGTAAACACATGTGCAGAATATCTACTTCAAAGGTAGAGTTTAAAACAAACACAAATAGCATACAAAAAGCGGTGCCTGCTACAGGACTTTAAACAGTGACTTCGAGCACATGCTCTTTATTTCCTACTTCTCATGATATCTAGAAAGAAGTAAAGAAATGTGATAAAGTGCAGAAAAATATAAAAGTAGTAGCGGTGACTACCAAAAGCAAGCAGGTCGTCGAAAGCAGACAAAAGCAATGGAGAAGCATGGATACGCGTCGAGCAAGCTTCACCAAGAAACAAACAAAGTCAGAAACCATATCCAATGAAGATAAAAGCAAACGCATGTTGTGAATGCAGCGCGTAATCAGAAGTTCCTGCACAAAGCATCATAAAATATCACATGCATCTGGACAACATATAATATGATATGAATTTCTCAAGATGATGAGAAATAAGGCATGTCACATCAAAAGCGAGCATAAGCCATATGCTTCAATTACATAACAACTTGTTATGTTACATGATTGAAAGCACCAAAAATATACCTTGCACAATGAACAAATGCATCAAAAATAATGAGGCACAACGGTATAAAAAATGAATAAGAATTAAAAGAAAAAGTTTTTTTATTATTTTTTTATGTGAGAAAAAATCTATCGAAAACTAAGGAATTCATTCCTAAAATCAACTAAGGAGTTTTAACAAGTTTTATTGATTTTATAATTTTTGTCATAAATAAAATATAGAAAGAATTAAAAGAAAGTACTAAATTCTACATATCTCTTTTTGTCCTTTTATCACTAAATTTTTGTTAAGAATATTTTAAAGAAAATTTAACTAAAAGAAAAAAATTAAAAAAATTAGAAAGAGTCAGGGGGTGAAAATTGGAAGTGCAGAAATTAGGGCGTTATGCCCATCAAGCATGAGTCCAATAGCAGTTTTTTTACCAAGACTTCAGCATGCCAAAAAATAGTGTGAAACAGGCCTCAATGGGGGGTGATCCCAAAAATTGGTCTCCAAAGGCCCAAATTATAACACCTCAATCCAATTGTTCAGAATTTTATTTCAGCAATATCATTCCAAAAAATTTTAATTTCAGTATTATCATTTAAATGAATTGAAGAGAAAAAACAAAACAAGAAACGTTGCATTTCAGGTGAGAACTAAGGCTCAAATCGTGATACTCTTCATCTCCCACGAGAAACACAATCTCCTTCCTCTCTTTTAAGCGTGACGTCATGACCTCTGTATCTCCGCTTCACTCTGTCACGTTCCATTTTGATTCACTCGCGAACTTCAACATCTTCGGCCTTCCATTCATAATATATTTCCGTATTCAACCTCGTCTCATTTCCACTTCAAATTCTCATCACTGGATTCTCAACCTCCTCCAATTTCGATCTCATTTGCTGATTCACATACAAAAATGCGAAAGTGATAAAGGAATTTGAATCTTAACTACCGGAGAACTCCGGTGGTTCTTCAATGGCGGCAGAGACAAGAAATCTAGAACAGGTAAGATTTTCAGTTCTTTGCTTCTGCAGATCCTGATTTTATTTCTTCACTCTTTCCTTTTCTTCTATTCTCTTCTGTGTTCGTTTCTGTTGAAAAGACGATGATGATATCATTGTTTATTGTGACGATGTGCAGAAGTTGATGATGTTGAGTATGTGCCGAAGATCTAAGAATCGCTTCAAGTAGATGATGAATCAGAGAAAGTTGTTGAAGGTTGAGAATTGAAGGTTGAAGTTGTGTGGAGGTTGAAGATAGAAGGATTGAAGGTGATAATGGTTGAGGATATAATTGTGGAGCTAAATGGTGTTTTGAGAAAGGTGCAGAGAAGGAAGAGATGAAGAATGGTAGGAAAGAGAAATGAGGTTGAGTGAAAGGGAAGAAAATGATGCCTCTCCTAAACATTTGGAGGGAGTTTGATTTATATAGTTGGCTGAGTTCGAGAAACAGTTGGGTGAGGAATAATCTGAGCCTTTGGATTTGAGGTTTCTGTTATGGAATCGAGGGATGATATTGAGTCAGTTAAGGAGTGTTAAATTAGATTAGGGTTTTGTTTTTGTAGTTGGTGATTCATTTATAACTGGTGAGAGAGTTAGTTGAAGCCGGAATTTTTTAGTCCTAGGTTTGCTAAAGGTTAGTTATACGAATTTGCACATCTGTTATTTGAATTAGTATTTTGGTTAATGTTGGTAGAGAAATTGGTTATGTGTTTGGATTAATTATTTTATGTTTGATCTACTTGTGCAAGGCAATTGGTTAATGAGATGAATACTAATTGGTTGATGTTAATCGAACCCTGTCGTGCTTTATAGGGCTGCTTATGGATTGTTAGTGTAAGTGTTTGTTGGCAGCAATTTTGGTAAAACAAATGACTTGTTAATGTTTTTCTAAATGTTTTAACATTTGGAGAAAAACTGTTTTGAATGATGTCAAAGCAGGTGTCTTGACATCTGCCTACTGAACTGATCTCAACCCAACATCAGTTAAGTCTTTTTGTTTCCTGTTTTCATGTGTGCTATAATTCAGATTTGTCACCTACAGGCTACGAAGAATATGGAGGAATATTTTTCAAATGGAATGAATTTTATCTTAGCCTGTTTTTATGGAAATATTCAAAAGATTTGAATATTTGTTTTTAAGCCCGAGCCCACAGTTGCACATATATAAGGACTTGCTTCCTTATTCAAAGACAAGTAACTTTTGAAGAAGAATACTTTCTTTCTGATTAGAAGTCTAGGATTTTTATTTGTAATACACTCTAAGTATTGGTTTAAATACTTGAGTTGTTATTTGTGTTGTTAATTGTGTATCATTCATAAGCTTTTAAGCATTGAATGATTGAAGTGTTTCAAAGTTATTAATTTTGTTAAGTTCTTCACTGTAAGTGATTGAAGGGATTTGAGGATGGCCTCATACCTAGGTGAGTCTTAGGTATAAGTTTAGATTTGGTAGTGATTAAGTGATTAGATCATAAACTGGTTGTTTACTGAGGGTCTATGAATTGATACTATTTAGTAAACTTGTCCCTGGCTTGGTAGCCCCCAGAGTAGGTGTTGTTGTACACTGAACTGGGTGAATAATCTCTTGTGTTTTTACTGCTTTTGATTTTACTGCACCTTACTTGCAAACAGATATTTGTGTCGTCATATCTCATTTGACATCACATATCTGATACTAGAATTTCAATTGGTATCAGAGTAGACATCCTGCTCTTTATCTGGATGAGATCCAGGGAAGATACTTTTTGGTACTATGGACAAGGAAGGAGGATTTTTGAACAGACCACCCATTATGGATGGAAGCAATTATGACTACTTGAAACCATGTATGGTTTCCTTTATAAAGTCTTTAGACAACAAGGCTTGGAAAGTTGTTTTAAGAGGATGTAAACACCCTGTTAAATTGGGAGAAAATGGAGAACCTACCTCTTAATTAAAACTAGAAGAAGATTGGTCTAAAGAAGAAGATGAAAGTGCTCTTGGAAATTCTAAAGCCTTGAGTGCTATATTCAATGGAATTTACAAGAATATTTTCAGATTGGTGAATACATGTGAATTTGCTAAGGATGCATGGGGGATTCTTCAATCTACTCATGAAGGCACATCCAAAGTTAAGATGTCAAGACTTCAGCTGCTCGCCATAAAATTTGAGAATTTGAGAATGAAAGATGATGAAAGTATAAATGACTTCCATATGAAAATTCTTGAAATTGCTAATGCCTCTAGTGCTTTAGGAGAGAAAATACCTGAAGATAAATTAGTGAGAAAGATGCTCAGGTCTCTTCCCAAGAGATTTGATATGAAAGTAACTTCTATAGAAGAAGCTCAAGACATTGACAAAATGAAAGTGGGTGAACTTGTTGTATTCCTTCTAACATTTGAATTAAGCATCAATGAAAGATATGAAAAGAAAAACAAAAGCATAGCCTTTGTATCAAATACTGAAGATGAAGAGGGGAACTGTGATCTGGATACAGATGGAGGAATATAAAATTCCTTATCTATGCTTGGAAGACAATTTAATAAAGTGATAAAAATAATGGACAGGAACCACAAATCAAATGTCAAGAACATCTCATCTGACATCGATAAGCCAAATGAGATGGGAAGAAAAAGAGCTAAAGAAAAATCTTCTCAAGGGAAGGGAATACAATGTCATGAATATGAAGGCTTTGGGCATATTAGAGGTGAATGTCCTACATATCTTAAGAAATAGAAGAAGAATCTATCTGTTACTTGGTCTGAAGAGGACTCGGAGAGTGATCTTGAAGAATCAGCCAAATATGTTAAAGCATTGACAGGAAAATATGTATCTGATGAAGAGTCTAGTGATGGGGAACTAACCTTTGATGAGTTAGATGCTTCATACAAAGAAATATGTCTCAAAAGTGAAGAAGTGTGTCTTGAAGGGGAGAAACAGAAAACCATCATAACTCAGCTGAAGGAGGAAAGGGAAGAACATCTTAAAACTATTTCTAATCTGAAAAGTGAAGTGTTCTCTCTAAATTAAAATGTTGATAGAATGGTCAAATCTCTCAAGATGCTGAATAATGGGTCTGACACATTAGATGAAATTCTCCAAGCAGGAAGAGTGACAGGAGATAAGAGTGGTTTAGTTTTCAATGAGAAAAAGGAACCTAACTCAGAAGACCCTTCATCTATTTCTAGACATGCCAAGCCTAAACCAAAGATGTCGAATCAAATGTCTCAACGTCATGATAATAAAGGACATCTTGGAAAACCTCATGTGAAGAAAGGACATCATGGCAAACATCATGGGAAGAAAAAGCTTAATCCCCGGCCCTGGAGATGTCATCACTATGGAAGGCTTGGTCATATAAGGCCCTTCTGTTTCAAATTGTATGGGTATCCTAAGACTACTCTTCCTCCCAAGACTGATATGATGCCACAAAATAGAAAAAAGAAGAAACAGTGGATTACCGAGTCTAATGTTGCTAGTTTCATTGCTCACACCTCTCTCAGAGTATCAACCAAAGATGACTGGTACTTTGACAGTGGTTGTTCTAGAGACATGACAAGTGTCAAGAATATGTTGGTGGATGTCAAATCTCACTCCACTAGTTATGTGACTTTTGGTGATGGGGCAAAAGGTGAAATGAAAGGTGTTGGCAAGCTTGACTGTTCAGGAGTCCCTAAGCTTGATAATGTGTTACTTATTAAAGGGTTAACAGCTAACTTGATAATTATAAGCCAACTATGTGATCAAGGATTCAAAGTTAACTTCACCAAGGAAGAATGTCTTGTGTGCAATGAAAAGAATGAAGTTATTACGAAAGGGGTCAGATCTAAAGACAACTGTTATTTATGGGTTCCTCAAGAGTCGAACCTCTCCTCAACATGTATTTTAGACAAATAGAATGAAGTTAAACTATGGCATCAAAAATTGGGGCACTTGCATCTGAAAGGGATGAAAAGAATTATATCTGAAGAATCAGTGAGAGAGATTCCTAAGCTCAAAATAAAAGAAGGAAGGGTATATGGTGATTGCCAAATTGGAAAGCAGACTAAGATGTCACATTAGAAGATTCAACATCTTACTACATCAAAAGTTTTGGAACTTCTTCACATGGACTTGATGGGACCTATGCAAGTTGAAAGTCTTGGTGGTAAGAAGTCTGCCTATGTTGTTGTATATGACTTTTCTATATACACATGGATAAGCTTTATTAGAGAAAAATCAGGAACTTTTGAAGTGTTCAAAGATCTTTGTCAAAAACTTCAAAGGGAAAAGGAAAGTCATGTCATAAGAATAAGAAGTGATCATGGAAAGGAATTTGAGAATAACAAATTTGCTGAGTTTTGCTCCTCTGAAGGAATCAGCCATGAATTCTCTTCTTCCATTACTCGTCAACAGAATGGGATTGTAGAACGTAAGGATAAAACTCTCCAAGAATCTGCCAGAGCCATGATTCATGCTAAGAAGCTACCCTACCATTTTGGGGCTGAAGCAATGAATATTGCGTGCTATATCCATAACAGAGTCACTCTAAAGAAAGGCACTTCAGCTACTTTATATGAAATATGAAGGGGAAGAAAACCAACTATTAAATACTTTCATGTTTTTGGAAGTAAATGTTACATCTTAGTTGATCGTGAATAAAGGAGGAAGACGGATCCCAATAGTGATGAAGGAATATTTATGGGTTACTCTACAAACAGCAGAGCATACAGAGTTTTTAACTCCAGAACCAAAGTTATGATGGAGTCAATAAATGTTACTATTGATGATAGAGGATGGAATGTTGAAGAATATGTTGGAACATCTTTGCCTGATAGTCCAACTGAATCAAATGACACAAGTATTGATCTTCCTCAAGAAGATCCCCAGCCTAGTCACCTCAATAAAGGACTTCCAATTAGAAATCAGAAAGATCATCCTAACGAGCTTATCGTAGGAGATCCAAACAAAGAAGTTACTACCAGATCAAGAGAGGGGATTTCAAACTCTTGCTTTTGTATCAAAATTTGAGCCTAAGAATGTCAAAGAGGCCCTAACTGATGAGTTCTGGATTAATGCTATGCAAGAGGAGCTGGAACAATTCAGTAGGAATGAAGTTTGGGATCTGGTTCCACACGTAGCTTATTCTGACTATTCAAGAAATACCAGAATATAAAAAATATCTTCTCTTACGAATTTATAATTAATTCAAGCATCTTTTAATAATTAATTCAATATTTTATAAAGATATTAAAAACCACGCAATTTATAAATGGGCGGCACGTGGCCAATATTTGGCCCCGTGATGAGGAAGACTTTATCATACTCCCTCTGTGTCCTTCATAACAAGCGACATGTGGCCAATATCTGGTCATGTTATGAGGAGACTTTATCAGACTCCCCTTGTTCTGTGTCTTACCATACTCTTTAATCAAATTAAAATATTAAAACAACTAACTAACTACAATTTTTTTCTACTAACTTGATAAAAATCCAAGATATTTTCATAAAAAAGGATTAAGGAGAACTACTTTCAAAATTAATTGCAAACTGCGTCTATGGTCATTCTTTCACAAAACACAAACAAGGTTCAAGGATAAATTCGAAAGAAATTCTATGCAATCTCATAAAAAACACCAACCAACAACTACGAACTACGAGTTGGGACTCTGATTCCTCATAAGAGGATACGTAGGCGTATGATCTAAAACCTTGGCGAGTTCCCCTAATAAAAATTAAAACCCTATTTCCTAAAAATTGCAATTCTAAACCCTAGTATCCTTGTGGACAAGGTAGATGAGGGGTGCCTAACACATTCCCTTCGTCTAAAACGATTCAATAACTTAGAATCTCTGATCAAATTAGGGTTATCCTTTATATTCCCTTCCTTAGGATAAAAATTAAGGGTGACGACTCTAATTTTCAAACCGGTTATTACACTTCCTTATTTTTGTTCCTATAGAATTCCTTCCTCTTCCTTGGTACGAGAGTTTCTTGGGTTGATGGAGGCTTTTAGGATTTTTAGTAGTTGTTTGTGAAGAGCAACAACTTTTATTATTGTTCGTGAAGAGCAATAATTTTTTTAGGAGAGAAGGTATGTAAATCTATTGATAGAAGTGTGAATTATGGACGAATTGTTGATGAGGAATATGAAGTTGAGAGAGCTCTACTTATAGAAAAACTTTAGGTCAAAAATTAAATGTGATTCACCCATTTTTGGCAAGATTTATACTGATTGAGGCTTAATTGAAACTTGGAGAAGAAAATTATGAACCTCGACACTTTTATGGATTTTTTCAATATTGTGATTGATTCATGATTGATGAAGATTTGATTCTATCATATTTGATTTATTTTCTTAATTTTAACTATTAAGCGCATAAAATCAAAGATTTAAAAAAATAAAAAATTAATTTTTAATGCCCCTAAAGTGGAAAGCAAAAATAATTAAAAAAATAAAAAAATGACATTTTTATCATTTTTATTGAAAAACACACAAAACTGAAAATAATTACCAAAAGTAGTGCAATGGGACTTAAACTCACAATCTTATACTTACCCCTTATATTTGTCTCCTTACCAACTGTGCTATATCATTTATTCAAAAAGCAGTTGCCCCATATACTTTTAGAAAGCAATTACTCCTAGAGGAAGTTCCAACCTTGTTTGCTCTATAAATAGCGCCTCAAAGTCAGTTCTGATTGATCCAAGTTTGTGCAGAAGCTTTGTCAAAATAGTTTTAGGCATAAATCACTTGTCAAAGTGGAAATAACTCACATCGAGGGATTATCATGCCCGTTTTTTTTTTCATCTACATTATACTCTTGGATAGATAACAAGCTTGTCATCATTTTCTTAATCAATTCAAGTATCGTTTCTTTAATTTCAGGTTTAACATTGTTTATTTACTTATAATTTGTATTGTTGTTATTATATTGCATAGTATGTTAACCTTACACACAATTACCTTGAGCATGTTAATTTCAATTATAGTTATGTCTTGGTAAATTTATTCGAGACTGGTGTATGAGGACCGTCGTAAACGGCGGGACTCAGTAGAATACCTTAGGCGTGAATCTATGAATAAATGATTGTTTTGGTTTTAGTTTCCAAATCACATGTTTATTACTCCGACATAAGAGTGAGGAATAAACCAAGGTTCAATCTGATAGCGCAAGAGATGAGGAATGAACTGGATAATGGAATCTAGTTATCGATCCTAAAAACAACGAGAGCGCTTTAGTTATCGTTTAGAATTTTATTGACTTCCAAAATATGTTTTCTAATTAACAGGCGAGCAAGAGAAATATCATGTGGTTAGTAAGCGTGGCCCCTGTTAATAGCACGAGAGTATGAGACAGAGTCTTTAAGTCGATACTTTCTACATGATTAATTTCTATTTGTAATTAGCATGTATATTCTACTAGTCTCTTAGGCATGCATAATCCATACTCATGACTCTCCTTGTTATTATTTTCAAACCTTAAGTATTTTATTCTCTATTCTTGTTCTAAACATTTAACCCCTTTAGCCTTAGTTGTGCATCGCAAGATAGATAACATTAGCTTGATTATTAGTCTCTGGGTTCGATAATCTTTTAAAACTACACGATAGACTGTATACTTGCAGTTATACATTTCGACAGACATATAATGTTGTGATTAAGTTTTTGGCGCTGTTGCCGGGGACTAATTTAGTCAATATTGTTATTCAATTGTTGTGCAATATAGACTAAGGCAATTTTTTTCTTTTCTTTTTAATTTACCAATTATATGCCAAGCACTCACTCACAAGGCGAAGAGTTAGAGCAACCAATTGGCAAGATGGATCATTTTGATACCTTAAGACGCCGAATTAACGAATTTTGTATCAGATATAACCTTCTAGATCCTATTATCCCAGTTCCAGAACTAGAACCAATCATGGTCGAAGGACCACAAAACCGTCCTTTGAATTATTATGTTGTTCCATCGCAAGAAGAACCATATAAAAACATTGTTGCCTCTGCTATCAACAGAAATGATTTCGAGCTAAAATCTTGGTTGTTATCAGCCGTTCAAAAAAATCAAATTTCAGGAAGTCTTACATACGATCCAAAGTTACATTTGTCAATATTCGTACAATACATATACACAGTAAAGGAGAATGTTTTCATTCAAGAAGCAATAAGACTATGTCTTTTCCCATTTTCATTAAGAGATAGAACTAGAGCTTGGCTCTAGTCTCTACCATCTAATTCTGTCACCATATGGGACGAATTAAAAAAGGATATGATGAGGCTTTTCCCGTACCATGGACTTAAGCAATGGATGATTATCCAAACCTTCTACAATGGTCTATTATACAATACTAAGATGAATATGAATGCCGCAGCTGGCGGTGCTCTCATGGAAAAGTCGTATGACAAAGCCTATGAACTCATTGAGAACATGGCTCAAAATCATTTTCAATAGGGAGATGAACAAACTATTGTAGAAAAACCAACTCTGAAAGGCGGAATGCACGAAGTCAGTAGCATAGACCGTGTAAATGCTAAAGTGGATGAGCTTACTCAAAAGATTGAAAGCTTAGCCATAACACCACCTGCAGCTACTGTTGAATTATGTGGAACCCATGTGAACACTAATGTTTATTATCAGTTATTGGCTGGTATTCCTACCGACCAAGAAAATTACGCCCAAGTAAACCCGTATTCAAACTCTTATAATCCTGGTTGGAGAAATCATCCAAATTTTTCATATAAGAGAAATAATGCTCTATATCCACCAAACCTAGCATATGATATTCCACCTAGATATCAGAAAGTAGCATTGTCTACTCCACCAGCACCTAGAAAATCAAATCTAAAAATCATGATGGAAAAGTTTATGAATGCTCAGGCCCAAAAAAACAAAGATTTCACAAATCAAAATGCTCATACGAGTGAACTAGTGAAGCAATTATCTGAAGAATGGAAAAACACAGGAAGGGGGTTTAAATTGGGGTTTTCAAAATTAAGACAGTAGAAACATTGGTTATCATGGTCGTTTGAACTCAAACTACTCCAGTCCACCCGCCAAGGTGATTTAGCTTCTCTCAAACGAGGTATTAATCCACTAATCAAAACTTGATTACACAGATACAATGACTACTGTCAATGTCTTCTTGAGTCTAAACCACAACTCGATTTTCTCAAGGTATTACAAAATAAGTTAAATAAGAGTGTGTACAATGATGTTTCTAAACAAAAATATATTAAAAAAGTGATGTATACACAAGTTTAAAACACAAGATATAACTGGTAAGAATATTTCTTTTTCAGTGCACAGTAGTGTTGTGTTTGATTTCTTCTTCAAGTTTTCTTTATATAGGTGAGGCATAAGGGACATGAGAAAATGTTCTTCAAATGTTGATAAAGTGTTGTTAATTCACTTTCCAAAAATATAGATCTTGTCTTGGTTCAACCGTTATTTTTTTTATTTGTAATGAATGAGTTGTAACGGATAAGAACTTTGCTTCCTTGGAATCTTATCAGAATAATAATATCACCGTTGAGAATTTACATCCTCATAGTTTCTTGATATTGATTACAACTTGGATGATGCGTTGAAGCTTCTTTTGCATTTCAGAGTATTTACTATCAGAGTGTAGCTTAAGTGCTGAATCTTTAGAACAGTTGTATAGATGAGTGTGTTGAGAGTTATTTTGTTCTTCTAGAACTTTATTTATCAGAATGTCAGAGCTTTGCTTGCAGCGTTGGTGCTTCAGAAGTTGTAACATCAGAACTTCTTCTATTTAGCGTGTTACACGGATTTGCTTCTAAGTATGATGTGTCTAAACAGAGCTTCAAAACATAAATCTCTCTTAATCTTATATGCTTCTTTTATCATAATTACTATGCATATTTAAATACATTATTAGATAGCATATTTGTTCTTTATATATATATATATATATATATATATATATATATATATATATATATATATATATATATATATATATATATATATATATATATATATATATATATATATATATATATATATATATATATATATATATATATATATATATATATATATATATATATATATATATATATATATATATCATGTATTTGTCATCATCAAAACTATTACAAGGATGTAGAACCAAACTATGTTTTAACAATCTCCCCCTTTTTGATGATGACAAGAACTTGTATATTTTGATAGATTACTTAAGAGAATAAAGAATTAGAGTATCCCACTGAGTTGAATACTCAGATAAAGAAAAAATACTTCCCTGGAGATGTTCTGATCAGAGCTTTGTGATGGAAGTTTGGATACGTCCACGTGACAAAAGTTACTTTCAAGAGATCTTTCATGTTTGCTTTCCGAAAATAAAATAGAAGTCATGATATTCAAAAATTTTGAGACTAAGTCCCAGTACTTTTATATTCAAAATATCTTATGTTCTCCCCCTTTTTGTCAAAAAATCAAAAAGAAATAAAATAACGTAAATATAACAAAATGGATTTTGTATTCAAAGTGGATGAAGATAAACAGAAGGAGGTAGATAAACAGAAGATTGAAATAAGAAACAAACATAGCAGAAACAAAAAAATATATCAGAACTAAGGTTGAGGAGGTGGAAGGCGTGTGAATAAGGCTTCCAATAAACTCTCGCTCGTCCACTTGAATCAAGGAACGCGTTTTGAAAACTGAACAATTTCTAATTAATCCTAAAGCGCTCTCGCTGTGTTTAGAATGAATGCCTAGTTTCTACTATCTGGTTCGACCCCCACGATCTCGCAGTGCCGGCTCGAACCTTATCTAATTTTCCACTCTCATGGAAAAATCATGTTAGAAACCTTTCACTCTCGTAACAAGGCTATTTAAATTAAGTTTAAAAACAAAGACCAAAACAGAATTTTCAAAAATATTTAAGCCAACTTCGTTACCGAGTCCCATCAGAGATGACGATCCTCAAATACCAGACTCAAGACCATGGACTTTGATGAAACCTTTTCTCATGTGGCTAGACTTGAATCAGTCAGACTACTATTGGTAGTTTCATGCATTTTGAAATTTAAATTGTTTCAAATGGATGTAAAGAGTGCCTTCTTGAATGAGTACCTGAATGAAGAAGTTTTTGTTGAACAACCAAAAGGATTTGTTGATCGAACTTTTCCTAAACATGTTTATAAACTGAAGAAAGCTCTGTATGGATTGAAGCAAGCTCCAAGAGCTTGGTATGAGAGACTGACAGAATTCCTTGGGGAGAATGGATATAGGAAAGGTGGCATAGAAAAAACCCTCTTTGTCAAATAAGAAGAAGGGAAGATTATGATTGCTCAAATTTATGTTGATGATATTGTATTTGGTGGGATGTCAAATGAGATGGTTCAAAATTTTGTCAAGCAAATGCAGTCTGAATTTGAAATGAGTCTTGTTAGTGAATTAACCTATTTTCTTGGTCTGCAAGTTAAACAAATGGAAGACTCCATATTTTTATCTCAGATCAAGTATGCCAAGAATATAGTGAAGAAGTTTGGGATGGAGAATGCCAGACACAAAAGAACCCTTGCTCCCAGACATCTGAAGCTGACTAAAGATGAAAAAGGAGTAAGTGTAGATCAAAGTCTCTACAGAAGCATGATATACAGTCTTCTATATCTCACAACTAGTAGAACAGACATTGTATTTTCTGTAGGGGTGTGTGCAAGATATCAAGTTGATCCTAAAATTAGCCATGCCAACTGTGATACGGTGGGAGAACTAACTTGAGTGTTTTGTGTTTTATCATAAATTTTGCGGTTAGCAAGAGTCGTCACCGACTTTTCTTTTATCCAAAAGAAAAGGTGAAATAGCACAGGAAAGACCTTTGAGATTATTTCTTGAATTAGGGGGGTAGATTATGAAAAGGGAAGGTGTGATACGGTGGGAGAACTGACTTGAGGTTTTGCATTTGTGTTCGCAAATGTTTCGGTTTAGCAAGAGTCGTCACCTACTTTTTATTTTATCCTAAAGAAAGGTCAAAAAGCATAGGAAAGACCTTTGAGATGTTTTCTTGGGTTCGGGGAGTAGATTATGAAAAGGGAAGGTGTAAGCACCCTTTTCATCCATGGTTATCCATGGGCTCTTAGTTACTTTTTTAGATCACTTGCTTTTGCTTTTCAATTGTTTGAAATGGTGCTTTATGTGTGGTTTTGAAAGATGTTTTGAAAAGAGGCCATCGTTGTGGCAACCTTTGTAATGATTCTTGTTTGAATGTATACAAAGGTGTTTTTGTCTTTTGAAAAGATTTCAATGTTTGAAAGTTTTGATTTGGGAAATGTTTTGAAATTATGTTGTGAGGTGTGTTTGAAAATAGCAAGGATGTTTTTGCAAGCTTTGATCAAGTAACTAAGAGTTATCTACCCTATTTTACTCAAAGATCTTTCTTATATATTTTTTAACCCTTTTGACAGTGTTGTTTTACCATTGCATTTGGTAAACAACCTTGTATCAGGATGTTAAACGGGACAGGCGTGGGTCATCGTATAGACCATGATAGCAATTGTGTTAAGTATTTTTGGCAAATTTTTGAGGGACTTGATCATTTTGTTTAGGCAACCAAGATAGCGTCATCGAGGGACTATGATCTTTTGTTTTGTTTTTGTTTTGCCAAAGTACCCAACATGCATAACATGGCCCATTTTTAAGGCAACAAGTGGATTGTAACCCTAGGGGTGCAAGTGTGGATTGTGTATTGATTGTCATGCATATTTGTCTTTGCATTAGGTCAAGCTACTTGTTGATTTGGATTTTTGCATACAAACCCTAATCTTTAATCATGGCATAATTGAAAGCATAAAGTGCGAGAATTAAAAGTCTAAGCTATTACAACATGATTATGGAGATGGGGGGTACAATCTTTGAATGGGGGTGTATTTGACAAGAAATATAAACCCTAATTTACTATTACATCCAAATTGAATTCAAAGGCATAAATAATAAATGGACAATATTTAAATAAACAAAATAAACAAATATATCAAATGATACGAATTATGCAAAAAAGTTTATGTTTATTTTCTAAGTATGTAAAAATATTTAATGTAAAAAAGATAAAGAAATAAATAAAAGATTAATTTTATTTGATTAAGGGTAAAACCCTAATTTTCTTTAAGAAAGTAAATATGTTAATTATTTTATTTATATACAATAAAAATAAAATAGTATATGTAAAAAAATAAAATATATTTAGAAAAAGTATTTTTAAGTATATTTAATAATAAAAATAAAAGTGTAATATTTTATATTTTTATTCTAAAATATCTAATAAAAATAAGAGTATATATATATATATATATATATATATATATATATATATATATATATATATATATATATATATATATATATATATATATATATATATATATATATATATATATATATATATATATATATATATATATATATATATATATATATATATATATATATATATATATATATATATATATATATATATATATATATATAATATATATATATATATATATATATATATATATATATATATATATATATATATATTATATATATATATATATATATATATATATATATATATATATATATATATATATATATATATATATATATATATATATATATATATATATATATATATATATATATATATATATATATATATATATATATATATATATATATATATATATATATATATATATATATATATATATATATATATATATATATATATATATATATATATATATATATATATATATATATATATATATATATATATATATATATATATATATATATATATATGTGTGTGTGTATTAATTATATTAAATATGATAAAATAAACTAAAATATATACAAAAATAAAATATATTTAGAATAATATTTTTAGTGTGAATAAAAATAAAGAATAAAAAATAAAATTATAATTTATATATATTTTCAAGTTTTGAATAAATAAGATAAAAGTAATTAAATTGCTTTTTATGTTAGAAGAACAAAAATAAAATGCAAAACAAATGTGAAAAAATTATAAAAATATTTTTGAGTATTTTTTTATATTTGGAAATGATAAAATATAATCAGAAATGAAAATAAAAATGCAAAAATATAAAATAACAAGAAATTGGGCCAGCGGGTGCAAAAAGGAAAAAGGGAGGTGTCAAAAGTAACCAGGACCAAGCCCAGCCCAAGCCAACTTCATCTTCAACCTTCTGATTTTGAAAACGCGTGCGCCCTGTACAATTGCCAGATCCTGCATACGAGCTCTATTGCAAAAACACATAACATCAAACTTGTAGAGCATTTCAAGACAAATCCAACCATATAAACAACTTGCCTTAACTCTCAAAGACCAGAGAGAATTTATCTGGCCCTAAAATCTAACCTAATTTTTTCAGTATGTTCATGGATGAAATTCTCTTAGCATGCTTAATATAAATGAAAACTGGGCATATGTACAGCTTCATGGCAATGAATACTACATTTATTATTCACAAACCTAAGGCTAAATGTTCCTAAATAGAGAGATAGGAAGTTGACAAAAACTTGTTTCAGCTAACTTCGTGTAGGGCAATGTAGAGCTTTTCGACAAGGCTTGAGATGTCTGGGAGCTTGCTTGGACTTCACTTGACCTTCTCAAATACCTAGCTTGCCTTGAATGTCCTTGAATCAGCCTATAGAACTCAACCTACACAAGCTCAAAATGAAAATGGCAAACTCTGTAAATGGAGTTACAGTTGGTGTTTGAGGTTTAGGATAGCTTGGATGAGTTGAATGGAAGGTGTTTGAACGAACTTGGGGCAAAACGCACGAGCAAATTGAGCTATGGAAGTCAAGTTGCAGGTTCTACTCTGTTTTGCCAATGGAAGATGGTTTCTGGCTATGGGATGTTTAGAGGCTCAAGCAATCGTGTTTCTGGCTCAGAGGGATGTGAGAAAGATGTTCAAAGTGCTTGCACAAGTTTGTTTTTGTTGGTGTTCAAGTTCTCATGTGTTTTGCATATTTCTTGTATATGAAGCAAAAGTGGGAAGTGATATATAACAGGCATGTAAAGGCTATCCAACACCTTGTAACCTCTGCTCTTGGCCCCTCTAATTTGTGGATTTGATTAGCTACAAAAGATTTGGACCAATGCTCAAAGATTGTGGTTTGACATAAAGCAAGATTATGGCAAAAATGGAAATGTACCTTTTTCTACTCAGGGATTAATTTTGTGTACAATGCCCTAATGACCAAAACAATTCCTTAGACTGATGGATTTGCATTAAATTATTGAGTGTGAAGTGGTTTAGAGGCCTGTAATCTAGTGCAAAGCATGCTGACTTAAAATTGCAACTTGTATGAACATGAACATGCCATGGATGAAAAGTGAGTTTTTGCCAACTTCAAGCCTTCGATTCTCCCTAACCATAAATGTGTTTGGAGAGTTCTTGGACATTTTGGAAATCTTGCAACATGATTTACAATCCATCTTTTAAATTCAACTTGAGATTCCAAGTGGAACTATGTGAAAAATGGCCATGAAGATTGGTCAAAATCCTGCCTAAACTAGGGCAAAATTTCACTAAGTTAAAAGTTTTAGGGACCCTTGTTCCAAAAATCATAACTTGAGATCCAAGATTCTTTTGGGAAAACTTTGTGAATCAAAGTTGTAGACTTTTTGGAGGAATACAGCTTTCATGTTGGAAGTTTTGTTTGAATCCAATTGCATCATGGTGAAAATGTTGGGCAAAGTTAGGAAAAATTAAGAAAATTTCATAACTTAGAAAAATTCTAAGTTATGAAATTTTTCAACTTTAAACCCTAATTTGCAATTTTGGGTTTCTTGATGAACAAGTTTCATGTTTTGACATATCTTGATGAAAAATGACCCTTGGCACTTGATTTTGACCAAAAAGTCAAAGTTTGACTTTTCAGTGTATAGTCAAATTTTGATCAGTTTACTGAAAAATTCATCTGTCAATCCAATGCAATTGAGGTCTTTTGAACTTGTTGAATAGGTCAAGATGATTCCATTGAGTCCTTGAGCCCATGGTTGAGCTTAATTTTCCATTGGCTAGGTCAAAAAGTCAGAAATTGCCTATGTACAGTCAAAACCCTAAAAATGACCATTTTGCCCTTTTGGTGATCTGATCAAATTTCTTGTGGAGTTATGGTCCAAACTTGATCAAATGATTCATATGAGTTCATAATGTTGATGTGGGTCAAAATTCATGAGGTTTGACTGTAAATTGGCCACAATTGACTTTTTCCCCAATACAGCTTATTTCTAGGTCAACTGTCCAATTGACTGGGCAAAAATTTGATTCAAGGCTTGAAACTTGGTATGGACAAACTTATGAGTCCAGCATGAAGTATGAAAGTGACTTTGAGCATTAGAATTCCAAAAAACCCTGTGCAAACTCAAACCCTAATTTAGGTCATCAATGCAAAGAGATGTCTTGAGCAGAGCAAAACCCTAATCCTGTTTGGAGTTCAAGGAGCTTTGTGATGAGAAATGTTGATAAAATGAGAGGGAAAATTTTGGGGTACAACAGAAGGTATTAGCACCCTTTTCATCCATGGTTTTCCATGGGCTCTTAGTTACTTGCTAGATTACTTGCTTTTGTTTGAAATTGTGCTTTATGTGGTTTTTGAAAGTATTTTGTAAAGAGGCCATTGTGTAGGCGATCTTTGTAATGATTCTTGTTTGTAAGAATGTATACAAAGATGTTGATCTTTTGAAAAATGTTTTCAAGTTTGTAAGATGTTTTGAAAGTGTAGGTGTTTGTTTTCAAAATAGCAAGGATGTTTGTTTGAAATTGAGCAAGTAATTATGAGCATTCTACCTACTCAAATGCCTTTCTTGTTCATTTTCTTTTCCTTTAACATTGTTGTCTTACCATTGATTTGGTAAGTAACCATATCTTTGGATGTAAATGGGACGGGCGTGGGTCATCGTGTAACCATGATTAGCAATGTTGCAAGGTATCTTAGCATTCTCTTTTAGGGACTAAGATCATTTGAAAGGAATTTAGATAGCGTCATCGAGGGACTATGATCTTGTATTTGCTTGTTTTTTGCTAAGATACCTTACATGCGTAATATGGTCATTTTGTATAAGGCAACCAAATGGAATAACCCTAGGGGTGCTTGTGTGCAAATGTATTATTTTCATGCTTGTTTTTTTTATGGAATTAGGGTTTTCTAAGTATTGGTTTTAGTCTTTCTATACAAACCCTACTTACTAGCATGTTATTTAAAAGCGATAAATTGCGAAATTTAATGTTACTATGCTATTACAACATTTATGGGGAGGAGGGTGTACAAGTTGAATGGGGATTGCAAGAATTTAAAACCTAATTAGTCTATTACAACCATATTGAATTGATATTAATGTACAAGGAAATAAATAAATACAAGTACAAAATTAATAAATGTACAAAAAATGCAAAATATAAAGAAAATGTATCTTTGTTTGATTTTTATGAAAAAGGGATTTTGTCTTAACCTAATTAAATAAAGAAAATAATTAATTAATAAAAGAAATTGTTTAAGAAAAGATTTTAAATAAACCCTAGATTTGTTGATTAATCAAAAGAAAATAAGTTTAAGAAAAGTATTTTTGGTATTTTTATATTTTGAAAATATTTATAGCATCATAAAATATTTTGGCCTTTTTTATATATAAATAAATATATTTTAATTAGTATGAAAGAAAATAACTAATAACCTAGTTTTAATTATATTTATAAGATAGTAAGTAAAAAAGAAATAAAGTATAGTTAATAAAAAAATTGTGAGAAAAATAAAATAAATTGAGTCAAAATATAAATCTATCATTTTTTTGTATTTTATGATTTTTCAGTATTTAGAAAATATATTTAAGAAAATAAAAATGAAATAAAAAAGGAAAATAACTAACTTGGGCCAGGGGTGCCAATAGCCTGCAGGGGGTTAGTAAGCAAAAATAAAAACAAGCCAGGCCCAAAGAGACCCAGCGCCTGGCAAATACACAAAAATCAGAAAGTAAAATGTGCAAAAATGAAAAGGGTACCACTGGGGCTCGAACCCAGGTCCCAAAGGTTACAGGCGCGTGCTTCTACTACTGGGGTGGCTATATATCCGTTAACATAAGCAAAACAATAAATATACAAGGCAAAACGCGCCCTGAAGACTTCAACTTCAACCTCCAGCCAGACCAACTGTAACTTGCTCATTTCTCATCAAAAATGAAAACTGTAAACATGAAACTTGTAGCAAATTTTCTCACGGTTCCAGAAATGTAAAGCATTAAAATTATAGATAAAAGATAAACATGAATTTTAATGGCCCTAATCTGAACCCTAAAAATCTCAAAAATTTGAGTTTCAAAATTCTCTAAGCTCAAGCAAAATTAATGGAAACTATGGACATGGTTAGCTTCAGGGCAATGATATCTACATGTTTTATTCACAAATAAACTATTTATGGTGCCTGTATGAAGAGTTCCAAGTTTAGAGAACTTACCTCAAAACTGGAAATAGTGTTTTGAGTTTAAGCTTGTTTCAGGTGATGGTGATGATCAGGTTAGCTCCCTTGAGGTCCCAGGAAGCTAATGCATTGATTAACTTGAACAATGGATGATTTAAATGGTCTGGAGAAGTCAATGTGCAGAGCTGAGTTTTTGGAAATGGAGGATGGTGTTAATGGTGTTACAGTTCTAAAACAGGGTGTGGGATTGATTTTATGTGATGTTTAGAAAATTTAGAAACCAAAAGGCCAAGAAACGCACGAGTAGATTGAGAGTTTCAATTTTTTGGTCAGTTTTATGTAAAAATGGAAGTGTGTAATGTGTTTCTGAGTTCTAGCTCTTTTTAGTGGTCAAGCATTCATGTCTTTGTGTCAAATAGTTTGTGTATGTATAAACAAAAGTGTTTGAGTGCCTTGGCAAGTCAGAAGTACCAGTTTCTAGCATTTGGCTAGATTACTTGATTTTGAAGAAAAGAGGGAAACAAGTTTCAAGGAGAGGTACAAGCATGATATGGGTGATTGTAAGTGTTAGAAACATTTCTTATGAGTTATAGGACTGGTTTGATTAGAAGAGAACAAGTGCAAGGCTCAAGAACAAGTTTTGTACAAAAAGTTGCTTTATCAAAATGGCAATGTGACATTTCTTCCAAAAATGGATAAAAAGCATGTCCATGCATTGAATGCTTGAAGTGAGGCCTCTAAAAGCTGTGTAAACCACTAATTATAGAGAGCCTAACAAGTTTGAGGCCTGCAAAGTAGTGTTTATGAAGCATGGTTTGAATTTGAATATTGTTCATCACTAAAATGACTTGTAATTAAAGTGACAAAACCCTAACTTCATCTCTTCGATTCTCCCTACTCAAGAACGATCTCAAGGAGTTCTTGGACATTTTAGAAAACTTGCAACGTTCTCTATAACCCATCTTTGAATTGATTTTGAAGATTCTCCTTGGAACTATATGAAAAAGTGTCATGAAGTTAGGTCAAAATCCTGGCCAAATTAGGGCAAAATTTCACTAAGTGTTTAGTTTCATGACCTTATGTTCATAAAGTTATAACTTGAGATCCAAGCACTTTTGGAAGGAGATGTGTAAATCAAAGTTGTAGACTTCAAGGAGATCTACAACTTTCATGTTGGAAGTTTCTCTTGAATCATCTTGCATCATGGTGAAATTTTTTCTCAAAGTTATGAAAAAAACATGAAATTTCCAACACTTCGAAAAATTTCTAAGTTTAGAAATTTTGACTTTTCAAAATGAAATCTTGAATTTTTGATTTCTTGATGAATAAGTTTCATATTTTGACATATTTTGATGAATTAGGATCTTTGGCACTTGAATTTGACCAAAAAGTCAAAGTTTGACTTTCCAGTATACAGTTGACTTTTGATCAGTTGACTGGAAAATTCATTTGTCAATCCAATGGACTTGCAATGTTTTGAACCATGTTATTAGGTAAAAATGATACAATTGGACTCTTGAGATCTTGCCTTAAACCAATTGACCATTTGCTAGGTCAAAAATCAGAAATTGCCCTTTCCCAGTAAAAATCCTAATTTTGACCATTTTGCCCTTTTGGAGATTTGATCAAATTTCTTAAGGAATTATGGTCCAAAATTGATAAAATGATGCATTTTAGTTTAAAATGTTGATGTGGATAAAAAATTATGAAGTTTGACTGTAAATTGACCATGGTTGACTTTTTCCTCAATATAGTTGATTTTTAGGTCAATTGATCAATTGATTGAGCAAAAGTGTGATCTAAGGCTTGAAACTTGACATGAGTAATCTTGGTGGTCCATAATGATCCATGAAAGTCATATGGGACATTGGAAGTTCAAAAATCCTTGTGCAAACTCAAACCCTAATTTTGGTCATCAGTGCTTAAGAAGGTGTCTTAACTAATCAAACCCTAATATAGTCTTGAGACAAAGGAGATTTTGTGAACAAATTCTTGATAATTGAGAGGGAAAATTTTGGGGTACAACAGCTGCCCCTGTTCAATCTTCTTAAACCTGAAGGGTTAGACTGACGAGTTTTTCCATTCGTGACTCGAAGGTGGAAGAGGATTGGACACTAGAGTGCCCAGAAATTTGCACTCGGTGATGTGATGGTAGAGGGAATGGTCTTAAAGATGCCATTTAGAGAGATGATAGAAATTTGTTGGAGATGGGCTTGTAGATGCCATCCAGAAATGATTGTTGAACCGTGTCTGTAAGCTGAAACTGAATGAGTGTCAGAATGGCGTCCGTGTCTGGAGCGTATCTGAACTGTATTTGAGAGTTGGATCTGAATGAGTATCAAAATGGTGTCCGTGTCTGGAGCGTATCTGAACTGTATCTGAGAGTTGAATCTGAATGAGTATCAGAATGGCGTCTGTGTCTGAGGCGTATATGAACTGTATCTGAAAGTTGAAATTTTGAACGAGCATCTTAATGGCATCCATGTCTGGAGCGTATCTATACTGTATATGAAAGTTGAAATTTTGAATGAGCATCTGAATGGCATCCATGTCTGGAGCGTGTCTGAACTGTATCTGAAAGCTGAGTCTGAATGAGTATCAGAATGGCAGCCGTGTCTGGAGTGTATCTAAAATGTATCTGAATGTTTTGAACAATGCCAATGGTAGCTGTTAACCTTATCCTGAAAAGGGTAAAATGTTAGATAAAATGCAAAGTCATGTTGTATGAAATGCATGGTATAATGAATTTGTGTTATCAATGTTTATGATATATGGATGGAATGTATGCGTATGTGATCTAATCTGTTGCGTTGTTATTTGGATTTGGGGAAAATAAATCCCTGACCACTGCTGAGGATATGTAAGTCTTCATATTGTGAAGTTCAAGTGTTGATGAATTTCCACTTAGAGAAATAAATTATGTTGTAAGGGAAATGTCGTGTACTGCTTGAAAAATCCTGCTTGGGGAATCCGGAGAAATTTGGTAACTTCTACTGGGGATTGCTAGCTGGGAGCTTTGTTCCGCTGGGGATTAAACTACATATTGCAGGGATTTTATGGAAATAACTTAGAGAGGTTTCCCTATCTCTTAAAGCCATCAATGATTGCCTTTCTATTTTGTTTATTTGTAAACAGTAATTATGTTCAAATGCATATGTTCAAAAATAAATCATTGGACGTTTTTTGTAAACAAAACACAAGAGTAAAGAAAAATAGATAATTTTGCACTTTCAAAGGGATATCTTTGTATTGACTTTGAGTAAGTATTT
Organism: Vicia faba; assembly: GCA_948472305.1. Taxonomy (NCBI): domain Eukaryota; kingdom Viridiplantae; phylum Streptophyta; class Magnoliopsida; order Fabales; family Fabaceae; genus Vicia; species Vicia faba. The sequence goes on along the minus strand of OX451740.1, from coordinate 1,189,846,733 downwards.
TGTACAATGAGACAAACATTCTAGTAAGAGAATGTCATCGTAAAAAATGAAAATTTTGATACAAATAAAAGATAGCTATGTGCAATAATCCCATGGGGTTCCCATTCTGCTATAGCCTTCGTGTCTCTGAGCATCTTGTATATTTGTCGCCTTGTCCAAAGCTGATTGAATTGATCATAACTTTCGAGTTTGCAGGTTTTCCGTAAGGTGATCCAACGGGACATAGTCATACGCTTTAATTCCCTAACTTTTTCCTAGACCGCCCTTTCGGGTTTTCAGTCCACCGGGAAACCCTTTTTTTCCCAAGTCGCCCTTTCGGGTTTTCAACTTGTCGGGTGTACAGGTTTTTTTTGTTTTATCCCTAATTTTTGCCCGAACCTTTTTGGTTCGTCGGGATGCCCTTGTTTTTCCCAGGTGTGTCAACCTAGCGGGTCTCTTATGCGTAGTATCTTTTGACTATGACTATGTTTGCAGAATGTGGCAGGTCGTCACCATCCATGGTGGTCAAGATCATCGCTCCACTAGAGAATATGTTTTTGATTACAAATGGTCATTCGTATGTAGGAGTCCATTTGCCCCTGGGATCACCTTGCGGCAGTATGATACGTTTGATCACCAGATCCCCGACTTGATACACTTGGCGTCTGACCTTTTTGTTGAAAGCCTTGATCATCCGTTTTTGATGAATTTGACCATGACAGACACCAGTAAGCCTTTTCTCATCAATCAAGTTTAGTTGATCAAGTCGAGTCTGGATCCATTCTTCTTCATTCAGCCATGCATCCTTCATAATTCTCAGAGAGGGATCTGGACCTCAATAGGCAAGACAACCTCTATGTCGTATACCAGAGAGTAAGGTGTTGCCCCGATTGATGTGCAAGCTGTGGTACGATACACGTGGAGTGCGAATGGTAGCATCTCATGCCAGTATTTGTATGTGACTGTCATTTTCTGTATGATCTTTTTAATGTTCTTATTCGCGGCTTCAACAGCACCATTCATCTTTGGCCGGTAAGGGGAAGAATTGTGATGATGGATCTTGAATTGCTTGCACAAGAAGGAGATCATAGTATTGTTTATGTTTGTACCATTGTCTGTAATGATCCTCTCCGGGATACCATAATGACATATGAGATTCTGCTTGATGAACCGAGCAACAGCATTCTTGGTAACAGAAGCGAAAGAAGCTGCCTCCACCCACTTTGTAAAATAGTCAATGGCCACTAAGATGAAGCGGTGTCCATTGGAGGTTGTTGGTTTGATTTCCCCAATCATATCAATTCCCCACATAGCAAAGGGCCAAGGATCCGTCAAGACATTCAGAGGAACCGGAGGTACGTGCACCTTGTCAACATAGATCTGACACTTATGGCAAGTTCGAGAGTGTTGATAACAGTCTGCTTCCATGGTAGACCAGTAATAGCCTACCCGTAGGATTTTCTTTTCCATTGTATGCCCACTGGAATGGGTGCCAAAAGTTCCCTCATGCAACTAAGCCATGATCCTTTCAGCTTCAACCTTGTCTACGCACCGAAGTAATACAGAGTCATGGTTGCGTTTGTAAAGAATGCCATTACTAAGGAAGAACTTAACAGAGAATCTCCTTAAGAACTTCTTATCATTTACTGAAGCTCCTTATGGGTATTCTTGAGCCTCGAGATACCTTTTGACTTCGTGAAACCAAGGTTGGTCCACTACTTCTTCAGTATTAATCATGTGACAGTGTGTTGGTTCATCCATTCGTTCAATGGTGATCTGGGGAGCCTCCTTATCCCATTTAAATTTAAACATAGATGACATTGTGGCCAGTGCGTCTTCTAGCTGATTTTCTTCTTGCAGGAAATGCTCGAAGGTAATCTCCTCAAAATGTGGGAGCAATGTCAAAACATGTTCTTTGTAAGGGATAAGGTTAGGGTGTTTGGTGTCCCATTCCCCTTTGATCTGGCTAATGACCAAAGCTGAATCTCTGAATACATTTAAGGATCTGATTCCCAAATCTATGGCAGCTTTAAGACCAAAGATGCACACTTCGTACTCTGCCATGTTATTTGTACAATTGAAGCAGAGTCTTCTAGTAAAAGGAGTATGACATCCTTCAGGAGATATGAGTACAACACTGATACCGTTGTCGAGTGCGTTAGATGCCCTATCAAAAACCAGGGTCCATTGGGATCCTTGTTCAGGTCTGTTAGGTGGTCTGAATTCTTCGCAGTCGTTTACCATCATGATGTCTTCATCTAGAAATTCGAACTTCATGGACTGGTAGTCTTCCACAGCTTGGTGAGCAAGGTGATCAGCTAGTACACTGCCCTTTATTGCTTTCTGGGTAGTATATTGTATGTCATGTTCTGTCAGGATCATCTGCCATCTCGCTATTCTCCCATAGAAAGCAGACTTCTCGAAGATGTATTTTATTGGATCCATTTTAGATATCAACAAGGTAGTATGGGTCAGCATATACTGTCTTAGCCGGCGAGCAGCCCATTCCAGAGCGCATCAAGTTTTCTCGAGCAGTGAATATCTTGTTTCGCAGTCGGTAAACTTTTTGTTCAGGTAATAAATAGCGTGCTCTTTTCGGCAAGACTCGTCATGCTGCCCCAGCACACACACCATTGAATTTTCCAAAATATTCAGATACATAATCAACGGTCTTCCCTCAACTGGTGGCATCAACACAGGAGGCTCTTTCAGGTACTCTTTGATCTTGTAGAAAGCAGTTTGGCATTCGTCATTCCATTTGACTACTTGATCTTTCTTCAGTAATTTAAAGAATGGCTCACAAGTAGTTGTTAGGTGAGAAATGAATCTAGTAATGTAGTTTAAACGTCCCAAGAATCCTCTGACTTCCTTCTCAGTACGAGGAGCAAGCATCTCTTGTATCGCTTTCACCTTGGTAGGATCTACTTCAATTCCCTTATTGCTGACGACAAAGCCTAGGAGCTTACCATACCTTACCCAAAACGTGCATTTATTTCGGTTCAACCTCAGCTTGTACTTCTTTAGTCTCTCAAACAGTTTCTGCAAATGATCAAGATGCTCTTCTTCTGTTTGAGACCTAGCTATCATGTCATCGACATAGACCTCTATTTCATGATGTATCATGTTGTGAAATAGAGCTACCATGGCACGTTGGTAGGTTGCCCCAGTATTCTTCAGTCCGAATGGCATAACCTTGTAGCGGAATGTACCCCATTGTGTGACAAAGGTTGTTTTCTATGTCCTCAGGCGCCATCTTGATTTGGTTGTAACTTGAGAAACCGTCCATGAAGGAAAACACTTTTTGATGTGCCGTATTTTCAACTAGAATATCAATGTGGAGGAGTGGGAAATCATCCTTAGGGATTTCCCTATTCAAATCTCTATAGTCCACACACATTCTCACTTTGCCGTCTTTTTGGGCACGAGAACAACATTGGCAATTATTGTACCCCAAAATTTGCCCTCTCATTTCTCAGGAAATCACCCTGGATTCTCAAAGTTTTCTCTTAAACAAATCCAAGTCTTGAATTATCATTTCTTTCCAAGCAAGCCATTTACCAGGGAAAAATGGTCATTTGCACGCTGAAAAGTCAAACTTTGGTTTTTTTTGGATCAAAATCAAAACACAAAAATCATATTTCATCAAGACATGTTGGAATATGAAGTTTGTTTCATCAAGAAGCTCAAAAGTCAAATTTTACCTTGGAAAAGTTAAATTCTAAATACTTAGAATTTTTCTAAAGTATTTAATAAAAATGACACTTCATAACTTCTGAACCAACCTCCGAGCATGAGCAGTCAGAAGATGCAAACTTAGCTCAGCACATAACATTCAGTCAGAATGTAGCTCTTCAGCATCTACGCCAGCTCAGTCAGAAGTTGCCAGAAGATTATAAAACGTGATGAAAAAAATATGAATGCTCCTTCAGAACATGCTGGAATCAGAAGTTAAGAGGGTCAGAAGATTGGGTGCTACACTAAAGCAGAATCTCTAAGTTCAGAGTCTTCAGAGGCAAATCAAAGAAAGTTACTATAAAGCCTGGAGATCCCTCAGAACTTGCTGAGACAACAGAATGCCAAGATCAGAACCTGGCTGCATTGTTCAAGACTACGTTGAAATGGAACTTCTGGCCTAGATTTAAGCAATGATGCAAAATCCCCTATTACAAGATTTCTGATTTTTGACAAATCTCATCACCATTTAATGCTCATTAATGCTCACAACCACTTTTGAGTCTTTGTCCAAAGGGTCTCTCCACGTGTAGCATAAAAAACCCTTTATACAGATTTAGGTATGGGTTCATGCACTACTTTTCGCTCATGGGTGTCACTTTTCCTTAATCCTCACTTACTAACCCAGCCTAGGCTAAAAGTTGTCAATCATCACAACCTTTTTTGACTTTCTTCAAGAGTAAGTCAACATCTAGTGCATGATATTGGCGCCACTTGACATTTTAAAACCCACAAAGCTTTGCCTATAAATAGAATACCATTGATCACTGAAACGGGCCAGACATAAAAAATTTGTGAAAGAAATCAAAATTTTGAGAAAGAAAAGTCTTGAACCTCTGCCCAAAATTCCTAGAGTTTCAAAAACTGTAAACACAGCATACAAACCATTAACTTTGGATCCCTTGCGTTCAAACTCCATTTGTTCTCAAAATATTTCTTGACAAAAAAACACCCATACAGTTTCTGACCCACACGTTAGAAACTGCCATAACTTTTGTGTTCATACTACTATATACCCTCCATCCATCCATTCAAATAAGTTGTTCAGAACATCATCAGAGTTGAGGCTAACTCCAGTTCACAGAATTTGTTCCAACTGCAAGGTAAGCACTTGCTGACCCTCACCACATTGCTTAAGCATCACCAGATTTGCATGCTCAAAAACACAATGTAGATATCATGCTTCTGATATTGTGCATGTTTTGAGATTTTCACGCATTTGTATGCTTAAGTAGAGAATGAATCAATTCAGAACTTGACTTTGATTTTTAGTTCTGATTTCTGAAACGCTATGACACCTGCTGAAACTGTCTTAGGCATGTCTTCTGTTTTATGGAGAAATAACCAAATTACAGATGTTCTGACTAGCACAGGGAGAGACCAAGTACTGACATTGGCATCAGCGCCTCTGGAGCCTGTTTTTTTATCAGTAATATCAGAAATTTTGAAAATTACTTTGCTCCCAGCAGGGTCAGAACCTCTAACCCCATACATTTTCACTAACAGGTTTCTGTTTTGCAGCGTGCCAGGGTCAGAACCTCTGACCTATACATTTTCACTAACAGGTTTCTGTTCTGCAGCACGCCAGGGTCATTACCTATGATTTCCTTTCAGCAGCACGCTGATCCTCTTTTCTTCTTCCCCTTGTTATTTTCTTTTTCTTTATTTTTCTCGCTGGCACTCTCCATTTTCATTAATCAGCAAAACACCAAAAATATTTTCATTCACACTTTATTTTATTCCTTAAAACAAAAAAGACAAAAAATATTTTTTTAACAAGTTCATTTAATATTTTCTTGTATGTATTTCAATATGGTTGTAATAGTAATTTAGGGCTTCATTTTCATTTGCAATCCCCATTCATAAATTTGTACCCCCACCCCCTAAATGTTGTAATAGCGTAGAACTTTACATTTCTGCAATTTATCACTTTCAATTGTAAATGCAAGATAAAATCAATAAATAGACCACCAAAAAAATCAAAGACAAAAGCATGCAATCAAACACACTTTTCACACAAACACCCTTAGGGTTTCTCCACTTGGTTGCCTTATACAAAAATAGTCATATTATGCATGCAAAGTATCTTGGTAAAACAAACAAAATCAAAAGATCATAGTCCCTCGATGACGCTATTCAAAGTTTCCTTACAAAATGATCTTAGTCCCTCAAAAATGCTAAGATACTTTGCAACATTGCTAATCATGGTTATACGATGACCCACGCCCGTCCCGTTTACATCCAAAGATAGGGTTGCTTACCAAATCAATAGTAATACAACAATGTCAAAGGAATAGAAAATGCATAAGAAAGACATTTGAGTAGGTAAATTGCTCCTAGTTACTTTCTCTATTTTCAAACAAATATCCTTGCTATTTTCAAAAGAAACACACACACATTTCCAAACAACTTACAAACATTGAAAACATTTCCAAAAAAAGACAAACATCTTTGTATACATTCTTATGAACGAGAATTATTACAAAGATTACATAAACGAATGACCTCTTTTTACAAAATACTTTCAAAACCCACACAAAGCACAATTTCAAAACAAAAAGCAAGTGATCTAGCAAGTAACTAAGAGCCCATGGAAAACCATGGATGAAAAGGGTTCTAACACCTTCCCTCTTCATAATCTACCCTCCGAACTCAAGAAACAATCTCAAAGGTCTTTCCTGTGCTTTTTCACCTTTCCTTTTGGATAAAAGAAAAGTCGGTGGCGACTCTTGCTAAACAGCAACATTTGCGAACACAAACGCAAAACCCTCAAGTCAGTTGTCCCATCACATCACAGAACTGGTGACTCTGCTGGGGACTTATATAAAGTGGGGTTACCTTAGGGCTAGATCATATTTACTTGCTTATATTGTTTGATTTGTTTGATTTACATTACGGTTCTTTGTTTGGGTTTGAATCCTCTACCCGGATTTGGGGATACATTATAGGTAAATAGCAATACGTTATGGAAATTGTGCGGGGTATACCGACATGGTCTAAGTAATAGCTATGTTAGTGTGACATATTTGTGGGTACCGGTAGCCTTTGAGTTAATCAAAGAGAATACGGGGCCACTGAGTGATGTCATGAAGCACTAACAAACTTTTAGAATCTTTATATGACCAACTTGCCCTTTAGGGCGTAGTGAGATGACCAGCTTTGGTGCAGTCCGAAGTTGGTAGATACTCGATACTACACTCATTGAGGGTTGTTTTCTTGGAATATTTCAGTCGCCATTAAAGAGGCTTGAGCTGAAACAATAACCAAGGAAACAATCCGGTGATATTGAGCTCCTTAGAACCCGGTTACTATTACTAGGACAGGTTGAGCCAACTAAACTTCAAGAGGGTACTTACCTATAAAACCCCATGCAATACTAAACTAAGAGCTTGTTTGTTTTGCTTGTATATACATACTTATACATAACATCATGTACATCGTGGACATCGTATGCATCCACTAACCATTTCAAGGATTTTTAGAGATTCATCTTTGTTCTTGTTTTATAGGATATGGGTTCACTTCGCAGGAAAATTATCCAAATCAACCTTGTAAGAATTCCTCCACAACTTAGGGAGCTAGCTTCAAGGATCTCTGAAAGCTCTCCTTTCACCGAGAGGCATGGTCGTCTACTCAACTTGGTCACCACCAACATAGAGGAGGATATGATGAAGGTGCTCTTTCAGTTCTTTGATCCTTTGCACCATTACTTCACATTTCCCGATTACCAGATTGTGCCTACTTTGGAAGAATTCTCTCAATTCTTGAGGATTCCCATTCTCAATCAACTACCTTTCAACGGTACGGAAAGAGACCTAAATCCAGAAGAGATTGCTCAAGCTCTGCACTTGCACTCATCTGATATCACAACTCATTGGGAAACTAGAAGTGGTGCCAAAGGCTTCTTAGCAAAGTTTCTGTTTGAGAAAGCCCAAATCTGTTGGAATTCCTTAGACTTGCAAGCTTTTGAAGAAATTGTGGCCCTTCTTATCTACGGGATGGTTTTGTTCCCCAATCCAGACCAACTCATAGATATAAGTGCCGTTAAAATCTTCATGTCACGCAATCTGGTGCCTACATTGCTAGGGGATATCCTCCACTCTTTTCACACTCGTACAATGAGGAAAAGAGGTGTCCTTATGTGTTTCACTCACCTCCTGGCAAGATGGTTTATTTCTCATCTTCCCCAATCAGTCTTAAAGAATGAGCAAGGATTAAGGTGGTCACAAAGGTTAATGACGCTCAAACATTCAGATATTCATTGGTGCTCTCGATCCAAGGAGAATGTTATCATTATTGACCGTTGTGGGGGATTCCATAATGTCCCTATACTTTGCATTATGGGAGGCATCACCTACAAACCATGCTTAGCTATAAGACAGTTTGGTTTTGCCCGAAGGGATGGCCCGCACGAGATGCTGATTTAAGGCTTGGTTTTTTACTACGACAACGACAATCAAGGTCTTCGCCAGATATTTATCCGAGCATGGAGGATGCGAAACAAGATGGATAGCAAGACTTTGGGACACAAGAATTCCATCCCTCTTGAGCCTTACCTCAAGTGGGTACAAACCCGCGCTCAAAGTCTTATGATGTCGTATCCTTCCATTCTCCCAGTAATCATTGAGCCTGTTAAGGAAGGAGAAGTTCCATACACTATCCTACATCCTGACATGCCCACGTATCTTGAAGACCTACCAAGGGATTAGATACAGCTCAAAGGAGAGCGAGATACTTTCGAAGCCCGATTCTATGCAAGTGAGAAGAAGGTTTTGGAACTCACTAGGCTACTTCATGAGGAGAAGACTCTAAATGCCTACATTGCACCAAAGAGGATGCACACTACTTTTTTATCTTAGAGTTTTGTATTATTTTTGCCCAAGGGGCATTGATGTGCTCAAACTCTATCTTATTAATATAACGTGTGTTCCTTTTTGTCTGAAGCGAACTTGAATCTTTAAAAATCCTTTAAAACATTACATATGCACATATCATTCATCATAACATAAATAGGTCTTTTGCAACAAGTTCCCTCATGTCTCTGCTGTTTATTTCAGTAAGATGGATCTCGAACAGACAGTCAAAGATCTTCAAGTTCAAAATACGCAGTTTCAACAATTACTCACAACCCTGGCCAAAGGACAAGAGGAGTTGAAGACTCTGTTGGCCAAAGAAAAGAAGAAGAAAGAGAAAAAACCAACCGATGTTGTAATCATGGGGAGAAGGTTACAAGGACAGACTAGAAGAACTTTGAATTTTGCAATAACCTCTGATGAAGAAAAAGGAAAGGAAACAACGGTACCGTCAGAATTTGAAGAAGAGGAAGACTACTTCGAGGAACAATATCCTCCAGCTGATGATAAGTACAGACATATGGAAGAGTGTTTGAATGCTATGGAAATACAAAGGGTACCAGGTCTAGACTTTAAAGAATTGGTACTAGTGTCGGGAATTGTGATCCCACTGAAGTTCAAAGTGTCGTTGTTTGCAAAGTATGATGGGGTGTCATGTCCTAAGATGCACCTCTGATCATATGTAAGAAAGATCCAGCCGCACTCCACTGATAAAGATCTATGGGTGCATTTTTTCCAAGATAGCCTATCTGGAACACAACTCAATTGGTTTTACCAATTGGAAAGGGTCGACATCCACAACTAGGAAGATCTTGCCGCAGCTTTCTATAGGAAATACGAGTATAATGCAGATTTGGCACCTACCCCTACTCAACTTCAGAGTATGGCTATGGTTTCAAATGAGGGTTTCAAAGATTACGCGCAGAAATGGAGAGATCTAGCTGGGAGAGTTCAACCCCCTTATGTCTGAAAGGGAATTGGTGAACATGTTCTTAGGCACTTTATCAGGCCCTTTCTTCAACCATCTGATTGGAAGCTCATCTACTGGATTTACTTAATTAATACTAACCGGAGAGAGTGTGGAAGCTGGCATAAAAAGTGGAAAGATTCAGAAGGATTCGTCTACCTCTACAGTTGTGAGAAAGCCTTTCATTGGGAAGAAGGAGGTATCTGCTATTTACCCATAAAGAAACCAAAAGAGAGCTGAACGCCAACCAATGGTGGGAGTTGTTATGATCCCAAAGCCTACGTCTGATCAACCAAGAGGTAACCAGCCGAGGGTGGAAAGGCCAGTCCAACAATTCACTAAAATCAATATGACTCTAGCCCAGGTTTTACCACATCTTCTGAAATCTAATTTGACAACTCTAAAGGAAGCTCCAAAGAACCCCAACACTGCGTCCCCTTATTATCACCCAAATGCCCGCTGCACATATCATTTCGAAAGTCCGGGTCATGACACCAAAAACTGTTGGGCCCTGAAAAATAAGATTCAAGATCTTATAGAGGCAAAAGAGATTGAGTTTGATGCACCCAAGAAACCAAACGTCATTTCTTCTCCCATGCCTAGACATGGTCAAAACACTAATGCTATCAAAGAAGATTTGTTTGTTACTACGGTTGATGAACTCTTGACTCCGCTTCCAATCATTAAGATAAACTTGTTAAAAGCCAGTGTATTCTCGGGTTGTAATGAAGACTGCCATCTCTGCTTATCCTTACCAACTGCTTGCCCTTTGTTGAAGACAGGCATTCAACGCTTGATAGACAACAAAGAGATTCTGTTTAAAAGTACTCTTGTTTCACCTGTTCCTATTGAAGACGTTTCAATCATAACCATCTCCGCCAATTCCTCCAGGGTCCCTAAAGACCCGTTAGGATTACATCGGTTCTAAAAGCCACTCCACTTATAATCACAATGCCCGGACCGGTCCCGTATGAATCAGACAAGACAGTACCATGGAATTACGATGGAGACATCTACTACCATGGTATCAAACAAAGATGGGTTGGTCGCCGAAGAATTGAACTCCAAAGAAGAAGACTCCGACGTCAGCAATATTGTCGGAACCAGTAAGATTACCCGAAGTGGTAGAATCTTCTCTCCAGAAATTTCCCCCCCAAAGGCAGTTTTTGGACCCGTAGCTGCTCCAAAGGTTACCTCCATACCAATAAACATATCTACAAGTACTCCTACTGACAAAGACGACACAACCCTTGTTGTTATCCCTACCAACACCCCTACTGCTAAAATTCAAGGAAAACATATTCAAGAAGAGCTTGTCCGGACAAAGGCTCAACCACTGACTATCCCCGAAGCCTCCAAAAAGGAAATGGAGGAGATCCTGAGAATAATAAAGAAGAGTGACTACGACGTAGTTGAATAGTTGGGGCAAATTCCCTCCAAAATCTACATGCTAGCGTTGTTACTATTCTCGGAGGCACGTGCGAAATCCCTGGTGAAGTTTCTGAAGACGGCCCATGTGCCTCAAGAGACGTTTGCTGACCAATTTCAAGATTGTGTGGCCAGTTTGGCGGTGGACAACGGCCTAGGCTTCTCGGATGCTGATCTGACACCGAAGGGAAGAAAGAACAACGAGGCATTGCATGTCTCTGTGGAATGTAGAGGAACAACTCTGGCCCATGTCTTGGTGGACACCGGCTCATCTTTGAACGTTTTACCGAAGAAAGCTCTCGACATATTGAACTGCGAAGGACTGACGTTGAAACCCAGTAACATAGTCATAAGAGCATTTGATGGCTCAAAGAGGATGGTTCACGGGGAGGTGGACATCCCCAAAAAGGTTGGGACTCAACTTTCTATGTAATGGACATCCGCGCCTCTTACTCCTGTCTGTTGGGATGACTGTGGATCCATAATGCCGGTGTTATCACCTCTACACTACACCAAATGCTGAAATATCCGGTCCAAGGAAAGATTATCACTGTCTATGGAGAGGAAGAGTATATGATTAACCACCTCAATTCCTTCCGGTATTTGGAATTGGATGGCGAGTTCATTGAAACTCCTTTTCAACATTTCGAAGAAGTCTCTCAAGAGGTAGTAGTAACCAAGACGGTGTCCCAGATTCCCAAGATCACAAGACCTCCGCTCTGGATGTCATCTCTGAAGGACGCCAAAGCTGTAGTTGAGAAAGGAGGATGCACCATCTGGGGGAAACTTCCGGATATTCCGTATAAATCTGACAAGTTTGGCTTAGGGTTTACTTCAAGTGCTCAGAAGGTTGTACGTCGTGCCCGAGCCGGAGGGCCACCCTTGAAGATTAGCAACCGAGAAGTCAATTCAGTGGAAGAAGGTGAAGAGGATTGCAGCTTAGAGGATTGGATCTTTCCTACTGTCAACGGAGGACTTCGCAATTGGGAAGCCAGAGACTTTATTCTGATAACTTTCGTCCCTCAGTAATTTATCTTCTACATTTCTGTTGGACTTGTAATATTCACAAACAATTCGCACATTTTAAACCTTGTGTCTTGCCCGAGGCATAATGGTCCATTTGTAAGGGTTGTTATTTCATCTTCATATGACATTCAATGAATCACGGACGTTTTGCATACAAACTTTTATGCTCGTTGTTTTGCATTTATTTTCCTTTTAAAAGATGGCTATACCCTTACACACACCCACACTCACAAATGCAAGTACCCCTCCATCCCGAATCCCATGGGTAATGATACTGCTATGGCCTTTCATGACTCTGAGGATCTAATCTACCAAGCCGAAGACGAACGTGAGGAAGATTGTAAAGTACCAGGGGAACTTGCCAGACTACTCCAGCAAGAGGAAAGAGTTATTCAACCTCATGAGGAACCGGTGGATACAATCAAATTGGGTACCGAGGAGAATAGAAAAGAAGTCAAGGTGAGTGCCAATCTAGAGCCTAGTGTCAAGAAGCGTATGATTCAGCTGCTGCGTGATTATGTCGAGATCTTTGCCTGGTCATATGAAGACATGTTGGGACTTCATACAGACATCGTGGTACATCGTCTACTAACAAGAGAAGACTGTCCTCCAGTAAAACAAAAAGTCCGCCGCATGAGACCTGATATGTCAGAGAAGATCAAAGCAGAGGTCGTGAAAAATTCAATGTTGGATTCTTGGCTGTCACTTCCTATCCCCAATGGGTTGCTAATATTGTTCCTGTGCCTAAAAAGGACGGCAAAGTACGAATGTGCATGGACTATAGAGATTTGAATAGGGTCATCCCTAAAGATGATTTTCCACTTCCCCACATAGATATCTTGGTTGACAATACAGCCCAGCACAAGGTGTTTTCCTTCATGGATGGATTCTCAGATTACAACCAAATCAAAATGGCACCTGAGAACATGGAGAAAACTACATTTGTCACACAGTGGGGGACATTCTTCTATAAAGTGATGTCGTTCGGACTGAAGAATGATGGGGCCATCTATCAGCGCGCCATGGTAGCTTTGTTTCATGATATAATACACCATGAAATAGAGGTCTACATAGACGATATGATAGCCCGATCACAAACTGAATAAGAGCACCTTGATCACTTGCAAAAGTTGTTTGAGAGACTGAGTAAGTATAAGCTAAGGTTGAATCCAAATAAGTGCACATTCGGAGTGCGGTCCGGTAAACTCCTAGGTTTTATTGTCAGTAACAAAGGTATCGAGGTTGATCCTGTCAAGGTTAAAGCGATACAAGAAATGCCTGCTCCTCATACTGAGAAGGAAGTCAGAGGATTCTTAGGACGCGTGAACTATATTGCCAGATTCATTTCTCACCTAACAGCTACTTGTGAGCCAATCTTCAAACTAATGAAGAAAGATCAAGTAGTCAAGTGGAATGATGAATTCCAGGATGCTTTCGACAAAATCAAAGAGTACTTACAAGAGCCTCTTGTTTTAATGCCACCAGTTGAGGGAAGACCATTGATCATGTATCTGACTATTTTAGAAAACTCAATGGGGTGTGTATTGGGGCAGCATGATGAGTCTGGCCGAAAAGAGCACGCTATTTACTACCTGAGCAAAAATTTTACCGACTGTGAAACTAGATATTCACTGCTCGAGAAAACTTGTTGCGCTCTGGCATGGGCTGCTCGCTGACTAAGACAGTATATGCTGACTCATACTACTTTGTTGATATCTAAGATGGATCCGATAAAATACATCTTCGAAAAGCCTGCTCTATCTGGGAGAATAGATAGATGGCAGATGATCCTAACAGAATATGACATACAGTATACTACCCAGAAGGATATAAAGGGAAGTGTGCTAGATGATCATCTTGCTCATCAAGCTCTAGAAGATTATCAGTCCATGAAGTTTGAATTCTCAGATGAAGACATCGTGACATTAGACGACTGTGAAGAAATCAGACCATATGACGGACCTGAACAAGGATCCCGATGGACCCTATTCTTTGATGGGGCCTCCAATGCACTTGGTAATGGTATCGGCGCTGTACTCGTATCTTCGAAAGGGTGTCATACTCCCTTTACTGCCAGACTTTGCTTCAATTGTACAAACAACATGGCAGAGTACGAAGCATGCATCTTGGGCCTCAAGGCTGCCATAGATCTGGGAATCAAATCTTTAGACGTGTTCGGAGATTCAGCTTTGGTCATCAGTCAGATCAAAGGGGAATGGGACACTAAGCCCCCAAACCTTATCCCTTACAAAGAACATGTTTTGACATTGCTACCACACTTTGAGGAGATTACCTTCGAGCACTTCCCGTGAGAAGAAAATCAGCTAGCAGATGCTCTAGCCACAATGTCATCTATGTTTAAACTTAATTGGGATAACGAGGTTCCTCAGATCACCATCGAACGAATGGATGAACCAGCACACTGTCACGAGATTAATACTCAAGAGTTAGTGGATCAGCCTTGGTTTCATGAAGTCAAGAGGTATCTTGAGGCTCAAGAATATCCAGAAGAAGCCTCAATCAATGATAAAAAGTTCTTAAGGATATTCTCTACTAAATTCTTCCTTAGTAATGGCATCCTGTACAAACGCAATCATGACTCCATTTTGCTTCGGTGTGTGGATAAGGTTGAAGCTGAAAAGATTATAGCTGAGTTACACGAAGGTACTTTTGGCACCCACTCCAGTGGGCATACAATGGCAAAGAAAATCCTATGGGCAGGCTATTATTGGTCTACCATGGAAGCAGATTGCTATCAACACTCTCGAACTTGTCATAAGTGTCAAATTTATACGGACAAAGTACACGTACCTCTAGTTCCTCTGAATGTCTTGATGGCTCCTTGGCCCTTTGCTATGTTGGGAATTGATATGATTGGGGAGATCAAGCCTACAGCCTCCAATGGACACTGCTTCATCCTAGTGGCCATTGACTACTTTACCAAATGGGTCAAAGCAGCTTCCTTCGCTTCCGTTACTAAGAATGTTGTTGCCCACTTCATCAAGCAAAATCTCATCTGCCGGTACAGTATCCCGGAAAGAATCATCACTGATAATGGTACAGATCTTAACAACACTATGATCACCGCCTTGTGCGAGCAATTCAAAATTCAGTATCACAATTCTTCTCCCTACCGGCCAAAGATGAATGGTGTTGTCGAAGCTACAAATAAAAACATTAAAAAGATCATACAGAAAATGACAGTCACGTACAAAGACTGACATGAGATGCTACCATTTGCTCTCCACGGGTATCGTACCACGGCTCGCACCTCAACCAGGGCAACACCCTATTCTTTGGTATATGGCATGGAAGCTGTTTTACCTATTGAGGTTCAGATCCCCTCTCTGATGATTATAAAGGATGCAGGTTTGAATGAAGACAATTGGATCCAAACTCGACTTGATCAACTGAACTTAATTGATGAAAAGAGACTTACTGCTGTCTGCCATGGTCAAGTGTATCAAAAACGGATGGTCAGGGCTTTCAACAAGAAATTCAGACGTCAAGTATATCAAGTTGGGGATCTAGTGATCAAACGTATCATCCTGCCACAAAGTGATCCCAGAGGAAAATGGACTCCTACCTATGAAGGACCATTTGTAATCAAAAACATATTCTCCGGTGGGGCAATGATCTTAACCACCATGGACGGCAACGACATGCCACACCCTGCGAACGCAGACATAGTCAAAAGATACTACGCATAAGAGACCCTCTAGGTTGACACACCTAGGCAAAACAAGGGCATCCCGGCGAACCAAAAGGTTCAAGCAAAAATTAGGGATAAAATATAAAAAATCTGTACACCCGGCAAGTTGAAAACCCGAAAGGGTGACTTGGGCAAAAAAGGGTTTCCCGGTGGACTGAAAACCTGAAAGGGCGGTCCAGGCAAAAGTTAGGGAATAAAAGCGTATGACTATGTCCCGTCGGATCAGTTAACGGACCATATTTGACTTCCGCTGACAAACTCGTAGTTTATGATCAATCCAATCATCTTCGGACGAAGCAACAAATAGACAAGATGCTCAGGGATATGAAGGCTATAGCAGAATGGGGACCCCATGGGACTACCATACATAGATGTCTTTCTTTGTATAAAATGTTCCTTGTTTTATGGCACCATTCTCTTACTAGAATGTTTGTCTCCTTTGTACAAAATACTTACTCGAAGTCAATACAAAGATATCCCTTTGAAAGTGCAAAAACTATTTGTCTTTTCTTTACAATTGTGTTTTGTTTGCGAAAACGTCCAATGATTCATTAATGAACATATGCATTTGAACATGATTACTGTTTACAAATAAACAAGATGAAAAAGACAATTATTGATAGGTCGAAAGGATAGGAAAATATCTTGAGGCCATTCCATAAACATTCTCCCCACAGAGTTTTCAATAATCCCCAGCGGAACAAAACTCCCAGCTACCCAGCAAAATGAAGCTTCTAGTTTATCAATTCATGGTAGAAATCGCCCAATTTCTCCAAATTCCCCAGCAGGTTGTTGTGAAGCCTGGAATCCGACCAGATAGCAGCTAACTTTTGATTCTCTCCAGCCAAGGATAATTCCTAAGTAAAGCAACGGACAATCGAGACTTCCGAATTTTTTTCCCCAAGCAGGAACAAAACTTTTTCCCCACAGATTTCAATACTCTCCAACGGAACAAAGACTCCCATTGGTTAATCCCTGTTGTACCCCAAATTTTGACCTAAGATATCGTCTCCTACCTGCATCATTACATTACAGTATTTTGATCCATCGATTTTAAAATTCATAACTTTTTCAGGCCAAGAGCTATTTATGCTGAACATTAAATCATTTAATCGATTCGTGCTAAAATGATGTTTATTAATTATTTATTATCTTAAATTTAAATAATTGAAATTCGTTTTCGATTATTATGTAATTTAAAGATGTATAGATAATAAAATAAACATTAGAGAAGAGGCGCATTAATTGTGCGGACAGTATTTATTTATTACTCACTATCTTAAATTTAAATAACTGGAATTTATTCTTAGTTATTACATAATTTAAAGGTTTATGAATAATATAATAAATATTCGGAAAAAAAAGTTCATTGGTCGATAACGATTATTTAATCATTTGTCATTCTAAATTAAATAATTGAAACCCTATTTTAATTATTATAGTTTAGAAAGTTATGGATAATGAATTAAATAATTGAGGCTATTAATTGATCAATGATACTTATTTATTTATCTGTTTATTATTCTGAATGTAGGTAGTTGAAATTCGTTTTCAATTATTATACGATTAAAGAACTGTAAACGATAAATAAATAATTAAAGGGAAAGAAGAATTTAATTGGCAAATAGTGTTTTTTATTCATTTTTTTTAATTGTACAGTTATTATGTAAACATTGTATCTATTACAATAAATTACAATAATAAATTTACAAAAAAACTAAAATGAAATAAAAAAAACTAATCTAATATTCCTAATTCTAAAACTTCCGATCCAATGCGTTTTGTCTGCTCACTTAATGTTACTTGCAAAATTAAAAAAAAAAGAGATTAGAATTCGAATAAATGATTAAAAAGCGAAATTATTAAAGTTTCATCATTAAAAGCAATGGCCGGAATCAGTTACTCTTTTTTGCAAATCACGGGATTTCTCCCGGTTCACAAAAAAGAAAGGAATTTTAAATGAATGCACAAGTTTATTTTGTCCAAAAATTGCATGTTTAAATTAACTACATTTTTTTTCAAATCCCAAATGCAATTTCAAAAACATACAGCATAAGCATACAAAGCCCTGCATGAACTACATATGCAAGCATGCTAACGTAACCAATGCCCACACAGCAGAAAAACAAAACAAGCTTTTGTATTAGAGGAAAACATGCAGTTTAACTACATATGCAAGAAATATGGACATTCCATTTTCATCATTTTCTGGCCATTTGCAGTTTCAGAAAAGGTACAGCTTATCACTTTTTTATCAAAGCTATACTGAGAGAAAAAGAGAGGGAGAAGTGTGGGTTTTACAGGCTTGGCATAGGCAGAAAAAGGATATACAAGACAAATTATAAAATATAGCCAGTAGAGATAATAACATAAAAGAAGAATAGAAACAAATTGGAGGGACAGTCTAGTGCAGAATGCCCAGGAAATCCCAAAGCATATTTCAAAAACTTCCAGCCTGTAACGAGAAGAAGAGAGGGAAGTTGTTATAACAATAACCAAAGGAAACCAATATGATATCAGATATATCCAAGCCTTCAAGAAAAACTTAAAAAAAGATAGTCATCAGAAAAAACACAAAGACTCAGCAAACCTGCATAATCATCCATATACTGTCAAAAACTATTTTCAACAATATGGCCTAAACTTTGCAAAATTGATTGAGCCATTCAAGCCAACATCATCGTCCTGTTATCAAAGAAATATCAAAAATAATCTCACACAAGAACCAATTCAAACCACACCATCCATATGGCCTAGAAAAGACTTATGCGCCTGTTTCCATCAAACCCGTCCAACTAGCACGTAATCACCATATTCATCACCATGTCAAACTATTATTCAAGCTTGAACATCATCAATCCAAAAACCTGAAACGACCCAAGCCAGAACCAGTTCCTAAGGCAACAGGCTAGGCCTCAGTATTACCATCACTGGCCTTTCAAAAAAAACAATTACTCAAGCCAACATCATACCAAAAAACAACTATTCAGGCCAACATACATCGTACAGTAACCCATTCAAAGAAGAAAAAGAGAAGTAGCATCACGTTCAAGAAGAAGAAGACAAACAGAAGTACAGTACCAAGGCCAACAAGGAGAAGAAGCATCACAATACAGTGACAACAACAAGAGAAGAAAATCGCGTAATACCGGTCACCGTAGCGGGCTCGCTTCCCCTCTCCTCGCCGCCTGGCCTCCGTCGCTCCTAGCCTCCTCCTCCGTCTCCACCTAGGTAACGGTCCCTTCTCCTTTTATTTCTTTGAACATCCTCAATCAAACATTAACAATCAAGTGTAAGAATTAACAATAAAGGTCAAACAGAATAGAAATCGTGGAATCAAAATCAACATGCAAAAACGAATTAAGCGTTAACGAAATCAATCGCGTTTCTTACCGAATCCGTAGCCGTCCCTTTATCTCGTTCAACTGGAGGGAAGAGGAGCTGGAGTGGGTGGCCATGGCAAGGAGAGACAGCAAGGTTCAAGGGCAAGTGTGAAGAAGAAGATGTGAAGAAGAAGATGCGAAGAAGAGGCGCGCCGTTTCTGCCCAAGACTAACCCTAATCCCAATTTGTTAAACATAAAACTAACCCTAAACTTTGACAAACTTATGGGCCTCACCCCTCTTTTCCCAGCTTAAGCCCACGACCTCTTTGTGCACCCCCCTGTCTTCAATTTTGATCTGGGCCCTATCAAAATCTTTTAGCCCATGTTGACTTATTTATTCACCTCCTTTTAATACATTTCTCTCTATTTGATTACCCCCCTTAGAACCTTATTAGTTTAAGTTGTAATTTAGTTAACCAAAAATAAGAGATGTAATTTAAAGCATTTTAATAATGGACCATTTTATTAATGTAAACTCTTAGGATTTAATTTAGTAATCTTAGTATCTTTTTAAAATTAGGCTTAAGTTAGTAGCATTAAGTTTTAATTTAATTTAATCATTAAAGAATCCTTAAAAGTAATACTTTTATTTATATTAAAAAAGACATAAGATTTCAAAAACTCTAAAAAACATAAAAATAGAAAAAACTAAAAAATATTTTATTAACTCATTTTTTGTCTTATTAATATTAATATCAAAACATATCAAAAACTTAATAACTTAAAACTAAAAAAACATTACGTCCTCGTTAAATAATTCTTTTGTTTTTTTATCCTTATCCAAATGCGTCAAAAATTAAAATACTTTCTTCCCGTTAACATTAAACCAAAAATCATAAAAAACGCATTATTCGCATCGTTTATTCCATCATTTAGATTATCGTTATTTAATCGTTATTCGCATATTTTGTCCGTGTATTTACTTGTTTACTCGGTTTATGCTTAAATCCAAAGGAAAAACAGTAAATTTGTTGACTTCATGTCCTCAAGTCTAACTGCGCGAATTTTCGCATTTCATTAAAACTTAGGATAATCTTTCCTCAAATATTCACCCTTTTCAAAATTTACGCCCCTTTAAGCAAAAACTTCGACATTAGGTCGTCGCGACTTCAAAAAACCGTTCGTATCCTGTTTCGGCCAAAACGATTTATTTTCAATCAAGCAATCAATTTTAAATAAAACAGATATTTCAAAAGGTTCCTATAGAGTACTATAGATACATTGGGTGCTAGTACCTTCCCATTGTATAACCAACCCCCGAACCATAAGATCTCTTTTCAAAAAACGCTTTGTATTTTTATTATTATTTACATTGCATATTTAGGGTTTTATTTCGCTCTTTTCCCTTTTCCTTTGGAAACAATAAAGCGCGGTGGCGACTCTTGCTTTTGTGAGACGAATTAATCAATAATTCGATCTCCGATTTACCCCGCTACATTTTTTATCGCTACAATCCCCAGTAGAAGTCGTCAAGATTCTCAGGTTTCCTCAAGCAGATCTTACGAGCAATACATGGAATTTCCCTTACAACAAGAGTTTATTCCTCTCAACAGAAATTCATCAATACTTCGACTTCAAGACATGAAGACTTACATATCCTCAGCAGCATTCAAGGATTTATTTTCCCCAAACCGACAATAATATAGCAAATCAGCTCACATGCGTATACATATTATCCATATATTATAAACGTCAAATAAAACCAATACATTACATCATACATTTCATGCAACATAACTTGGTGTTTCAGCTAACATTTTACCTTTTTCAAGATAATATTAACAGCTATCATTAACAATATTAAACTTTTGATACAGTTCAGATACGCTCTGGACCCGAAATCCATTTTGATACTCATTCAAAAATGCCTCCTGATACAGTGCGGATACGCTCCAGACACGGAAGCCATTCTAGTACTCATTCAGATTCAGATTCAACTTTTGATACAGTTCAGATACACTCCAGACACGGAAGCCATTCTGATACTCATTCAGATTTCAACACTACCTGATACAGTGCGGATATGCTCCAGACACGGAAGCCATTCTGATACTCATTCAGATTTCAACACTTTTGATACAGTTCAGATACGCTCATGTTGTACCCCAAGATTTTCCCTCTCATTTTATCAAGATTTTCCCCTCATAAGACTCTTTGGACTCAAGACCAAGCTAGGGTTTACTCTGCTCAAGACATCTCCTTGCACTGTTGACCTAAAATTAGGGTTTGAGTTTGCATAGGGATTTTTGGACTTCCAATGCTCAATGTGACTTTCATACTTCATGTTGGACTTATAAGATTGCTCATACCAAGTTTCAAGCTTTGAATCAAATTTTTGCCCAGTCAATTGGACAGTTGACCTAGAAATCAGCTGTATTGGGGGAAAAGTCAACTGTGGCCAATTTACAGTCAAACCTCATAATTTTTGATCCACATCAACATTATAAACTCATATTAACCATTTGATCAAGTTTGGACCACAACTCGTCAAGAAATTTGATCAAATCATCAAAAGGGCAAAATGGTCATTTTTAGGGTTTTGACTACAGAAGGGCAATTTCTGATTTTTCACCTAGCCAATGGCAAATTGGATTCAAGCATGGATTCAAGGACTCAATGGCACCATCTTGACCTAATCACAAGGTTCAAAAGATCTCAAATGCATTGGATTGACAGATGCATTTTTCAGTCAACTGATCAAAAATCAACTGTACATTGAAAAGTCAAACTTTGACTTTTTGGTCAAAATCAAGTTCCAAGGGTCATTTTTCATCAAGATGTGTCAAAACATGAAAAAATTTCATCAAGAAACCTAATTTTGGAAATTAGGGTTTAAGATTGAAAATTTCCATAGCTTAGAAATTTTCTAAGTTATGAAAATTTCTTAACTTTTCCCAACTTTTTCATCATGATGCAATTGGATTCAAAGAAAACTTCCAACATGAAAGTTGTATTCCTACACAAAATCTACAACTTTGATTCACAAAGTTTTCCAAAAAGATGCTTGGATATCAAGTTATGATTTTATGAACAAGGGTCCAAAAACTTTCTAACTTAGTGAAATTTTGCCCTAGTTTAGGCAGGATTTTGACCTATCTTCATGACAATTTTTCACATAGTTCCAATTGGAATCTCAAAATGCATTTCAAATATGGATTGTATAGCATGTTACAAGCTTTCCAAAATGTCCAAGAACTCTCCAAAATCATTTATTGTTAGGGAGAATAGAAGAAAAGAAAATGGCCATTTATCACTTTTGTCCATGGCATTTTTCATGTTGCTACGAGCCGCAAATTCTTTCCAACCATGCTTGTACTTGGTTTACAGGTCCTTAAACCCTTCCACACTCAAAAATTGAATGAAAACACAATGGATTAAGGCTTTTTTCTGAGCTTTAGAAGATTACACATTGAATTAATCCATTTTTGGCAAAAAGATAACAATGCCATTTTGATAAAGGTTGCTTTATGAAATTTTGTTTCTCTTGAGCTGTGAACCCAATCTTTTGCAGCAAACCAACTCCACAAACTTAGGAAAAGGTACACCAACTATGTGAATGCTTGGAGCTAGCCTGTATAGGCCATAGCTTGGTCACTTCTCACTTTTACTTCAAAAACAAGTCAACTTGCAAAATCACCACAACTTTGCAATCTGATATAACCAAGCTTTGAGAACATTTCAAACAATTTTCTCACAATACACTAAGCCAGAAACACGAGCCCTAAGCCTATCAAACACCCTTGTACACCAAAAACCCCATTTTCTACCAAAACAGGGCAAGTCCTGCAAATCACAAGCCAAATCAAAATCCACCCGTGCGTTTTGCTTGCAACTAGTTCCAACATACTCCATACAACCTACCTAAACTATCCCAACCATTCCCAAGAAACTGTAACTCCATTTACACACTTCACCATTTTTGTTTTGAAGCTTTGAGGGTTGAGTTCTACAAGCATACTCAGGCCATTTCAAAGTAAGCCAAGCATTGGGAAAGGTCAAGGGAACATCAAGCAAGCTCAAAAGAACCTCAGGCCTCACTGAAAGTTGTTGCATTGCCATACTCGAGCTTGACTAAACAGGTAAAGTTCAAACTTCTATCTCCTTATTTAGGAATCATTAGGCTTAGGTTTGTGAATAAAAAATGTATTCCTCATTGCCCTTGAGTTGTACATATGCATAAAATTCATTTATGTTAACTGAGCTAGGAGTATTTGATGTTTGAACTTTCTGAAAAAACTAGGTTAGAAATTAGGGCCAGAGAAATTCTCTCTAGTCTTTGAGAGTTAGATTAAGTTTTTTACATGGTTAGAATCGTGTGATCAAGCTCTATAACTTTCATGTTGCAAGTTTTTGTTTTTAAGCACAAATGCAGGAGATACAGGTTTGAATACAGGGCGCGTTTTATTTGGTTCAGAGGTTAGGGATGAAGATAATATGGGCTGGGCTTGGCTTTGGTTGGCTATTGACACCCCCTGGCTTGTTGTTCACACCTCCTTGGCCCATTTCATTATTTTTCCATATTTTTCATTTCTTTTTTTATTTTCGGACTTTTATTTATTTTTCTAAATATTAAAAATCACCAAAAAATTTTCATAAATTTTCACATTTTATTTTCTTTTTTTTATTATTTTTTTTGGACATAGAAATAATTACTATAATAATATACTTTTATTTTCTTAAATAAAAACTTGTAAATATTATAAAAAAATATTATATATACATATAAAAAAATATTTTCTCCCACATTTTTACTTTTTTTAATATTTTTGTACATATTATATTTATTTTCTTGTACATAAATAAATATTTAATATATATATTTTCTTAAAACAAAAATTAGGGTTTATTACCCTTTTCAAAAATAATCATTTATTTTCTTATTATTTTTAGGACATTAAATAATTTATTTTTACATACATAAAAATAAATACAAAAACATTTTGCATATTTATATTTAATTGCTTATTTAAATAATTGTCCATTTATTATTTGTACAAGGAATTCAATTTGGTTGTAATAGTTGAATTAGGGCTTTATATTTCTTGCAAATATCCCCTTATTCAAACTTGTATCCCCCTCCCCGTAATCATGTTGTAATAGTTGTAGATTTACTTTTATGCACTTTATTGCTTTCAAATATGCATGATAGAAAGATTAGGGTTTTGTATGATAACCAAAAATCAAAACCAATAGCAAGACTTAATACAAGATAAAAAATGCATGAAAAATGACAACACAATGCACACAAGCACCCATAGGGTTTCATCCACTTGTTGCCTTAAAAATGGCCATGGTATGCATGCTAGGTATCTTGGCAAAACAAAATCAAAACAAAAAGATCATAGTCTCTCGATGACGCTATATTGGTGCCTATACAAAAATGATCTAGTCCCACAAAAACTTGCTAAAGATACTTAGCACAATTGTTATCATGGTCATACGATGACCCACGCCTGTCCCGTTTAACATCCAAACACAAGGTTGTTTACCAAATGCAATGGTAAAACAACAATGTCAAAGGGTTAAAAATGTGTCGGAAAGACTTTTGAGTAAGTAGGTAGATGTTCCTAGTTACTTGATCAAAACTTGCAAACATCCTTGCTATTTTCAAAAACACAGAACACAATTTCAAAACTTTTCCCAAAATAAACTTTCAAACATTGAAACATTTTTCAAAAGACAAACACCTTTGTATACATTCAAACAAGAATCATTACAAAGGTTGCCTAGACAAAGGCCTCTTTTTAAATTACTTTCAAAACCACACACAAAAGCACCATTTCAAACAATTGAAAAGCAAAAGCAAGTGATCTAAAACAAGTAACTAAGAGCCCATGGAAAACCATGGATGAAAAGGGTGCTAGCACCTTCCCTTTTCATAATCTACCCCCCGAACCCAAGAAAACATCTCAAAGGTCTTTCCTGTGCTTTTTGACATTTCATTTGGATAAATAAAAAGTCGGTGGCGACTCTTGCTAAACCGAAACATTTGCGAACAAAAAACGCAAAACCTCAAGTCAGTTCTCCCACCGCATCACGGAACTGGCGACTCTGCTGGGGAACTATCTAAAAGTGGGGTTACCTTAGGGTTTTAGATCACCTTTACATGCTTATCTTGCTTGACTTGATTTCTTTACATTTGGTTATATGGTTTGGGTTTGAAATCCTCTACCCAGATTTGAGAAACATTCATAGGTAAATAGCAATACATTGTGGAAACTGTGTGGGGTATACCGACATGGTTTAAGCAATAGCTATATTAGTGCGACATATTTGTGGGTACCGGTAGCCTTTGAGTTAATAAAAGAGAATACGAGGCCGCTGAGTGATGTCATAAAGCACTAATGGACTTTTAGAACCTTTACTTGACCAACTTGGCCTTTTTAGGGGTAGTGAGATGACCGGCTTTGGTGCAGTTTGAAGTTGGTAGATACTCGATACTACACTCATTGAGGGTTGTTTTCTTGGAATATTTCGATCGTCAGTAAAGTGGATAAACTGAAACAATAAACATAGAAAATAATCTGGTTATATTGAGCTCCTTAGAACCCGGTTACTATTTATAGGACAGGTTGAGCCAACTAAACTTCAAGAGGGTACTTACCTATGAAACCCCATGCAAGCCTGAAACTAGGATCTTGTGTGATTTGTTTGTACATATATACTTGTGCATAACATCATGGACATCTTGAAGCATCATATGCATCCACTAACCATTTCAAGGATTTGGATCTTCATCTTTGTTCCTATTTTGTAGGTAATGGATTCACTTTGAAGGAAAACAATTCAAGTCAACCTTGTAAGAATTCCTCCTCAACTCAAGGAGCTAGCTTCAAGGATTCCTGAGAATTCTCCATTCACCGAAAGGCATGGTCGTCTTCTCAGCTTAGTCAACACCAACACTGAGTAAGACAAGGTGAAAGTTCTCTTCCAGTTCTTTGACCCCCTACACCACTGCTTCACATTTCCTGATTACCAGCTAGTGCCTACTTTGGAGGAATTTTCTTAACTCTTGAGGATTCCTATTCTCCATCAACTACCCTACAACGGTACGGAAAGAGATCCAAAGCCTGAAGATGTTGCTCAAGCCCTACACTTGCAACCATCTGATGTCAAAGGTCATTGGGGAACCAGAAGTAGTGTCAAGGGTTTCTTGGTAAAGTTTATGTTTGAGAAAGCTCAAGAATATTGGAATTCATTGGACTTACAAGCTTTTGAGGAAATTGTAGCTCTTCTCATCTATGGGTTGGTCTTGTTCCTAAACCCTGACCAACTTATAGATGTGAATGCTGTCAAGATTTTCATGTCCCGGAATCCTGTGCCTACGTTGCTTGGGGATATGCTCCACTCATTTCACACTCGAAAAATGAGGAAAAAAGGTGTTCTCATGTGTTGTACTCCTCTTCTAGCAAGGTGGTTTATTTCTCATCTTCCCCAACCTGTCTTGAAGAATGAGCAAGGTTTGAGGTGGTCACAACGGTTGATGACCCTTACACATTCAGATGTTCATTGGTGTTCTCGATCCCGAGAAAATGTTATCATCATTGATCGTTATGGGGAATTTCCTAATGTCCCTCTACTTGGCATTAGGGGAGGCATTACCTACAACCCTTGCTTGGCTCTGAGACGGTTTGGGTACGCCCGAAGGGATGGCCCACATGACATGCTGATTCCAGACTTGGTTTTTGAATTCGAAAACGACGATCAAGGACTTCGAGAAAGGTTTATCCGAGCTTGGAGAATGCCCAACAAAGTGGACAGTAAGACCTTGGGACACAAGAGTTCCATCCCCCTTGAGCCTTACCTCAAGTGGGTATGAACCCGCGCCCAAAGTCTTATGATGCCTTACCCCTACATTATGCCTATGATCAAAGAGCCTGTTATGGAAGGAGAGGTTCCATACATCCTCCTACATCCTGACATGCCAACATCACTTGAAGATTTACAAAGGAGTTGGATACAGCTCAAGGGAGAACGCGATACTTTTGAAGCCCAATTCTACGCCAGTGAGAAGAAGGTTTTGGAACTTACTCGCCAACTTCACGAAGAGAAGACTCTTAACACCTACATCGCACCAAAGAGGATGCGCAACGTCTTTTTACATTAGAATTTTGTATTATTTTGCCCATGGGGCATTTATGTACTAACGAGTTCTATCTTATTAATATGAAGTGTGTTCCTTTTTGTTTAAAACAAATTTGAATTCTGAATCCTTGAATGCATTACATGAATACATATCATTCATCATATGCATAAGCAGGTCTTCACACCAGGTTTCCTTATCTCTCTGCTGTTTATTTCAGCAAGATGGATATAGAGCAGACGGTCAAAGACTTACAAGCGCATAATTCTTAGTTACAACAACTACTTCTGACCTTGGCAAAGGGGCAGGAGGAGCTAAAAACCTTGCTGGAAAAGGAAAAAGAGAAAAAGAAAAAGAAAGAGTTGGTGTGGCTACCTTGGGTATAAGATTTGAAGGTCAAGCTAGAAGGGTCCTGGATTTCCCCTCAACATCTGATGAAGGGGCAGGAAAGGGAGCTGCAGTACCATATGAGTCAGAGGAAGAAGAAGAGGAGGACGAAGACTATTCTGAGCAGCAGTACTCTCCTTCAGATGACAAGTACAAGAATCTGGAAGAGCGTCTGGCAGCTATGGAGGTACAGAGAGTGCCTGGGCTGGACTTTGAAGATCTAGGGCTGGTTTTGGCGATTGTGATTCCCCCTAAGTTTAAGGTGCCTATATTTGCTAAGTACAATGGTTTGTCTTGTCCAAAGATGCATTTGCGATCTTACATCATCAAAATCCAACCTCATTCTTCTGATAAGGATCTGTGGGTCCATTTCTTCCAAGACAGTCTTTCGGGGACGCAGTTAGATTGGTTTTACCAGCTAGAGAGGTCTGATGTGCACAATTGGGAGGATTTGGCTGCTGCCTTCTACAGACAATATCAATATAATACGGATTTAGCACCAACCCGTACTCAATTACAGAGTATGGGCATGGTCTCAAATGAAGGTTTCAAAGAGTATGCCCAGAAATGGAGAGACTTGGCGGAACGAGTACAACCACCTCTATCTGAGAGGGAGCTGGTTGATATGTTCTTAGGTACACTGTCAGGTCCTTTTTTCAATCACCTGATTGGAAGTTTGTTTGCGGGGTTCACCGAGTTAATTCTGACTAGTGAACGAGTCGAAGCCGGAATCAAGAGAGGGAAAATTCAAAAGGATGCATCTGCTTCTGTTGCCATCAAAAAGACTTTTCCAGCCAAGAAAGAAGTCTCAGCTGTCTACTCCCAAAGAAGTCAAGGAAGAGTTGAGCGCCGGCCAGCGGTGGGGGCTGTAATGATTCAGAAGTCTGCAGCTGATCAGCCTAGAAACAATCAACCCAGAACCAACCAAGAAAGAGTGGAAAGGCCGGCACGGTAATTCACCTTGATCAATATGACACATGCTTAGGTTCTCCCTCATCTTTTGAAGTTAAACCTTGCAAGTTTGAAAGAGGCGCCGAAGAATCCGAATACATCTTCTCCTTACTACCATTCAAATGCCAAGTGTGCTTATCACTTAGACAGTATAGGGCACGACACCAACAATTGTTGGGCTCTCAAAAATAAGATTCAGGATTTAATAGATGCTAAAGAAGTTGAATCTGGCGCCCCTGAAAAACCTAATGTGATCTCTGCTCCAATGCCAAAGCATGGTCACAATGCCCATGCTGTTGAAGAGGATCTTTTTGTTGCTGCTGTTGATGATTTAATGACTCTGCTACCGATAATCAAGCTGAATTTGCTGAAGGCTGGGATTTTCCCAGGTTATGAAGAAGATTTCTACCTTTGTTCATCCTTACCTACCGATTGTCCGTTGTTGAAGTTAGGCATCCAGCGCCTAATGGATAATCAAGAGATCCTTTTTTAGAAGACTCATGTTATACCGAATCCTGTCAATGATGTTTCGATAATTACCATATCCGCCAATCTTTCCAAGGTCTCCAAAAGACCTGTTAAGATTACATCCGATCCAAAGATTGCACCTTTGAAGATAACTATGTCGGGGCATATCCCGTACAAGTCCAACAAATCAATATCGTGGAACTATGGGGGAGAGATCTTTTACCATGGTGTTAAACAAATTGAATCAACTGAAGAGAGTTCTGGTGAAGAGACTTCCGACAATGGAAACATTGCTGGAACGAGTAAAATCACCCGCAGTGGAAGAATTTTCTCTCCGGAGATTGCGCCTCCAAAGGCAATCTTCGGACCCTCAGTCGCTCCTAAGGTCACTCCTGTACCAGTCAACATATCTGCAAGAACTCCAGTTATTGAAGAAGTTATAACTCCTGTGGTTGTCCCCTCTGCTACTGTTGATGATAGAGGGAAAGGGATCCAAGAAGAGCCCGTCAGGACAAGGGCTCAGTCGTTGATCATCCCTGAAACCTCTCAAAAAGAAATGGAAGAGATTTTGAAAATAATCAAGAAAAGCGATTATAATGTTGTTGAGCAACTGGGGAAAACCCCCTCAAAAATATCTATGTTGGCCTTGCTTCTTTGCTCAGAAGCTCATGCCAAAGCTTTGATCAAATTCTTGAAGACGGCCCATGTGCCCCAGGAAACCTCCGCGGACCAGTTCCAGGAATGTGTAGCTAGCCTAACAGCAGACAACGGTCTAGGATTCTCCGATGCTGATCTAACAATCAAAGGGAGAAAACATAATGACGCTTTTCATGTCTCGGTAGAATGCAGAGGGACTACTCTGGCACATGTTCTGGTAGACACTGGTTCATCGCTGAACGTCTTACCAAAGAAGGCATTGGATAGGCTAGATTGTGAAGGTTTAACCTTGAAGCCCAGTAACATCATTGTTAGAGCCTTTGATGGCTCTAAAAGGATGTTCCACGGGGAGGTGGACATCCCGATCAAAGTGGGAACTGAAACCTTCAACTCCATATTCTATGTCCTATTCTTGCTTGTTGGGAAGACCCTGGATTCATCATGCTGGAGCCGTCACTTCAACTCTGCATCAAAAGCTCAATTACCCTATCCAGGGGAAAGTTGTAACTGTTCACGGTGAATAGGAATACATGATAAGCCATCTTAATTCTTTCCGCTATGTGGAATTGGATGGTGAATTCATCGAAACCCCCTTTCAGTATTTTGAAGAAGTTTCTGAGGAGATTGCAGCAACCAAGACAGCGCCTTCTGTACCCATGATCACCCGACCTCCGCCTTGGATGTCGTCACTCAAAGATGCAAAGGCTGTGATTGAAGAAGGAGGAAGCACGATCTGGGGGAAACTTCCAGACTTTCCCTTTAAATCTGATAAATCCGGCTTGGGTTTCACTGCTTCTGCTCAAAAGGATGTCGTCGCTCCCGGGCTGGAGGTCCACCAGTGAAGATCACCCATCATGGCGTCAATGATTTGGAGGATAGTGAAGAGGAGAGCAGTTTAGAAGACTGGATTTTCCCTACCATTGAAGGAGGACTATGCAATTGGGAAGCAAAAGACTTTGTTCCCATTACTTTCATCAATCAGTAATTTATCTTTCAAACATTTCTGTTGGTTTGTAATAATTCCTATACAATTCGTACAATTTTAACCTTATGCCTTACCCGAGGCATATAGGTCCATTTGTAAGGGTTTTATTTTTCATCTTCATATGCCATTTTAATGAATCATGGACGTTTTCACATATAAACTTTTGTGTTCATTTTCTTTCTTTTTTCATTTTATTTGTTTAAAGATGGTTATCCCTTACACACACCCACACTTACAAATGCAAGTACCCTTCCACTCCGGATTCCATGGGTAACAATTCTGCTATGGCCTTCAGTGACTCTGAAGATCTGGTCTACCATACCGAATACGAAGGTGATGAAGACTGTGAAGTGCCTGGAGAATTGGCTAGACTGCTACAACAAGAAGAAAGGGCTATTCTACCTCATGAGGAGTTGTTAGAGACAATCAACTTGGGAACAGAGGAAGACAGAAAAGAAGTTAGAGTGGGTGCCAACCTAGAGCCAAGTGTCAAAGAGCGCTTAGTTCAGCTGTTGAATGAATATGTTGAGATCTTCGCCTGGTCCTACGAAGACATGTCGGGACTTGATACATATATTGTGGTACACCGTCTCCCTACAAGAGAAGATTGTCCACCAATTAAACAGAAAGTTCGCTGCATGAGGCCCGACATGTCTGAAAAGATCAAAGCTGAAGTTATGAAGTAATTCAATACTGGATTTCTGGCTGTTACTTCCTATCCATAATGGGTTGCTAACATTGTGCCCGTGCCTAAGAAGGACGGTAAAGTCAGAATGTGCGTGGATTACAGAGACTTAAACAGGGCTAGCCCTAAGGATGACTTTCCACTACCGCACATTGACATCTTGGTTGACAACACAGCTCAACACAAGGTATTTTCTTTCATGGACAGATTTTCAGGGTACAACCAGATCAAAATGGCCCCTGAAGACATGGAGAAAACTACTTTTGTTACACAGTGGGGTACATTCTGTTATAAAGTGATGCCATTCGGACTGAAGAATGCCAGGGCAACCTATCAACGCGCCATGGTGGCTTTGTTTCATGATATGATACATCATGAGATAGAATTTTACGTAAACGACATGATAGCCCATTCACAGACAGAAGAAGAACACCTCGACCATCTGTAGAAGCTGTTTGTCAGGTTGAAGGAGTATAAGCTCGGACTGAACCCTAACAAGTGCACTTTCGGAGTCAGGTCCGGTAAACTCTTGAGTTTCATAGTCAGAAACAAAGGCATCGAGGTTGATCCTGCCAAAGTCAAAGCTATACAAGAAATGCCTGCCCCTCGCACTGAGAAGGAGGTCATAGGTTTCTTGGGACGCCTAAACTACATTGCAAGGTTCATCTCTCACCTAACATCTACATGTGAGCCAATCTTCAAGTTGTTGAAGAAACATCAGGTGGTTAAATGGAATGATGACTGTCAAGTTGCTTTCGATAGAATCAAGGAGTATTTGCTGGAACCTCCTATCTTGATGCCACCCGTCGTAGGAAGGCCGTTAATCATGTATTTGACTGTCCTAGAGAATTCAATGGGGTGCGTATTGGGCCAACATAACGAGTCTGGCCGAAAAGAGCATGCCATTTATTACCTTAGCAAAACGTTTACTGACTGTGAGACCTGATACTCACTGCTTGAGAAAACTTGATGCGCTTTGGTATGGGCTGCTCGCCGGCTAAGGCAGTATATGTTGACACATACCACTCTGCTGATCTCTAAGATGGATCCAATCAAGTACATCTTTGAGAAGCCTGCTTTATCTGGAAGAATAGCTAGATGGCAGATGATCCTGACTGAATACGATATACAATACACGACCCAGAAAGCTATAAAGGGGAGTGTGCTAGCCGATCATCTAGCTCATCAAGCTGTCGAAGATTACCAATCCATGAGATTCGACTTCCCCGACGAGGACATTATGACTTTGGATAACATTGAAGAAAACAGACTATAAGACGGACCTGAACAAGGATCCCGATGGACCCTGTACTTTGATGGTGCCTCCAACGCACTTGGAAACGGTATCGGTGTTGTACTTATCTCTCCTGAAGGTTGCCATACACCTTTCACCTCCAGACTCTGCTTCAGCTGCACCAACAACATGGCCGAGTATGAAGCTTGTATTTTTGGTCTCAAGGCAGCTATTGACTTGGGAATCAAATCTTTGATTGTATTTGGGGACTCAGCTTTGGTTATCAGTCAAATCAAAGGAGAGTGGGATACTAAATATCCAAACCTCATCCCTTACAAAGAACATGTCCTGACATTGCTACCTCATTTCGAGCAGATTAACTTCAAGCACTTCCCGCGAGAAGAAAATCAGCTAGCGGATGCTCTAGCTACAATGTCCTCCATGTTTAAACTTAACTGGGATAATGAGGCTCCCCAAATCACCATTGAACGGATGGACGAACCTGCACATTGTCACGAGATTAATACCGAGGAAGTAGTGGACCAACCTTGGTTTCATGACGTCAAAAGGTATCTTGAAGCACAAGAATACCCTAAAGGAGCTTCAGTCAATGACAAAAAGTTTCTAAGGAGGTTCTCAGCTAAGTTCTTCTTGAGCAATGGTATCCTATACAAGCACAATCATGATTGCATTCTACTCCGTTGTATGGAAAAAGTTCAAGCTGAGCAGATCATGGCTGAATTGCATAATGGTACCTTTGGCACTCACTCCAGCGGACATACGATGGCTAAGAAGATTATGCGGGCAGGCTATTACTGGTCTACCCTGGAAGCTGGCTGCCATCAACATTCCCGAACAT
The DNA here is from genome assembly GCA_948472305.1 of Vicia faba. Lineage (NCBI taxonomy): Eukaryota > Viridiplantae > Streptophyta > Magnoliopsida > Fabales > Fabaceae > Vicia > Vicia faba. Next base: position 1,189,813,343 of record OX451740.1, on the reverse strand, counting down.
GCCATAAATGCCAAATCTATGCGGATAAGGTACATATACCTCTAGTTCCTCTCAATGTCTTAACAGCTCCTTGGCCATTCGCGATGTGGGGAATCGACATGATTGGAGAGATCAAGCCTACAGCATCCAATGGACTCCGCTTTATTCTAGTGGCCATTGACTACTTCACCAAGTGGGTCAAAGCAGCGTCCTTCGCATCCGTCACAAAGAATGTGGTTGCCTGCTTCATCAAGCAGAACCTCATCTGCCGGTACGGTATCCCCGAAAGGATCATCACTGACAACGGTACAAACTTGAACAACACTATGATTACCGCCTTGTGCGAGCAGTTCCAGATTCAACATCACAATTCATCTCCCTATCGACTGAAGATGAACGGTGCTTTCGAAGCTGCTAACAAAAATATCAAGAAGATCATACAAAAGATGACAGGCACCTACAAGGACTGGCATGAGATGTTACCGTTTGCTCTGCACGGGTACCGTACCACGACACGAACTTCAACTGGGGCAACACCTTATTCTTTGGTATACGGCATGGAAGTTGTTTTACCTATTGAGGTTCAGATTCCTTCCTTGAGAATCATGAAAGATGATGGTTTGAGTGAAGACGATTGGATTCAGACCCGGCTTGATCGACTTAACTTGATTAATGAAAAGCGACTTACTGCTGTTTTCCATGGTCAGGTGTATCAAAAACGGATGATCAAGGCATTCAACAAGAAAGTCAGACGACAGACATATCAAGTCAGGGATCTTGTAATCAAGCGGATCGTCTTGCCGCAAAGTGATCCCAGGGGAAAATAGACTCCTACTTACGAAGGATCATTTGTGATCAAAAACATCTTTTCTGGTGGGGAAATGATCTTAACCACCATGGACGGTGATGACCTACTGCACCCTGCGAACGCAGACATAGTCAAAAGATACTACGCATAAATCGACCCGGCAAGTTAAAAACCCGAAAGGGCGACTTGGGCAAAAATGGGCATCCCGGTGAATCGAAAACCCGAAAGGGCGGTTCAGGCAAAAATTAGGGATAAATAAAAAAATTTGTACACCCGGCAAGTTGAAAACCCGAAAGGGCGACTTGGGCAAAAAAGGGTTTCCCAGTGGACTGAAAACCCGAAAGGGAGGTCCAGGCAAAAGTTAGGGAATTAAAGCATATGATTATGTCTCGTCAGATCACTTTAAGGATAATCTCTTCACATACAAGCTCCAGGCTTCCGATCAATCTAATCATCTTCGAACGAAGCAACGAATGGACAAGATATCCAGAGTTACAAAGGCTATAGCAGAATGGGAATCCCATGGAATTTTTACACATAGCCATCTTTCTTTGTATAAAATTTTCTCATTTTTTATAACAACATTCTCTTACTAGGATTTCTGTCTCCTTTGTACAAAATACTTACACAAAGCTAATACAAAGATACTTCAAAGTGTAGAAAACTATTTTCCTTCTCTTTTTCTTTACACTTGTGTTTTATTTGAAAATGTCCAATGGTTTATTAAATGGGCATATGCATTTGAATATAATCATTGTTTACAAGGAAACGAAATGTGAAAGAGTAATTACTGACAGGTTGAAAGGATAGGAAAGCGTCTTTAGGCTATTCCAAGAAGAATCTCCTGCAGTACATCATCTGGATCCCGAGCGGAGCTAAAACCTTGAAATACATATCCCCAGCGGAATTAAATTTCAAAATCCTCTCCAGAGTTAAAACTTCAAGCTCCCAATCCCCGACGGAGTTATACTTCAAACCCTTAATTACCACCAGAGTTAAGTTCTTCAAACTCCCAATTCCCAGCGGAGTAAACAACTTTGGGTCATAAATCCCCAGCGGAGATGAAACCTTCTTCCCCAGCGAAGTCAAATTTCCAACTACCAATCCCCAGTGGAAATCATTTAATGTTCCCCAGATTCCTCGACAAGTCGTCTTAAAGTCTGAGGATCAACCAGATAACAGTTAATTTTTATTCCCAACATCCGGATAATTCCCCAGTAGATTGGCATACAACCCAAACTCCTGAACTTTTTCCAAACAAGAATAAACCTCTTCCCCCAGAGTCTTGAACTTACCCTCCAGAAGGATAGCTACTTACCAGCAGTATAGCTATTCCCCACAGAGTTTTTACTCCCCAACAGAATGAAGATTCTCATTCTTCAACTCCCCAGTTTGAAGTCCCTATGGATTTATTTTCCCCTAGCAGATTGAAGACTCTCAGTTTGGATTCCTCAGTGAGGTTGTCAGAGTCTTCATTATTCCTAGCATGAGTTTGTCAGAATTTTTAAATCCCCTGCAGATCGAAGATTCTCATTCTCACTTCTCCGGTGAAGCCCCCAAAGTTTCATTTTCCCCAGAAGATCGAAGTTTCTCATTCTTAATTCTCCGCAGAAGCCATCAGAGTCTTCCTTATTCTCCGGCAGATCAAGGTTTTCCTTTGTTTGATCCCCAGTAGAGATCGTCCGAGTTTTCTTTATTCCCCGGCAGAATAAGGATTCCCATTGTGTAATCTCCAGCCATAGTCATCAAAGTTCTCTGGATTCCCCAAATAGGTTTCTCAGGCAGACTTGAAGGATCCCTTTATCCCCAGGATAGTCGTGAAGGATTCTCACATCCCCACAGAGGTTATCAAAGTTTTTGATAATCCCCGCGAGTTGCCAAGGATTTTCTATCCCCAACAATAGTCAGCAAGGATTTCTCATCCTCAGTAATCAAAGATTTTGAATCTCCAACAGCGGTCAAGGATTTATTTTCCCCGGCAGCAGTCAAAGATTTTATTATCTCTAGCTATCAAGGATTTATTTTCCCCGGCAGCAGTCGAAGATTTTATTATCTCCGACTATCAAGGATTTATTTTCCTCAGCAAGACAACTAATCAGCTTACATGCGCATACATTACATTCATATATCATAAACATTGATGAAACACATTTATTTCATCATACATTTCATGCAACATAACTCTATGTTTCAGCTAACATTTTACCCTTTTCAGGATAAGATTAAAAGATATCTTTAATAAATATTCAAAGATTTCAGATACAGTACGGATACACTCCAGACACGGAAGTCATTCTGTTACTCATTCAGATCTCTTATTCAAATACAGTATGGATACACCCCAGACACGGAGGTCATTTCATTACTCATTCAGAATTCAAAGTCAAGATACAGTACATGTACGCTTCAAACATGGTTGCCATTCTGTCACTCATTCAGACTTCAACAATCAGATACAGATTAGATACGCTCTAGACACAGAAGCCATTCTATTTCTCATTCAGATTCAACTATCAGTTTCAAGTCCAGATACACTCCAGACACGGATGTCATTCTGTCACTTATTCAGATCCCGGTTACAGTTCAGATACACTCCAGACACGGAAGTTATTATGCTACTCATACAGATCTCAAATTCAGATACACTCCAGACACACTCCAAACACGGTTGCCATTCTGTTACTCATTCAGACCTGTTCCCCAGCCCAGAGATGCTCCAGACACGGATATTGTTTCGTCGCTTATTCAGATTTCAGATTCAGATACAATACAGATACACTTCAGACACGGCAGACATTATGTTATTCATTCAAGAATCAAATGCAGTTACAGCTCAGATACGCTCCAGACATGGACGCCATTCCCTTGCTCATACAAATCCAATCTCCAGATACAACTCAGATACGTTCCAAATACGGATACCATTCTGATGTTCATTCTCCTGATTTTCAACAAACATTCTAAGATGGAATCTTTAAGCCCATCTACGACAAGATTATGTCACCTTTCCAAATGGCATCTTTAAGTCCATTCCCTCAACTACATTCTGACGAGTGCAAATTTATGGGCACTCTAGTGTCCAATCATCTTTTATCTTCGAGTCACGAAAGGCAAACTCGCCAATCTAACTCTTCAGGTTCAAGAAGATTGAACAGGGGCAGCTGTTGTACCCCAAAATTTTCCCTCTCATTTTATCAATATTTTCCCCTCACAAGACTCTTTGGACTCAAGACCAAGCTAGGGTTTGCTCTGCTCAAGACATCTCCTTGCACTGTTGACCTGAAATTAGGGTTTGAGTTTGCATAGGGATTTTTGGACTTCCAATGCTCAATATGACTTTCATACTTCATGTTGGACTTATAATATTGCTCATACCAAGTTTCAAGCTTTGAATCAAATTTTTGCCCAGTCAATTGGACAGTTGACCTAGAAATCAACTGTATTGGGGAAAAAGTGAACTGTGGCCAATTTACAGTCAAACCTCATAATTTTTTATCCACGTCAACATTATAAACTCATATGAACCATTTGATCAAGTTTGGACCACAACTTCTCAAGAAAATTGATTAAATCATCAAAAGGGCAAAATGGTCATTTTTAGGGTTTTGATTGCAGAAGGGCAATTTCTGATTTTTCACCTAGCCAATGGCAAATTGGATTCAAGCATGGATTCAAGGACTCAATGGCACCATCTTGACCTAATCAAAAGGTTCAAAAGATCTCAAATGCATTGGGTTGACAGATGAACTTTTCAGTCAACTGATCAAAAATCAACTATACACTCAAAAGTCAAACTTTGACTTTTTGGTCAAAATCAAGTACCAAGGGTAATTTTTCATCAAGATGTGTCAAAACATGAAACTTGTTCATCAAGAAACCTAATTTTGGAAATTAGGGTTTAAGATTGAAAATTTTCATAACTTAGAAATTTTCTAAGTTATGGAAATTTCTTATCTTTTCCCAACTTTTTCACCATGATGCAATTGGATTCAAAGAAAACTTCCAACATGAAAGTTGTAGTCCTCCACAAAATCTACAACTTTGATACACAAAAATTTCCCAAAAGAAGCTTGGATCTCAAGTTATTATTTTATGAACAAGGGTCCAAAAACTTTCTAACTTAGTGAAATTTTGCCCTAGTTTAGGCAGGATTTTGACCTATCTTCATGATAATTTTTCACATAGTTCCAATTGAAATCTCAAAATTCATTTCAAATATGGATTGTAGAGAATGTTACAAGCTTTCCAAAATGTCCGAGAAATCTCCAAAATCATTTAAGGTTATGGAGAATCGAAGAAAAGAAAATGGCCATTTCTCACTTTTGTCCATGGCAGTTTTCATGTTGCTACAAGTTGCAAATTTAGTTCAACCATGCTTGTACTTGGTTTACAGGTCCTTAAACCCTTCCACACTCAAAAATTGAATGCAAATACAATGGATTAAGGCTTTGTTCTGAGCTTTAGAATATTACACATTGAATTAATCCATTTTTGGCAAAAAGATAACAATGTCATTTTGATAAAGGTTGCTTTATGCAATTTTGTTTCTCTTGAGCTGTGAACCCAATCTTTTGCAGCAAACTAAATCCACAAACTTAGGAAAAGGTACACCAACTATGTGCGTACTTGGAGCTAGCCTGTACAGGCCATAGCTTGGTCACTTCTCACTTTTACTTCAAAAACAAGTCAACTTGCAAAATCACCACAACTTTGCAATCTGATATAACCAAGCTTTGTAAACATTTCAAACAAGTTTCTCACAATACACTAAGCCAGAAACACGAGCCCTAAGCATCTCAAACACCCTTGTACACCAAAAACCCCCATTTTCTGCCAAAACAGGGCAGGTCCTGCAAATCACAAGCCAAATCAAAATCCACTTGTGTGTTTTGCTTGCAACTAGTTCCAACACACTCCATACAACCTACCTAAACTATCCCAACCATACCCAAGCAACTGTAACTCCATTTACACATTTCACCATTTTTGTTTTGAAGCTTTGCAGGTTGAGTTCTACAAGCATACTCAGGCCTTTTCAAAGCAAGCCAAGCATTGGGAAAGGTCAAGGGAACATCAAGCAAGCTCAAAAGAACCTCAGGCCTCACTGAAAGTTGTTGCATTGCCATGCTCGAGCTTGACTGAAACACGTAAAGTTCAAACTTCTATCTCCTTATTTAAGAATCATTAGGCTTAGGTTTGTGAATAAAAAATGTAGTCCTCATTTCCCTTGAGTTGTACATATGCATAGAATTCATTTATGTTAACTGAGCTAGGAGTATTTGATGTTTGAACTTTCTGAAAAAACTAGGTTAGAAATTAGGGCCAGAGAAATTATCTCTGGTCTTTGAGAGTTAGATTAAGTTTTTTACATGGTTAGAATCGTGTGATCAAGCTCTATAACTTTCATGTTGCAAGTTTTTGTTTTTAAGCACAAATGCAGGAGATACAGGTTTGAATACAGGGTGCGCGTTATTTGGTTAAGAGGTTAGGGATGAAGATAATCTGGGCTGGGCTTGGCTTTGGTTGGCTATTGACACCCACCTAGCTTGCTGTTCACACCCCCTTGGCCCATTTCATTATTTTTCCATGTTTTCCATTTCTTTTTTTATTTTCTGACTTTTATTTATTTTTCTAAATATTAAAAATCACCAAAAATATTTTCATAAATTTTCACATTTTGTTTTATTTATTTTTTTTTTTTGGACATAGAAATAATTACTATAATAATATACTTTTATTTTCTTAAATAAAAACTTGTAAATATTATAAAAAATATTATATATATACATAAAATAATATTTTCTCACACATTTTTACATTTTTTAATATTTTGTACATATTATATTTATTTTCTTGTACATAAATAAATATTTAATATATATTTTTTCTTAAAATAAAAATTAGGGTTTATTACCCTTTTCAAAAATAATCATTTATTTTCGTATTATTTTTAGGACATTAAATAATTTATTTTTACATACATAAAAATAAATACAAAAACATTTTGCATATTTATATTTAATTGCTTATTTAAATAATTGCCCATTTATTATTTGTACAAGGAATTCAATTTCGTTGTAATAGTTGAATTAGGGCTTTATATTTCTTGCAAATATCCCCTTATTCAAACTTGTATCCCCCTCCCCATAATCATGTTGTAATAGTTGTTGATATACTTTTACGCACTTTATTGCTTTCAAATATGCATGATAGAAAGATTAGGGTTTTGTATGATAACCAAAAATCAAAACCAATAGCAAGACTTAATACAAGATAAAAAATGCATGAAAAATGACAACACAATACACACAACCACCCCTAGGGTTTCATCCACTTGTTTCCTTAAAAATGGCCATGGTATTCATGCTAGGTATCTTGGCAAAACAAAATCAAAACAAAAATATCATAGTCCCTCGATGATGCTATCTTGGTTGCCTATACAAAAATGATCTAGTCCCACAAAAACTTGCTAAAGATACTTAGCACAATTGTTATCATGGCCATACGATGACCCACGCCTGTCCCGTTTAACATCTAAACACAAGTTTGTTTACCAAATGCAATGGTAAAACAATAATGTCAAAGGGTTAAAAATGTGTAGGAAAGACTTTTGAGTAAGTAGGTAGATGTTCCTAGTTACTTGATCAAAACTTGCAAACATCCTTGCTATTTTCAAAAACACACAACACAATTTCAAAACTTTTCTCAAAACAAACTTTCAAACATTGAAACATTTTTCAAAAGACAAACACCTTTGTATACATTCAAACAAGAATCATTACAAAGGTTGCCTAGACAAAGGCCTCTTTTTAAAATACTTTCAAAACAACACACAAAAGCACCATTTTAAACAATTGAAAAGCAAAAGCAAGTGATCTAAAACAAGTAACTAAGAGCCCATGGGAAACCATGGATGAAAAGGATTCTAGCACCTTCCCTTTTCATAATCTACACCCCGAACCCAAGAAAACATCTCAAAGGTCTTTCCTGTGCTTTTTGACCTTTCCTTTGGATAAATAAAAAGTCGGTGGCGACTTTTGCTAAACCGAAACATTTGCGAACAAAAAACGCAAAACCTCAAGTCAGTTCTCCCACCGTATCACAGCTCCAGACCCGGAAGCAATTTTGATACTCATTCAAAAACGCCTCCTGATACAGTGCGAATACGCTCCAGACACGAAAGCCATTCTAGTACTCATTCAGATTCAGATTCACTTTTGATACAGTTCAGATACGCTCCAGACCCGGAAGCCATTCTGATACTCATTCAAAAACGCCTCCTGATACAGTGCGGATACGCTTCAGACACGGAAGCCATTCTAGTACTCATTCAAATTCAACTTCTGATACAGTTCAGATACGCTTCAGACATGGAAGCCATTCTGATACTCATTCAAAGACACTACCTGATACAGTTCAGATACGCTCCAGACACGGAAGCCATTCTGATACTCATTCAGATTTCAACACTCCTGATACAGTTCAGATACACTCCTGACCCGGAAGCCATTCTGATACTCATTCAAAGACGCCTTCAGGTACGCTCCAAACATGGACGCCATTCTGAGGTTTGACTTACAGATTACATCTCAACAAGAATTCTTGGATGGCATCTACAAGCCCATCCCCAACAAGATTTTATTACCTCTCCAAACGGCATCTTTAAGCCCATTCTTCCTATCGTTGCCGAGTGCAAATTTTTGGGCACTTTAGTGTCCAATCATCTTCCACCTTCGAGTCGCGAATGGAAAATCTCGCCAATTTAACTCCTCAGGTTAAAGAAGATTGAACAGGGGCAGCTGTTGTACCCCAAAATTTGCCCTCTCATTTCTCAGGAAATCACTCTGGATTCTCAAAGTTTTCTCTTAAACAAATCCAAGTCTTGAATTATCATTTCTTTCCAAGCAAGCCATTTACCAGGGCAAAAAGGTCATTTGCACGCTGAAAAGTCAAACTTTGGTTTTTTTTGATCAAAATCAAAACACAAAAATCATATTTCATCAAGACATGTTAGAATACGAAGTTTGTTTCATCAAGAAGCTCAAAAGTCAAATTTTGCCTTGGAAAAGTTAAATTCTAAATACTTAGAATTTTTCTAAAGTATTTAAGAAAAATGACACTTCTGAACCAACCTCCAGGCAGGAGCAGTCAGAAGATGCAAACTTAGCTCAGCACATAACATTCAGTCAGAATGTAGCTCTTCAGCATCTACGCCAGCTCAGTCAAAAGTTTCCAGAAGATTATAAAACGTGATGAAAAAAATTTGAATGCTCCTTCAGAACATGATGGAATCAGAAGGTAAGAGGGTCAGAAGATTGGGTGCTACACTGAAGCAGAATCTCTAAGTTCAGAGTCTTCAGAGGCAAATCAAAGAAAGTTACTGGAAAGTCTGGAGATCCCTCAGAACTTGCTGAGACAACAGAATGCCAAGATCAGAACCTGGGTGCATTGTTCAAGACTACGTTGAAATGGAACTTCTGGCCTAGATTTAGGCAATGATGCAAAATCCCCTATTACAAGATTTCTGATTTTTGACAAATCTCATCACCATTTAATGCTCATTAATGCTCACAACCACTTTTAAGTCTTTGTCCAAAGGGTCTCTCCATGTGTAGCATAAAAAACTCTTTGTACAAATTTAGGTATGGGTTCATGCACTACTTTTCGCTCATGGGTGTCACTTTTCCTTAATCCTCGCTTACTAACCTAGCCTAGGCTAAAAGTTGTCAATCATCACAACATTTTTTTACTTTCTTCAAGAGTAAGTCACCATCTAGTGCATGATATTGGCGCTACTTGACATTTTAAAACCCACAAAGCTTTGCCTATAAATAGAATACCATTGATCACTGAAAAGGGCCAGACATAAAAAATTTGTGAAAGAAATCAAAATTTTGAGAAAGAAAAGTCTTTAACCTCTGCCCAAAATTCCTAGAGTTTCAAAAACTGTAAACACATCATACAAACCATTAACTTTGGATCCCTTGCGTTCAAACTCCATTTGTTCTCAAAATATTTCTTGACAAAAAAACACCCATACAGTTTCTGACCCACACGTTAGAAACTGCCATAACTTTTATGTTCATACTATTATATACCCTTCATCCATCCATTCAAAGAAGATGTTCAGAACATCATCAGAGTTGAGGCTAACTCCAGTTCACAGAATTTCTTCCAACTACAAGGTAAGCACTTGCTGACCCTCACCACATTGCTTAAGCATCACCAGACTTGCATGCTCAAAAACACAATGTAGATATCATGCTTTTGATGTTGTGCATGTTCTGAGATTTTCACGCATCTGTATGCTTAAGTAGAGAATGAATCAGTTCAGAACTTGCCTCTGATTTTTGGTTCTGATTTCTGAAACGCTATGACACCTGCTGAAACTGTCCTAGGCATGTCTTCTGTTTTGTGGAGAAATAACCAAATTGCAGATGTTCTGACTAGCACAGGGAGAGACCAAGTTTTAACATTGGCAGCAGCGCCTCTGGAGCCTGTTTTGTTATCAGTAATATCAGAACTTCTGAAAATTATTGTGTTCCCAGCAGGGTCAGAACCTCTGACCCCATACATTTTCACTAACAGGTTTCTGTTTTGCAGCGTGCTAGGGTCAGAACCTCTGACCTATACATTTTCACTAACAGCTTTCTGTTCTGCAGCACGCCAGGGTCAGAACCTCTGATTTCCTTTCAGGAGCACGCTGATCCTCTTTTCTTCTTTCCCTTGTTATTTTCTTTTTCTTTATTTTTCTCACTGGCACTCTCCATTTTCATTAATCAGCAAAACACCAAAAATATTTTCATTCACACTTTATTTTATTCCTTAAAACAAAAAAGACAAAAAATATTTTTTTAACAAGATCATTTAATATTTTCTTGTATGTATTTCAATATTGTTGTAATAGTAATTTAGGGATTCATTTTCATTTGCAATCCCCATTCATAAATTTGTACCCCCACCCCCTAAATGTTGTAATAGCGTAGAACTTTACATTTCTGTAATTTATCACTTTCAATTGTAAATGCAAGATAAAATCATTAAATAGACCACCAAAAAAATCAAAGACAAAAGAATGCAATCAAACACACTTTGCACACAAAAACCCTTAGGGTTTCTCCACTTGGTTGCCTTATACAAAAATAGTCATATTACGCATGCAAAGTATCTTGGTAAAACAAACAAAATCAAAAGATCATAGTCCCTCGATGACGCTATTCAAAGTTGCCTTACAAGATGATCTTAGTCCCTCAAAAATGCTAAGATACTTTGCAACATTGCTAATCATTGTTATACGATGACCCGCGCCCGTCCCGTTTACATCCAAAGATAGGGTTGACTACCAAATCAATGGTAAGACAACAATGTCAAAGGAATAGAAAATGCATAAGAAAGACATTTGAGTAGGTAAATTGCTCCTAGTTACTTGCTCTATTTTCAAACAAATATCCTTGTTATTTTCAAAACAAACACACACACATTTCCAAACAACTTACAAACATTGAAAACATTTTTAAAAAAAGACAAACATCTTTGTATACATTCTTACGAACGATAATCATTACAAATATTGCCTAAACGAACGGCCTCTTTTTACAAAATACTTTCAAAAACCACACAAAGCACAATTTCAAAACAAAAAGCAAGTGATCTAGCAAGTAACTAAGAGCCCATGGAAAACCATGGATGAAAAGGGTACTAACACCTTCCCTTTTCATAATCTACCCCCCGAACTCAAGAAACAATCTCAAAGGTCTTTCCTGTGCTTTTTCACCTTTCCTTTTGGATAAAAGAAAAGTCGGTGGCGACTCTTGCTAAACTGCAACATTTGCGAACACAAACGCAAAACCCTCAAGTCAGTTCTCCCACCGCATCACAGCAACCCATTGTGGGTAAGAGGTGACAACCAAGAATCCTGCATTGAATTGTTTCATGACTTCAGCTTTTATCTTTTCCGACATATCGGGTCGCATTCGACAGACCTTTTGCTTTACTGGTGGGAAATCCTCTTTTGTAGGCAGACGATGTACCGCAATATCTGCGTCAAATCCTAGCATATCTTCATACGACCAGGCAAAGAGCTTGACATAATCGTGTAACAACTGAATCAGACGCTCCTTGACATTGGGTTCCAGATTGGCACCCACATTGACTTCTCTTTTGTCTTCTTCGGTACCTAGGTTGATCATATCCACTGGTTCCTCGTGGGGCTGAATGGTTCTCTCTTCTTGTTGTAGTAATCTGACAAGCTCCCCTGGTACTTCACAATCTCCCTCACCTTCGTCTTCGGCTTGGTAGATTAGATTTTTAGAGTCACAAAAAGCCATAGCAAAACCATTACCCATGGGATCCCGAATGGATGTAGACCCGTATTGTGAGTGTGAGTGTGTGTAAGAGTATAGCTATCTTTGAAAGAAATGAAAATGTAAAAAATAAAAACAATGAGCACAAAGTTTGTATGCAAAAACGTCCATGATTCATTTATGTCATATGGAAATGAGATAATAACCCTTACAAATGGACAATTGTGCCTTGGGTAAGACACAAGGTTTTAAGAGTCTGAATTGTTTTAATATTACAGATCTAACAAAATGTAAAGACAAATTACTATGGGATAAAAGTGATCGGGACAAAATCTCTGGCCTCCCAGTTGCTGTTCCCTCCACTGACAGTTGGGAAGATCCAATCCTCCAAGTTGTAGCCATCTTCAACACCCTCTACCGTGTTGACTTCACGGTTGCTAATATTCAAGGGTGGTCCTCCAGCACGAGCGCAGCGTACAGCCTTCTGGGCATCTGAAGTAAAACCCAGGCCAAACTTGTCAGACTTGTATGGGATATCTGGGAGTTGTCCCCAAATAGTGCACCAACCTTCTTCTATCACTGCCTTGGCGTCCTTCAAAGATGACATCCTGAGTGGAGGCCTAGTAGTCTTCGGAACTTCAGACACAGCCTTGGTTACTGCCACATCTTGTGGGACTTCCTCAAAATGTTGGAATGGAGTTTCAATAAATTCACCATCTAATTCCACATATCTGAAGGAATTGAGATGGCTGATTATATACTCTTCTTCTCCATGAACATTGATAATCTTTCCTTGAATTGGATATTTCAGCATTTGGTGCAATGTAGAAGTAACAGCGCCAGCATTGTGAATCCATAGTCAGCCTAGAAAGCAGGAATATGAAGGGCGTATGTCCATTACATAAAAAGTCGAATCAAATGTTTGGGTTCTAACCTTTATGGGAATATCCACTTCCCCATGCACCATCCTTTTCGAGCCGTCAAAAGCCCTCACTACTATATTGCTTGGTTTCAATGTCAATCCTTTACAGTCAAGCCTATCAAGAGCCTTTTATGCAAAACATTCAGAGACGAACCGGTGTCAACCAACACATGAGCCAGAGTTGTGCCCCTGCATTCCACTGAGACATGTAATGCCTCATTATGCTTCCTCCCTCTTGGCATTAAATCAGCATCCAAAAAACCTAAACCATTATCTGCAGTCAAGCTGGCTACGCAGTCTTGGAACTGATCGGCAGATGTTTCTTGGGGTACATGGGCAGTTTTCAGGAATCTTACCAAGGCCTTTGCATGCGCCTCGGAACATAGTAGTAAAGCCAGCATGGAAATTTTAGATGGAGTTTGCCCCAATTACTCGACTACATCGTAATCACTTCTTTTTATGATCTTTAAAATTTACTCCATCTCTTTCCGGGAGGTCTCAGGGATAGCCAATGATTGTGTCTTCATCTTGACAGACTCAACCAGAATACCTTTTCCTCGAGTCTCGATTAACTCGGCAGCAGGAATGTCAGTAGGAGTGATAGTAGGGATTGTAACAGCTTTGTCTGTTGGATTTTTAGCAGAGATGATTGTAGGACTGGGAATAACCTTTGGAGGAGCAACAACAAAATGAATGATTAAGGGTCCAGAAACAACTTTGGGGGAGCAATTTCTGGAGAGAAAATCCTTCTGCTTCAGGTAATCTTGCTAGTCCCTGCAATATTACTGATATCGGAGTCAACTTTCTCAGAACTTGAATCTACTGGCCAATCTTGCTTGATATCGTGGTAGTAGACATCCCCTCCATAATTCCATGGTACGGTTTTGTATGATGAATACGAGACTGGTCCAGGTATTGTAATTATCAAAGGAGCTACTTTTGGAGCTGATGTAATTCTAACGGGTCTTTTGGTGGAGACCATGGAAGAATTGTCGGAGTTGGTAACAATGGAAACATCATTATAAGAAACAGGTGGAACAGAAGTATTTTCGAACAAAATTTCCTTGTTTTCTATTAGGCACTGAATGCCTGCTTTCAACAAAGGACAGCTGGTTGGTGAGGACAAACAAAAATGACAGCTTTCATCACAGCTTGAGTATACACTGGCATTCAAAAAGTTCTCTTTGATAGTCAGGAGTGGGGTCACAAGTTCATCAACTGAAGTAATAAACATATCTTCCTCAACGGCGTTGACATCACGGTCGTGTTTGGTAATAAGGGCAGTAATCACATTGGGCTTTTCTGGCGCGTCGAATTCAATCTCTTTGGCTTCAAGAAGATCTTGTACTTTGTTCTTTAGAGTCTAACAGTTGTTAGTGTCATGGTCGGGACTCTCAGAATGGTATGCACAGCGGGCATTAGGATGATAGTGAGGAGATGTTGTGTTAGGGTTTTTTGGAGATTCTTTCAAGGTCACTAGATTGGATCTTAACAAATGTGGCAATACCTGAGATAGTGTCATATTAATTCGGGTGAATTGTCCGACTGATCTTTCTATTCTTGGCTGATTGTTTCTTTGCTGATCAATGGGTGCGGACTAAATTGAAGAAAGTGAAAATATCATATTGATTTAGCCCAACCCAAATAAGATAAACCTAATTCTAATCAAATAAAAAAACTAAGAAGCAGTAAAGGGAAGAGCTTCTATTCATCCCCTTATGTAATTTATAACAAAACATGGGTGAAATAAATATAGGCTGTCAAAACTTGGTCAAACACCCAAATAAAATTAAACCACTCATATAGATACACTTGGCATGGATTAAAAGAAATAAAAACAAATAAGAAGACTTACTGATATAATTCCCTTTTTCAGAAAAGAAAACTCAAAGTTCATCTTCTTCTTCTGATATATGACCCTCTCCTCTTTCAAATCCCCTGCTTCACCACCGAATCTCTTTTCTTCCTCCTTGAGATTTCTCTTTAACTTTATTTCTTTCTCACTTCTTAAAACACCCATAGCCAATTCCAAAGAAACAATAACATGTTATCATAATCAAATTAAACAAAAACTGAGGAGCGAGATTGATTACGGTGGTGGTGAACAACTGGCAGCGGGATCTATACCGGCAAAGGCAATTGGAGATCGGGGCTTCGTGCAAAGAGATTGACAGAGGGCGTCACATGCCGTACTTGGTCGTGGCGGTGGCAGCCACTGTTGGTGCAATGAGAGATGTAGATCGGCGAGCATGGACGTTTCTCCAGCGGTTGTTTGGATCATGCCCAGTATTTGTACCCTCAACCTCATACTTGTAAGCTTCATTCCTTCACAACTATGCTATGTTACTCATTTGAAATAAAAAAACCCAATTGAAATTATATGAAAGTGAATAAGTATTTTCTATTTAAAATAAAAATAATTTGAAATAAACTTGTATACATTTTTAAACGAGCAAAATAAATTATTGTTAAAATGTTAGTAAAATTGAACCAAAGAATATTATAAAAACCAATGTTGAAAATATTTTTGACTGTAGAAATAAAGGGCAGGAAAATTTAGGGTATGACAGCTGCCCCTATTTAATTACTCTTCGATTAAAGGGTGCGAGAATATGCAGGTCTCGCACATTCGAATTGGAGGATTATTAAATAATGGAAGACCCCAAAATTTGACCCAAGATTGGATAGATAAGGATATACTATAAAGCATACCCCAGAGAATGAAGAAAGATATGCAAAGATGATGATGTATCATCTTAACAAAGTTAGCGCAAGAAGTATGACAACGCAGATAACTCGCCAATACCTAGAAAAGTGATCCTAGACTTTGGATATTTACCATAACTTAGGAGGTAAATAACACAAGTTTTAAAATCGACTTACTAACGCTTCGAGACTAACATAGTAAGCTTAGCGCAGATTTTGTCTATCCATCACAGCCTAGGGGATGAATAAAATAGAGCTTGATAATACATTGTCGCATAGAGACTAACACAATGAATTATATCGCAGATTTTGTTATGTTTACTACAAACTAGAGAGTAAACAATATGAGGATGAGCATGTGCATTTATCACGACCTAGAGGATAAACGACACAGGGATAGGCTTATGTATTCATCACGACCTAGAGGATGAATAGTATAACCCTAAAAATTCGCATACCTATCACAACCTAGGGAATAAATATTTGAAAAAGTTTGTGCATTTATCACGACCTAGAGGATAAATGACACGAAGATAGACTTATGTATTCATTACGACCTAGAGAATGAACAACATAAACCTGACAATTCGCACATCTACCACGACCTATAGGTGTAAGTGCCTTTGTTTAGGATTGGCTCATTTCTTGTAAAACAAATAGTAACAACAATAATGTAATGTAATGTAATGTAATGTACAATAGGAACAGCCTGAAAATCCTATTGTAAATGCCTAAACATGCTGTGTTGATTTAAATCAACATCTGGAACAACATGTCTCAAGAGATGTCATAACATCATACCAGACATCAAGCTACTGAACTGCCAAGTCTGATGCAGTTCTGTTCCTGAAGTTATGCAGAATATTCTGCCAAATAGAATGCATAACAAGTAGCGAAAATTGAAGGCATATGTGGAGCCCTAGAAGATTCAATCAGAAGCTAAGGATAAGGAGAAAAGCTCGATTGAAGACCTAACTTACAGCAGAAGTTTTCTGCTTACTTTATGCAGGCCGTTAAAGCTGCATTGCTGTCATATGAAGGCCCAAATCCAGTTGGGTAAAAAGGGTTATAAATAGAAGTATTGTAACCTAATTTAGGATGCCGTGGATTGACAAGATGTAATCATTAGGGCTAGTTTTGTTGTGAACCACCCGGGCTGTGGGATGGTCACTATACTCCTTGAAACCTGTAGGTTAGAGGATGTATGCATTGTACTTGATTGAAGCTTTTAAGCATGATCAAGATGTGTAATGGAAGAGTAACTTCTGAACAGTTTATGTACTGTAGAAAGTTATCACTGCGGTGATTGAGGGGGAGTGAGAGGGGTCTCATATCTAGGATTGGATCTTAGGTAAAAGTGTCATTGGGTAGTGATTAAGTGAGAAGGCTGTCAACGGGTGTGTTGGCTGTAGGGTCTTTGAATTGATACTACTAATAGTGAACTTTATCCCTGGCTTGGAAGCCCCTAGATGTAGGTTGGTTGAACCGAACTGGGTGAACAATTCTGTGTGTGGTTTACTTTCTGCATTGGATATTTGTTTGATGTCACAGCACTCCTCATGACATCAATGTATATGACTAATCTTAACTGCTCTGAACTTCAGTAAATCAGAACCTGTGACTGTTGTAGAACAGATATCAAGAGTACAGCCTATTCTACCTGTACAGCACTTAATGTCAGATCAGATGTCTTAACGTTCCATTAGACATCCTGAGTCTGTGACATACCAGGAATTTCAATTGGTATCAGAGCAGGCATCCTGTCTGTCTCTGGATGAGATCCATGGGGGATACTTTCCGGTTGTGTACAAGGTAGAATATTGTTTGAACCAGTGGTGTTCATATTGTCTGGTCCCTAGGAGTATGGACCAATTTGGGAGAAACTAGATCAGCTATGTTGAAAGAAGATGAAAGTGTTTGAACAAATTCAAAGACCTCATGTGGGAGTGAAGATTTTGGAGTGCATTGTTCAACCTGTATTCAGCACAGAGAAGAACATTATCAAAACCTTCATGCGGGAGTGAAGATATTGATAAGGCATCATATGTGTTTATAAAACCTTCTTTTAACTGAGCTGTAGAGTTGGGTCTAGAAAGTTGCTTGGTGAAGAAGCAAACAACTTGTAGGATTGATTTATTTTCAATCCTTATGTGTCATGCTTGCCATATGGAGTAAGCATTGTGTAAGTTCTGGTGAAGTACTGTTATTCCGCTGCATAGCTACTGATACAACCCCTAAAGTGAAAGAAGAACTCTAGGGTTATTATTTTCAACAAAATTCGTAAGCAGATTTTGCAATCTATCAATAATGTCAAAGATACTTGAGATTTCCTCAAGTCCACTCATAAAGGCTTTTACTATTAGTATTAATGAGTATCAATTGATCAATGATTCTCATATACATCTGCAAGCTGCTTGAAGACCTTGAAGATTATCAAGGATGATGTGTTCCAAGGAGATGGAACTGATGTTCTTAAGGATGTTAGAACATCATGCAACTGCCAGTTGAAGAACAGATGTTCTGGGTGCTAAACACTTGTAATGTGAGTACATATGTTTGGAACCTACTCCTGATCTGGAAGAGGAGACATCTGCTTTGAAATAATTGATCAGGACACAATCAACAGGTCATCTACTCCAGTTGTGAGTTTAAGGGAGTATATGTGCTGAGCTAAATACACTTAAAAGGACTTTAAAGCTGTGATTTCCAGGTTTCCCCTCATGTGATAAATATATGGAAATCAGAATCAAAAGTTCTAAAGCTTGTGATGACAAAGGATGTACAACATCACAACTGTTGAAGACATCAGTTGTTGAGGAAAGACAGATAAGTTCCAGATTTAGTGAACATCCTCATGATTGATAATGAAGTTTCTTCCAGTACAAGTTACAGAATGTGGCAACCTGAAACTTGTACAGCAAGCAAACTAAGGACTCTTATTTTGAAACTCGTGGAGTACTTACTATGTGTCTAAAGTAAAGAGCTCAACAATGTATCCATAAAGAGGAAAGTTGGATAACATTTTGTTCAGAGGCAGTAGTATAATCAAGCTGATGTGAAAGGGAGTTCATCTTACCTTGTTCTGTAAGATGCTTGAGTTTATTTCTCATGATCCTAGTGATTTCCAAGGAGGACAGGAATAAGAACAGGTTATGTGGTTGTTATGGGTCTGATCTTAAAGGATGATTAGCTTATGGTGTACTCTTGTATCTTCTACAAGAAAAGTGTGCTTTGATTGCAATGGATGTTCATCCAAAACCATAGTATAAGCCAGGCTCATATGGTTGAGATCAATGTTGCAACATCATCTCAAACGAAGGGTCTCTTCAGCAAAGGAAGCTTGTAAGGAACAGTTGGCTCTTTATGCATGGAGCAGAAGATTGTTAGAATAATTATCCTACCTTGAGAAGGTAGCTTAATCTAACTATTAATGAATACTTTGACGGGAGACTAAGTATTCATTAGGATCTTGCATAAAAGATATATATAAGCACTTTGATGGGAGACTAAGTGTGTGTATAATATGCATGCAAGGCTGTATTCTGAACCTATTTCTCAGAACTTGGTAGAGAGTTTATTTCTCTCTAGGGTATTCTGGTGAGCAACTATTGCTGAAGATGAAGATCATACCTTTCATATGGGGAATATAAAAAGGGCATCAATCCCCCGAATGTTAACTTCAGAACCCAAGCAGATAGGTTCTGATGTCCTAGATGATGCTGTAACATTATTATTGCTAGAAGTCTGTGGCAAAGACTTGGGAAGTGGCAATTCTATTGTTGGAATAAGTAGATTCTACTTGTGTTTAAGAGTAGTATGCTTAACAATGCATAACTACTACTGTGGTCTGAAGAATTTGCTAGTATCAGCAACTACTAGTAAATATATTTTTGATTAAAGGTTAATCCTTCTAGAAAATCTGAATCTTAGTAAAGCTTGTAAGCACACTAAGAAGGTTGGAGGTTGGTTTCAGACTATGGCTACATGATTTCTCAGCCATCCAGAGAGTCATGATAAGTGTGGAAGTGCAAGGGCATGAATCAGAGATGTCCTTACTGTACTAAGACTGGTTCAGGGTGCTTGAAGTTACCACCTCAGAGCTAGTACTACTGGTTTCCACGCTACTGTTTTGATTGGCCTTAACAAGGGAAGTCACTGAGTGTTTCACTTTTCCCAATTACAATATACATTGAAGGGAGACTTTGTATATGTATTGTTGGACTTAATCTGAAGATCAGAAGTCAGAAGAGGACAGTGGTATGCTGATGTTTATGTGTTCTGATAATATGACATTGTGAACTTCTAAGTGAAGTCATGGATAATGTCTCAACATCAGGAGATTGAAGATTTGCTTTTGTTATTGGTCTGGGTTTAGGAAGAAAATCTCAGAGATTCTTAAAAGTATCATAAGTGGCAGTTTTGATACTTTTGGAGCAATTTGGAAGATTCAGATCTTATCAATAGCAACTTGGTCTGGAAAATCAGAAATACTATTGTGGTAAAGACTTCACTAGCTCTAGCAACTACTAGTAAATGGAGATCAGAAGAAGTAAATCAGATATATTCAGCATATGTTCAAGGGGTTCTCTTACTACAAGAAATAGAAGAGGCATCTGAATTTGGTGTATTAGAACTAATCTGTGATGTCTTGTGAAGCATCTTGGAGTCTTCTGGTTTATTATTTTGCTGTCTGGAAGAAGGTAGAAAGTAATTGTGTTGGATCTCAGCAACACTTAAGAAAGCATGATTGATGGCCATACTTAATGCCACTAGTCTCTTGCTACTAGCTGGTTAAAGTGTCCTTCTCTGTGCCTAACTGAGAGAAGTAAAAAGAAGGCTGCTGTTGTTGAAGAATGTAAGGTAATGTCTAAGTAAGTGTCATGACATTACCAACGACATTGCAACCTTGGGGAAATCAAGAAGAATACGTGGAAAATAACTTCACCACGTCATTGGTATTTTGTTTCCTAGAAGGAATAAATCTTCAGCGTTAAAAGTCGGTCAAAGGCTGATTTTATTCAGGAA
Organism: Vicia faba; assembly: GCA_948472305.1. NCBI lineage: Eukaryota > Viridiplantae > Streptophyta > Magnoliopsida > Fabales > Fabaceae > Vicia > Vicia faba. The sequence goes on along the minus strand of OX451740.1, from coordinate 1,189,792,600 downwards.
TTGTTTTGACCCAAACTTATGCATGTATTAGGACTGGTTCTTTTGGCAGAAACAAACAAATGCATGCACAGTCAGTCTGAAATATGCAACAACTTTAACAGGTATCCTTGACCAAGATTTTATATTGCCATCTTCTTGAACCTGTTATCTCTTTATATAAACTCCTGTCACACATTCTTTTCTCTCACAACCATCATGGGGTTTGTACGAATCTGGGAAAACTGTTCTTGGATCTGGTTTTGTGAGGGCCTTCTTTGTCAATTTTTGGCCAAAAAGGGGGAGAAAGGGTACTGTTACTATTTGACATTTCCCTCGTTGCAGCAGCTACTCAAAATTTTGATCACAAAGACTTGTCACAAATTCAGAAGAAATTCAAATGAATTTCTTTGTGACTTGTGATCTGAGTTATGAACACAGTTGTGACCTGTGTTCTGAGTTACAAGGGAGATATTCTGGTCACTCCTTAAAGGTTCTCTGATGCCTCTGAAAGGATAGTTTATCTCCCACGGTCCTCTTTTTCCACCACCAGTGACAAGAAATGGTTCGTGGTCTAAAAGGGAATGAGGTGCATCCTCTTCCTACTGTGCTTCAAGAGGTCCTGAATGGTTAGTGTGGTTACAACCAAAGATGTCAAGATCAATGTCAAGACACTCTTCTGTGTGTATCCTGAACACTTTTATTTTTTATTGTTGTATTTGTTTTAGCCAAAATTTGCCAAAGGGGGAGATTGTAAGTGCCTTTGTTTAGGATTGGCTCATTTCTTGTAAAACAAATAGTAACAACAATAATGTAATGTAATGTAATGTAATGTACAATAGGAACAGCCTGAAAATCCTATTGTAAATGCCTAAACATGCTGTGTTGATTTAAATCAACATCTGGAACAACATGTCTCAAGAGATGTCATAACATCATACCAGACATCAAGCTACTGAACTGTCAAGTCTGATGCAGTTCTGTTCCTGAAGTTATGCAGAATATTCTGCCAAATAGAATGCATAACAAGTAGCGAAAATTGAAGGCATATGTGGAGCCCTAGAAGATTCAATCAGAAGCTAAGGATAAGGAGAAAAGCTCGATTGAAGACCTAACTTACAGCAGAAGTTTTCTGCTTACTTTATGCAGGCCGTTAAAGCTGCATTGCTGTCATATGAAGGCCCAAATCCAGTTGGGTAAAAAGGGTTATAAATAGAAGTATTGTAACCTAATTTAGGATGTCGTGGATTGACAAGATGTAATCATTAGGGCTAGTTTTGTTGTGAACCACCCGGGCTGTGGGATGGTCACTATACTCCTTGAAACCTGTAGGTTAGAGGATGTATGCATTGTACTTGATTGAAGCTTTTAAGCATGATCAAGATGTGTAATGGAAGAGTAACTTCTGAACAGTTTATGTACTGTAGAAAGTTATCACTGCGGTGATTGAGGGGGAGTGAGAGGGGTCTCATATCTAGGATTGGATCTTAGGTAAAAGTGTCATTGGGTAGTGATTAAGTGAGAAGGCTGTCAACGGGTGTGTTGGCTGTAGGGTCTTTGAATTGATACTACTAATAGTGAACTTTATCCCTGGCTTGGAAGCCCCCAGATGTAGGTTGGTTGAACCGAACTGGGTGAACAATTCTGTGTGTGGTTTACTTTCTGCATTGGATATTTGTTTGATGTCACAGCACTCCTCATGACATCAATGTATATGACTAATCTTAACTGCTCTGAACTTCAGTAAATCAGAACCTGTGACTGTTGTAGAACAGATATCAAGAGTACAGCCTATTCTACCTGTACAGCACTTAATGTCAGATCAGATGTCTTAACGTTCCATTAGACATCCTGAGTCTGTGACATACCAGGAATTTCAATAGGATAGATGATTGAAAATTTTGTGTGTTTATCACATCCTAGAGGATAAACAATATGAGGGTATTCTTACGTATTCATCATGAACTACTAGATGAACAACTTAATCCTGAGAATTCACATATCTACCACAACCTAGAAGATAGATATTTTAAAAGTGTTTTAGATAACTAGACCAAAGATAAGATCGAAGTTTACTGGTTGTGTCTGTTCTAAACCAAGGTATTTTTTTGTTTTCTGAATCAAATAATCCAACGATGAGCCTTAAGGAAGTTTGTAGTTTCAACCAAAGATGTGTTCGGATAATTCCATGCATAATGCCCTAAGCTGATATGGAACCCGAAATGTGTATGCACTGAGTACTTGTCTGTATATGCCCCAAATGTATATGCATAAAGTATTTGTATATGCCTCAAATGTTTATATATGCACCAAATGATTGTTGTGAATTTTTTAATGTTCTCTTCTTTTAAATCATTGATTTTATGTCCACGACTCCCCCAACATTGTATGTTGCATTGTCGTGGTGTTTTCGAGTTGATTTGAATATGATGAACAAGGGTCATCAATATTTTGATATTTGTATCGCAGACGCAATTATGGATGTAGGCGTAGACATGGACGTAGGCGTGGACATAGGCGTGGATTTTCTTTTGATGTTTTTCTAACCAAAATTCTTTTTGATGGTATAGCAAATGCTTTTGTTTTTTAAATCCCCAAAATGATTTCAACGCAGTATTCAGAAGAAATAATCATAGTATAATTTGTAAACAAGTCCAAAAAAAGAAAAACACAATTGAAAGATTGAAAAAGTAAATTTTTTGTTGATAAATATGCTTCTGAATAGGCGCAAGTACAAGATGCAATTCCTAGAAAGAGGTAATTATAGAAAGTTTAATAAAATTTGAAAATGCCAATGAAAATGATAATTCCTACTATTGTTTCTCCAATGTCCTTTTGATAGCTCCAATCTCCTTTGTTTCTAAATAAAATGATTGGGATCAATCCCTCTCCTTCGTGGTCGTATTCGTGGTGCTTAGATCACAATCTTTTTGTTCTTTATTTTTGAATAAGATCCCTAAATTTTTCCTGGATCTCCCTTTTCGGTTTTCAATCCACCGGGAATTTTTTATGTATGTCCCTAATTTTGGCCTGGATTCCCTATAGGATTTTAAATCCATATGGACGCTCCTTTTTTCCTAAGTTACCTGTTTATGGTTCGAACTTAGCGAGCTTTTTATATAGTTTTTTTGACTGCGTCGGAGTTTGTCCAGTGTGGTAGTTCTTCCCCCACCCATTGTTTTGAGGATATGACCACCACTCGAGAGTGTTGTTTTTACCACATACACACCTTCGTAGTTAGGTGTCCATTTACCACGTGAATCAAGGCGAGGTAGTAGAATCTTCTTGAGCACCAAATCTCCTTTATTAAACACTCAAGGACAAACTTTCTTGTCAAATGATTTCTTCATCCACTTTTGGTATAACTGACCGTGGCACAAAACAGTCTAGCGTTTTTCTTCAATAAGGTTAAGCTGATCAAGTCGCTTCTGAACCCACGCTACTTCTTCAAGTTAGGTTTCCATTAGAACTTGTAGTGACGAAATCTCTACTTCAACAGGGAGTACTTCCTCCATGACATATACCAGAGAGAAAGGAGTTGCACCTATTGATGTACGTACGGACGTACGATAACCATGTAGAAATAAGGGAAGCATCTCATGCCAATCTTTGTATGTCTTCACCATTTTCTGCATTATTTTCTTGATATTCTTATTGGCAGCTTCAACGGCCCCGTTCATCTTGAATCGATATGGTGAGGAATTATGATGCTCGATCTTGAAGTCATCGCATAACTCCTTCATCATTTTGTTGTTCAAATTGGACCCATTGTCTGTAATGATCCTGCTAGGAACCCCATATATGTATATAACATTTTGCTTGATGAACCGAGTAACCACTTATCTTGTCAGATTTGTGTAGGGTGTAGCTTCCATCCACTTGGTGAAGTAATCGAGGGAAACTAGTATGAACCGGTGCCTGTTGGAGGCTTTCGGTTCAATCATTCATATCATATTAATTCCCCACATTGAAAATGGCCAAGGAGAACTCAAGATATTCAGAGGAGTTGGTGGCACATGCATTTTGTTGGGATCTACCTCAATACCGCGTTGACTTACAATAAAACCCAATAGCTTGCCTGACCTGACACCAAATGCACACTTGTTCGGATTCAACCTTAGTTTAAACATTCGCAGGCGTTCGAATAACTTTTTTAAATGTACAATGCGATCCTCCTCTGTATGAGATTTAGAAATCATATCATCTACGTATACTTTGATTTCTTTGTGGATCATATCGTGAAAATACTGTGACCATAGCTTGCTGATAAGATTCCCCTGCGTTCTTTAGACTGAAAGGCATCACCTTGTAACAGAAAGTTCCCCTAGGAGTCATAAAAGTAGTATTTTCCATATCCTTGGGTGCTATTTTGATTTGGTTATAACCTGAGAAACCATCCATGATTGAGAATAGCGAAGCTTGAGCTGTATTATCCACCAAAACATCTATGTGCGGTAACGGGAAATTATCTTAGGGACTTGCTTTGTTCAGATCTTGATAATCTACACATATGTGTACTTTACCGTCCCTCTTGGTTACTAGTACGATGTTAGCTATCCAAGGTGGATAATCTACCACCTCTAAGAACCATGCACCAAATTGTTTAAGGACTTCTTCTCGAATCTTGCTAGACATGTCTGGACGAGTTCTTCTGAGCTTTTATCTAACTGGAGAGCAACCTTAATTAAGAGGTAGTCTATGTATCACAATATTTGTATCCAATCCTGGCATATCTCTGTAAGACCAGGAAAATATATCCACATATTCGTGTAACAACTTAATATGTCTTTCTTTGACGCTTTCCTCCAATGTTATCCCTAGCTTGATCTCCTTGGGATCCTCCTATGTGCTAAGCTTGATGGTCTCATTGGATTCTTGGTATGGTTGTATATTATTAACTTTTTTCTCTATCTCCCTCGCTAATTCTTCAGAGAGTTCAAGATCTTTATCATCTTCCTCTTCCTCTTCCGCTTGCTTGATGGGTGCATCAAAATTATATCGGATAACAGCAGTAACATTATCGATGATTTTAGGCATGGATCTGCATATTGTATCATATTTTTGTACAATTTTAGTATATGAATTTGAAAATTCATATGAAGAAAATTATTTCCATTTTTTGAAACGTAAATGCAAGAGAAAGATAAGGATATTAATTGAATGTGAAATATAACTCTCATTAATTATGAATATTATTTGAAACAAATCGGGGGACCCTTACAAGATACCCATATGCCTCGGGCTTGACATAGGTTCTTTTTAAAAATAAGAAAAATTACTTTGGAAAGAAAAAGATCTCTAGAATCTCCACGGTTGTCCATTTCTTGAACTCTTCTCCTAGTGTACATTCACGGATGAAGTCAGATGCTCTTTTGGTGTTACTTTTGTTAGATATCATTGCCGCTTGTCTGCCATGCTCTGTTCCTTTGTTGATGAAGGTCTCCTGGATTGGAGGAAACCGTGCCTTACCTTCCAGTGTAGACTTTGATGATTTGTAGCCCAAACCAAAATGATTCTTCTTTTCAGGTCTCTCCACAAGTTTACCGCAACCTTTTGAGGTACCATCTTTCACAGTTATTTGTAAGTCTCTCCACGAAGTCACAATAGGTTTCTTGATTTTCTCCACTGGTAATGTTACCATTGAAGCAACTTCTAAGACTTGAAAGGGTGTTGCTATACAGTCTTCACCAGTGTTGATATACCTGTAGGACTCTATGTGACTTACAAAGATGTCATTTTCACCGTCGATTGTAACCAATCTTCCTTCAACAAAGAATTTCAATTTTTGATGTAAAGTTGAAGTAAATGCCCCTGCTGCATGAATCCAAGGTCATCTAAGTAAACATGTATACGTTGGTTCTATATCCATGACTTGAAAAGTGATATAAAACATAAACGGCCCGATCTTGACAGGAAGATCCACTTCTCCAAATACTAAACTTTGAGAACCATCGAAAGCTTTAACTATCGTAGAACTTGGTCTTATAACAACACCATTTAGTGTTAACTTAATCAAGCTGGATTTTGGCAGCACATTGAGGGCAGAACCAATATTGGTGAGTACCATGGATAGTCTAGTTGTACCTATCTGAATGGAAATGTGCAACGCCTTGTTGTGAGCTCTACCTTGTGGAGGAAACTCACTGTCATTAAAACCTAGATATGATCCAAATGTTAGATTTGTTACAACATTGTCAAACTGATTCACAATAATCTCTTATGCGACATGGTCAGAACTAAGAACCTTCAATAGAGAGTCTCGATGAACTTCTGAGTTTAGGAGTAACGAGAGTATTGAAATCTTTGTTGGGGTTTGGTGTAACTGATCCACCACCCTATAATCACTCCTCTTGATTATTTTCAGGAATTCTTCCACCTCTTGGTTAAAAAAATTCTTGCTCAGAGGCTCTTGTTCTTGGCTTGAATCTATCACAACTTTCCCCTTATCCTTACCCATAATATCATTCTTCTTTTGTGGTTTGGGACCACACACTAAGCCACTGCAAGTCATGCCCCCTGTTCTTGCTATATTTATAATCGCAAATTCTTGACTTATTGATGGCTCGCATTCTTGATTTAAACCATTAACATAGACAGTAGAATCATAATTCCACGGTACTGTTTTGTTACTTTTGTAATGGGTAGGAGATTGCCCCCTAATCACCATTGTAACCTTCAAAACCATTGGAATTCTCAAGGTCTGGCGTGGTATCATCATTGGTTCTTCTATTCGCTCTCCCCATGGAATCATAAGAGTCTTCTTATTAAGGTTAAGCCCTTAGCATGAGATTACTAATGGCTTCTTTGTATTTCAATCAATCGCATTTATATATTCTTCTTTAGGATGTTGCGCGAATTGGACTATCCATTGATCCACCAATTTTTGTAATGTCTTTTCAAAAGATTCATTATGTTCAAAGAGGAACCCAGACTCCAATAAATATTCTTTCAAAAGATTTATTGGGGCCTTCATTTGTTTGGCTGCCCCAAAGTCAGTGACCACTTCAATTGCATTTACCACTAGTCCACCATGCGGAGGCATGGAATTTGTCTTGATGTTTGGTTTTTCAAAAGTAATATCCTGAGAATCCAACAAATCTTGAACCTTATGTTTGAAGGCCCAACATTTTTCTATAGTATGCCCTAGAGAATTGGCATGATACTTGCACCTGGCATTGGCATCATACTTTGGTGGAAGTGCCCCAATTGGAGAAGCTAGAGGTTTTAGCTCTACCAAAAATTCTTTGATTAAGTGTTGTAATAATTGACTGTGCGGCATGGGAAGAGGATCAAATCTTCTTGGAGGCCTTTCAAACATGTTATGTTGTTGCTCTCGTGGAATTATCAACGGTTGTTGTATTCTTTGATGCAAAGCTACATCATTAATTTCTCCTTCCTTCTTTTTTAAGAAGTTAGGAACATGTTTCTTTGAATTATAAAGGGTACTAGATGATGCCCCTTGTATATTTCCACTTTTTATACCAGCTTCAATCATTTCATCAATAGTCATCAAATCATAAAATCCGGAAGAGACGGTCCCCACCATCTTATCGTAGTACAGTCCTTGCAAAGTGCCCATGAACATATCGACTAGTTCTTTCTCCAAGAGCGGTGGTTGTACTCGGGCTTCCATTTCTCTCCATCTTTGAGCATACTCTTCGAAAGACTCCTCCTTCTTCTAAGACAAGTTTTTGAGTTGCATGTGGTTAGGGGCCATGTCCAAGTTATACTTGTGTTGTCTCATGAAAGCATTGGCAAGATCTGCGTTCAAAGCTTTCGCGCCCCAAAATACACTAATAGTTGCAGGGTCAATGTAGTCCAAAGTCCGTGGAAACAAAATTACCCCAAAGACAAGTAGCCCTAAGTAATCAACACAAGACTCTCATTCTTTTTTATCGAAAAAATAAATAGCTTTAGTTTCCAAATAGCATATCTTAATCCCTTGTACATCACCTTATTTTTTGTAATAAAGTGATAATTCAGGATAAGGGATCCCTAAACCATTTGCTAAGTCTTTAATGTCAATAGTCTGCCCAATTCCCACATAAGTTTTTCCTTTAGACAAATTCAAGAGTCTGTCAAATTCTTCCAAAGTCGGCGCTAGTTGAAAGTCTTGGAAAGTAAAGCACCTCAATGGAGGATCGTAGAACTGAACCAAGGCAGAGATAGCATCCAATTATACATTCACTTTTGTCAACTCAAGGGTATCCCCTTAACAGCGAGTAAACATCTTCAAAGCTCTTTCAGACAGTTTCCCCTTGATAGTCTTGATCATCGTCGTATCCGGTTTGATGCCATTAACACAGACAAGTTATTTCCCTCTGGAATTCATTTTTAAGATACTTCACCAAAAACCTTTGATTATATTTTTTAATCCTGTGAATAAGACTGACAAAAAATAATAGAGAGTAATGAATATATGAAATGCAAGATGTATAAATGCATGATTTTGTGGCATAGTAACGGGATTTCATGAAATTTATTCTTAGTTAGTAGGCTCCTAGTTTTGGCATATGTATATTATACCCTCTCCATAAGGTGGTCTCCTTAATGGTAGCATGGATAACACTAGATGGAAAGGCATAAGGGCCTCCCTTAACTGGATCTTCTTTGCGGACCGAAACTTTCGTCTCTAGGTCGTGAAAGGTCTCATCATGAGTGTTTAGTTTAAGGTTTATACAAAAAGTCATAGGTTTCATTCTAAAGTCCTACCCCCCAAAAGGATGTCTCTTGAGACGTATTTCTTTTTTGGAAACCCACCGACTCTAGGCAAAGTCGTCACAAAAACTCATAGAGATGATGTATCCCCTTGACTAATAGACGAACTTTCTTTCTAAGGTTTTTTAAAATAATTTTTTGAAAATAAAAATCTCATCACAGATAAATATAGTATGATAAAAATATGTAAAAAGTAAATAATCCAAAAATAATAAATAAAATATGAAGAAATAATTAAAAAAACTAAAGAAAACCCTAAAAACCTTAAGTCCCCAAAAGACAGGCTTCTAACCCTAGGGTTGGTCCCCAGCAGAGTCGCCAGCTGTTATAACCGGTTTGAAAATGAGAGTCACCATCCTTAATTTTTATCCTAAGGAAGGGAATATAAAAGATAACCCTAATTTGATAAGAGATTCTAAGTTGTTGACTCGTTTTAGACGAAGGGAAAGTGATAGGCACCCCTCATCTACCTTGTTCACAAGAATACTAAGGTTTAGAATTGCAATTTTTAGGAAATAAGATTTTAATTTTCATTAGGGGAACTAGCCACGATTTTAGATTGTATGTCTATGTATCCTCTTATGAGGAATCAGAGTCTCAATTCGTAGTTGTTGATTGGTGTTTTTCATGAGATTGCGTAGAGTTGCTTTCGAATTTATCCTTGAACATTGTCTGGGTTTTGTGAAAGAGTGATCGTAGACGCAGTTTGCAGTTAATTTTGAAAGTATAGTTCTCCTTAATCCTTTTTTATGAGAATATCTTTGATTTTTATTAAGTTAATAGATAAAAAAGTTTGTAGTTGGTTAGATGTTTTATTATTTTGATTTGATTAAAGAGTATGGTAGGATACAGAACCGGGGACAGATATTGGCCACGTGTCGCTCGTCATGAAGAATACGAAGGGAGTCTGATAAATTCTTTCTCATCACGTGATTAGATATTGACCACGTATCATCCATTAGTGAATTGCGTGGTTTTTAATATCTTTGTAAAATATTGAATTAATTATTAAAAAATGCTTGAATTAGTTACAAATTTTTAAGAGAATATATTTTTTATATTCTGGTATTTCTTGTATAGTCAGAATAAGCTAAGTATTGGATCTAAATAAAACATACCACATAAGCTAAATGGTGCACACTAAATTGAAGAAAGTGCAAATATCATATTGATTTAGCACAACCCAAATAAGATTAACCTAATTCTAATCAAATAAAAAAACTAAGTAATAGAGGGAGGTGCTGCAATTCATCCCCTTATGTAATTTATAACAAAACGTGGGTGAAATAAATACAGGCTGTCAAAACTTGGTCAAACACCAAAATAAATAAATAAACCACTCACATAGATACATTTGGCATGGATTGAAAGAAATAAAAACAAATAAGAAGACTCACTGATATAATTCCCTTTTTCAGAAAAGAAAACTCAAAGTCCATCTTCTTCTTCTGATATACGACCCTCTCCTCTTTCAAATCCCCAACTTCTCCGCCGAATCTTCTTTCTTCCTCCTTGAGATTTCTCTTTAACTATATAAGGAATGTTGTAATGATGATTCTGGGTTTTAAATCTGTGAAAAGCTTGAAATTTGCAGGTTGAATTTTTGTTACAGGTTATGGGAGTTATAGTGTATTTAGTGTGGTGTTTTGCAATGTAAAAAGGCGTATAAAACTGGTTTGTGGAACATGCGCAGTATTTATGAATATGGTGTATGAATCCTTTGAAATCAGTTTAGTAGTTTTGGATGATGGGTACTACAGTAAATAGCAAAACGTGAACTTGTGGACAAAAATAAAATTGCATGGATAAGTAAACTCGAAGTAATGCATCGCGGCTATGAAAACAAAATTTAGCATATGAAATTGGCCCTCGTGTACCGTGGATACAGTATATGAAACCGTGAATTTTTGTTTAAAAAATATGTATAAACTAGTGCCTGAAAAAAATGATGAAATTGAAAGGAAAAAAAAGGGAGCCTCGTATAAAAATTATCGGCCAAATAAAATATCAATAGAAAAAGAGATTGTAAAAAAGAAGTGTGTGGCATAGAATTCGTGGTGATGAGTTTCTGTTCAGGAATCCTACAATAAACTAGAAGTGAGAGAAAGAAATGAGATTATGATATCGTGCATTTCTGGATGACCAATTATGTTGGACAATAGTCTTATTTATAGACTTAGAATTAGGTTAAAAAAACTTATAAAATAAATTACCAAAAAAACTAAAAGAAACCCAAAACCTTATCTCAAAAAAAGAAAAAAAAATTAGTAACAAAAAAATAAAAAAATAAAAAATTAAAAGTTCAACATAAGAGATTCAAACCCGCAACCTCACACTTATAAGTTTCATTTCTTACCAATTATGTTATGTTACTCGTTTGAAATATAAAAAAAAAACTCAATTGAAAGTATACAAAAGTGAACAAGTATTTTCTATTTAAAATACAAATAATTTGAAATAAACTATTATACATTTTTAAACGAGCGAAATAAATTATTGTTAAAATGTTAGTAAAATTGAACCAGAGAATATTATAAAAACTAATGTTGAAAATATTTTTGACTGTAGAAATAAATGGCAGATAAATTTGGAGTATGACAGGAAGGGGCAGCTTAATTCGGTTACAACACTCCAGATTGGTAACTCCAACTACTATTACACCTTCGAATATTATGATTGCATTGTTTGAATTACAAATTTGATCTTTATGAATTTCACATGGTTTGTGATTGTGGTATTTGATGTATATATTCTTTATTCATGTCAATGATTTTTTTCAATAAATTTTTATGCAATTTAGTTGTTTTTTTTTAAATTATTATAAAAAAACTACATAAAAAAACTTTTCTTTGCTTAAATATTTAATTTCAATTATCATTATCATTACAATACAAAATAAAGATATGAAAAAGTGTCAAAATACACCCCACCCCCTCTATTTTTTAAATTTTCAGCTTATTTTATTTTCTATTTCTATTTCCTTTATAAAATTTTCACTTGTCTTTTTATATAATCTATGTATATTATTTTATTTCATTCATTAATAAACTATAAAATATTCTCTATTATTATCATAAATTTTTTTTCCTTAAAACTATAAATCAATTTTTTTTTTAAATTAAGTTTATCTCAAATACTATTTTTATTTCAAATACTAACTTTATTTAAATATTAACCTTATTACTTGATACTTTTGACAAATAAATTAATATCTACTGATTCCAATTTTAATTATTCATCTTATTAATTATTATTTTGACAAAATAAATGAAACACTTTCACTAACTATATAATATTTTTACAAACCCTAATTTTTTTATATTACTTGTTTATTTTCACTTGTTTTATTAAAACTCAAAATTAAATCAAACATTAAGACAACTAACCCATCAAATTATTTTTACTAACATAATAAAAAATTAAGACACTTTTAAAAAAGGATTAAATAGCACTACTTTCAAATTAAATTTTAACTACGTCTACGGTCACTCAATTTTCAAATCCAGACAAAGTTCAAAGGAGCATTTGAAAGCAATTATATACAATCCTATAAAAACACTAACCAAACACATATGAACTACGAAATGGAATCTAATTTCTTCGCAAGAGGATACGTAGGCAAGTGATTAAAATCAAGGTGAATCCCCTAACTAAAAAAACTAAATCTTTTCATACACACGGTAGTAACATTTAAATAGAAAATTCTCATTAAGTCCTAAACCTAAATAGGGGTCCCCTTGAGAAAAAAATAGATAAAGGATTCCTATCACATTCCCTTTATCTGACCAACTCGCGAATCTAGAATCTCTGAAATTTAGGGTTATTCGTTCGTTTCCCATCCTTAGGACAAAAAGTAGTGGTGGCGACTCTCATATTTTTTTTTGTCGGTTACGACAGTGGGAAGGTATGTAATGGGTGAGATCGTTGTAGTCGAATTAAAACGAATGGTGGGTCAGCATCGAAGGGTTGAAAGTTTCGCCGAGAGAAGAAATCCCAGTGATTGCTACAACATCAAACAAAGTAGGCGTTAACATGCCACAAGGAAACTGGAAGGTGTTCGACGAACCTTCCCAAAAAAAGAGAGAGGGCAGAATAAAGTTGAGATTGAGTATGGGGGCTCTCCTTGATAGTTGGATGACATCGAAAATACCGGAAATTTTCCATTGGACTTGTCCTTGTTCTTAGACTTTGCCAAGCCAAACTACGTAAGCTTCATGCTCAGATGAAGACATTAAACGACATACCTGGGTCATTTGGTCCATGAACCTAACGTCAACAGGTTTTTGTCTGTTAAAAGCAAAAGGGATGGTGAAATGAAAACAGGGAAAATGCATGTGAACTTTTTAGGATGTCTTTCCTTAGTTGGATATGGCCCTTGGAACACAAGGATTTTCTCTGCAGCAACAAACGGGAGCAATATTTATCGTTGCCATTTTTTCTATGATTTTGCATCAGGAGATGGCTCAGGGATGAACTCCAAACTTTCTTCTTTAGAAAGGAAAAACGCTACGGGATTATTAACAGTGTGAAAAGGAAGGTATATAGAAGCAACCATTTTTAGAAGGTGAAGGTTTGTTCGCGCATAAGTTCTACAAAATCATGGAAGATGAAGACTAAAAACAGTAAGCATGAAAGAGGATTTATATAGGCGTAGGAATTTTGTTAGCCATGGACAAATGGTGCCCGTCAGTTAGTGGCGTTTAAGCACAGAACCCAGAAGTGGAATAGTTAGTAGGGTTTGTTAAGACCCCATATCCTGGAAACTATGAGCCATCATGAGAAATGATGGATTGACATAGGGAATAGTGGCGCAAAACACAACCATCATATCGTGTGACGTCATTTGAAAAGACATGCGGTCGAAAATTCAAGAGTTGGAAACGCCAAAGTTCTTAGTCAATAAGATCTCTAGTGAAACTTGGCCTTTAGGGGAAAATTTGTTGACAAGAAATTTTTTGACTCAATTATTAGGCCACGTGGGTGATGATAACATTTGTCAATAAATAGAATCAACAAGATTTATGGGTATGTCGACATGATTCTAGGGATTAATCCTAGAAATCGTTCGACAAGGTAAGCGCGAGGCAAAGTCGATGAAAATTAGACAATTCGAGAGCAAAAGTTGAGGGCAGTAAAAGCATTTATCAACAAAGAGTATTGAAGTGAAACGTGGAAGTTTCAAAAGTAGTTCCACATGAACCAGTAATATGAGTGCTCAAGTAACTGTCGACGGTTACATCTTTTTATCCATTTAATCAAATTTTCGCATTCATTTTAGTGGTTTCATTTTGTAATATTGTAAGAGAGCACTCAAAGTACTAGCACATAGAGAAACGAGTCAGTTCTGAAATATGTACGATTGCGTCCACCTTTAAATTCAAAGCACTTTTTATCTTTACAAAGTCTTGTTTATCTTTTATATTTTATCAATTTATCTACCATTTACTTGTCTTTGTTTTTCTTATTTGCGCCTTGATCTTGTCAAGCACCCAAAATCTTGTCAAACTTAACGCGATAGTCTATGACTCTTGTAGCCGGTCCTGCAAGTAACCTTTAATTAAGAGGCTAGAGATTGTTCGCTAGAAACTCCCGCGAGCAATTGTATAGCCACTTTTATCTTGAGTCCTCTTCTATAAGCACATATAGATCTTCATGCATTATCGTCATCAAAAGTTCAGATGCTGGTCATTATTAAAGGTTTATTTTACAAAACAAGGTTCCACAACCTTCTGGAAGCATTTTTTGGAACAATTCAAGCAATTCAGTGAAGCTTTTATCCGTCCATCCACCTCTTGCCTTAAGATTAAATAGTCTTAACACAACTGACAATCTTGTAAATTTTTTGCATCCCGAATATAACAACTATTCCATGTCATTTTTCAAAGTTTCTTCTACTTGGGATTTCTTAAAAGCATCTACTCCAATATCACGAATCATGTATTCTAGACTATCATTCATAAATTCATCATTTTCAACTCAATGTGACACGAGTCTTTTTTTGTGTCACTTCACCATGCCATACCCATTCGTGTAATTTTGAATAATTCCATCTCAACCACAATGATTGAATATAACATTCCTTGGATGTTTTTGTGTATTTCAGCAAGTTTTACAAGGACGACAAAAAATGTCATTATCGTTAGGAAGGTTTTTTCTGCTAATTCAAGAAATTGAATCACTACATTCTTATACTCTTTACTTAATCTATCGACTCTCATCCAACTATGATTCATAATAACATACAATTTCTGAAAGTAAAATAAAAATTAACATTCCAAAATAATACAACAATAACGATCTACTACAACATCTATAAATACCTGAAAAACAACACTACAATATACCCTAAGTTTCAAAAAGTACGACAATAAAAATAATAATAACAACAACAACAACAATAACAATGACGTCAACAACAACAACAACGACAACAATTGCAAAAACATCAACAACAACACCATGAAAAGAGTTTTACATATCAAAAACATGGTGAGAGAGTCAAAGAAAAGTGTTGATTTGAGATTCGAGCTTCATTCTTCCTTGGAGAAGATGGTGTTTCAGTTAGTTAGGTAGAGAGAATGGTGTTTCATTCGAAGAATAGTTCTAGGGCATAAAAGTGAATGAATGAAACTTAACATTCTGATGAGTGAATAAAATATTAATTAGAGTTTACATCTCGGTTTTTAGAAAAACAGAGGGAACTAACCCAAGTAAAAATCGCGTTCAATTAATTTAAATAAAATATTAATCAACTTATAATGTCGGATTTCTAAAAACCGAAGTATAAGATGATTTATAAAATAAAGGCGGAATTTTAGTTTCTAAGTAAAGCATAAATTCGCATGAGCTAGGAATCGAAGCTCAAACTCTGATTTATATAACTTATCGATTTTTTTACAAAACTGGGGGATAAGATGAAACTTTTAAAAAAATAAAATAAAGTGACGCGTTTCAGGTCATCTGACTTCGGATTTTCTTTGCCTGAGGTGAAAGTTTTGTCATAAAATATATTAGTTTAGTAGTGATTTTTTCTTATACTCTGATTATAAAGTATTGTGATGTTTAGTTAAATATTTACTTTGAAGAGTGAGAGTGTATTAATGTCTTAGAATGGTTAATGGTGGTCTATGTATTATAATAATTTTCACTTAATATTATTTTTTAATTGTCAATTGACAAAATTCATAATTTTTTTTTCTAATAATCTCTTGTGTTTTTTTTCTTCCCTTTACGCATTGCTTTTCTTCCGACATAGAAAAGTTAGCTAGAGAGATCCTAACTAGGGGTGTTCAAAATCAAACTGGCTCAATAGAAAACCGCAAAACCGAACCGAACCAAACCAAAACCGCAAAAAATCGCATTTAGTTCGGATGCGTTTGGGTCATTTTCTCACGGAACCGCACGGTTCGGTTCGGTTTGCGGTTTGTATTTTACAAACCGAACCAAACCAAACAAAACCACATTATGTTATAAAATCTTACTAACCAATATATATTTCTTTAATTCTTTAGAGAAATAAACATGTATTATGTGTATATTTTATCATACCTTGTATTATATTCATTTTAATTTAAAAATCATAAATAAAAAAAATATATTATTCATTTATAAATACTATTTCCACAAACCATATTTTATCGTATTCTTTGTATAATATTTATTTAAGAATGCAATCTTGTTTATATCATTCTTTAGATTTAGATAAAATTATAATACGCAATTTTATGTATCAAATTATAAACTTATTTTGACAATTATAAATTTTTTTATGGTAATGTACGAACAATTAAACACAATTATATTTTCCTCTATATTTGTTTGTATGACTTAATAATTTTTTTTTGTAAAAAACCGAACCAACCGAACCAATCCAAACCGCATTAGTTTGATTTGGTTTGGTTCAGATTTATTTTTAAAAGTCAACCGAACCAAACCGAACCGCGTGTTTTTTTCTCTTGCGGTTCGAATGATTTTTTACTTCAAAATCGTCCAAACAACACCGCGAACACCCCTAATCCTAACTAACTCCCATCCTTTGTTAGAGAATAAGATAAGCCACATATAATATACACTCAACTTATCACTGCTCCAATAATTAGAAATCAACTAAATAAATGTTTAATAACGTTTGACAAAATCACGCAAATAGTATGTTAACGAAGAACCTCCAATTAATATAGCTTATTTAAAATCACATCAATATTCTTATTAATGTGTGATATTGAACTTCAAAACCCATTAGCAAACATATACGTATAGCGACTTATTTTTAATAACAGAACCCATAATGATAAGAAAGAAAAGAAATCAGCAAGGACAAGAATTAAGCAAAAATTTATTGAAGGTTGGATAAATTTGAACGGTCCGATCTAAACTGATCGATATATTATGTTTTTTTTAAATAAATAGATTGAGTTTGATTGAATGTTGAGTTTATCGGATTATTTAATTTGGGTATTATAGAGTTGATTTGGTCAGACTCAAATAATTATTTTAGATCTATTGAAAATCGAACTTGATCGAATTTAACAAATATTTATTTTATATATTTTTTTTATTATTTTAGAGTCGAAGCATTATAAAAAATAGAAAAATAGGGTTCATAATATTATCAAATTATTATCATTTTGATAATTTAATGGTGACATTATATACTTATAAAAATACAAAGATATACAATATAAAATTTTAAATGTTATTTAATTTATTATTTAAAATATGATAATGAACAAATTTATATTAAATGATGATCGTACCTAGTCAGAGTTGGACCGTCACAGCTGTCTTTTGGCTGAATTTGAAGGAGATGGGGGAGGGGTACCTGCAGGACACTCCGACGGCAAAGTGAGAGACGAAATGAGCAAGCAAGTAAGTATATAGGTACGAATGAATGAATACCTGGCTCTCTCATGAGAGGGTATTTATAGCGTCCAACGCTGGGCCAAGGTCCCCACTATTGGGCTACGCAGAAGCCCAATAACGGGAACTGCCAGGGTTTACGTGAGTATGGAGTCCAGCAAGTGGACTCTCCCCTGGTCAACCGCTCCGCGAGAATAAGGTTGGACCCAAAATTCCCAGAGGGCAGTTTGATATGTCCGTTGAGAAGTGGTGGGCCACGTCCCCCAACGGTTAGATGAGGAGGTGCCCCACAATCTCTAACTTGGGCCGTTTGGGCCTTTTGTTCGTAGGGCAGATGTAGGCCCAGTCCAGATCAGGAGCCCCCCAAGTTATTGTCCTCGTGTTAGAGGGTGATGACTTGAGTACAATTCTCATTGTCGAAGGCTTGGTCGAGGTAGAGGGTCAAAGTTCCCGAAGGGAGCAGATCGTTGCCCAGGGGGGGGGGGCAGGCTCAAATATGTCGGGGAATATCATGGACGGATGTGGATCGGGATCGGAAGGCTCATTCGCTTGCTCGAGAGGGCATATTGGCGGTGAGGGGCCTTGGTGAGGTCCCCTTTGACACGTCCGCCTACTGGGAGTTGTTAGTTGGTCGAGCATTTCCTCGTCTCCGAGATGGTCAAAATAATGTACCCTTTTACACACTCTAGTGCCGAGCACTTCCCCGTGTAAGTGTTAGCCCCCTGCGTTTATGGATGACTTGTAAGAGTCGGGCGTTTGCTCTCCATTCCAGAAAGGATTTTGCGTTTGATGGTTGAGCCACGTGGCTAGCGTTTTGGGGTGCCACCCCTTAAGAAAAAAACAAAAGGGGCCAATGAGGTGATGACCCTTCGTGTAGGATCCCTTGGGAAGTGGGTCGCCTATAAAAAGGGGGCCCTTGGGATTCACTTGTCATCTTCTCAAGCTCCCTCAATCCTTCCTTTGCTCGCAGCGTGAAGCGGTTCTCTCAAACCTCTCCGTTTTTCTTCGTTTGTGGCGTGATGCGACCCTCTCAACTCTCCAGTTCTCACCATTCTTCATCCAAGTAAGTTATAACCTCTCAATACCACGTTTCTTGGGCTTTTCTGGATTAAATGTCATAAATTTATCTTGATTGGATGAATATCCATGAGTTTTGTGATGAATGTTCATGAATGTTCATCTAAATTCATGGGTTTTGTGTCGGGCACTCATGAAGATATCGGGCACCTATGAACAAACATTCATGAGCTTCATGAATATTTACGAATGTTCTTCCGGGTTCATGGGTTTTGTGTCGAGCACTCATGAATGTGCCAGGCACCTATGAACATTCGCGTTATAGTGTCGGGGAGATCCTTAGGTTAGCATGTATCTGAGTTTGTGTTTGGTGAACTATTCCCCGACTACATGTCCTCGGATTATAATGGTCTGCTTTAGCATGTCGAGGGCTTGGGTCGAGTTCGTCGCCCTTTCACTTGATCTGCGGTGGAAGGGTGGATTTGGTATCGAATTCACTAACTTCCCCTGCTTTTCAGGTACAATGATATGCTGCCGAGGCAGCAAAATTCCGGCCACCCATCAGGACAACGAGCCTCATAGCGACGGGGAGGATCCTTTAGCTTGGGTTGCTCCGAACCCAGGGACAAAAGGTTGTGCTTTTCGCGGGACGCGACGGACGCGTTTAACTGCCCAGAAAAACGCGCGGAAGGGGCTCCGGCCTGTCATACCCCAAATTTTGAGCTAAGATCCCATTTGCATTTTTGCATTTTTTATACAAAGGTCAAGGACACTAAATACAGTTGGTTTTAACCTCTCACCTTTGAACATTGATTGTGCAAAAATTGTCAAGTGTTTTGAACATTTTTTGCCTATGTATCACTAACTTCTAATCAAGCACGAAATGTGTGTTTTTGTTTCTTTGATTTCATGTGTTGACAAGTATCCTTCGAATGCAACTTGGGCATGTCCTTCATTTTGAACTCAAAACCTCCTTCGAATGCAAGTTTAAGCCTACTTCGATTTAGACAAATTTGCTTCCTGCCAGCCTACTTCGATTTGGACAAATTTGCTGCCTGCCAGCCTATTTCGATTGGACGAGTTTGCTGCCTGCCAGCCTATTTTGATTTGGACAAATTTTACTGCCTGCAAACATGTTTCGATTGGGCAACATTGCCTCCTTCGAACACAAGATTTCATTTGGGCAATATGTTTGTTTCGATCCACATGCTTCGATTCAGCAACATTGCTTCCTTCAAACACAAGCTTCGATTAGGCAATGCAGTCTCCTTCGATTCACAAGCTTCGATGGGCAATACAGTCTCCTTCGATTCACAAGTTGGACCACTGTACTGCCAAACACAAAACTGTTGCACAGTCCTGCACCAACCTGCCACTAAACTCCAAAAGACTACCAAAACTGCTGCATAGTCCTGCACCAGCCTGCCACTACGCTCCAAAGCACTGCTGAGCCTGCTACAACAGTCCTGTACTTTCCCAAAAAGGAGTGCACAAGAGCTGCATAGAAGAAAGGATCGAAACAGAATTCCCAAATTTTTCAAATTATTATTTGATTTCACCCCAAAACTTCAGCCACCGCGCCTATAAATAAGAAGGCTTTGCAACACATTTTACAGAGAAGAAAAAAAGGACCTTTGGGCCAAACGAACCTCTCTCAAATTTTCTCCAAACAGTAGAACTCTCAAAAATTCATGAACACTTCAGAAAATTCTAAAAAAAACAACAAGTTTTCTCAAACACAAAAATCTCCCAAGTCCCTTCAATACTTGTGAAAAACAAACCCAAAATCCCCAAACATTTACTTCCTTCGATTCTGAAGGACCACCACTTCAGTCCCCTTCGAATCACAGAAGCATCACGCTTGCTTCTCTTTTCCTTCAAGTCCAACGCTCCAAGCACAGCCTGTGACCCTTTCCTTCGAATCCAGCACTCCCAGCGCAGCCTGTGACCCCTCTTTCGAATCCAGCATCCAGGGCCACCACTCAAGGCCCCACATCCATTCGAAGCCTCCATCCAGGTAAGTCACTCTTACCCTTGAACTTTTCATTTCCAGTATAACCTGTAAATAATACCTTTGTTCGTTTCAAGCATGTACATATTGTTCCTTTCGTTTCCACATTTTTAACATACCTTTCAGAACTACCTCTTTCGTTTCTGCTTATTGCTTACTCGAACTAGCTTTAATTATTAAACTGTTTTACTAGCATGGCCTCAGGCCATGTTGTCATTTAATGTTTGAATTGAAAGAAAACAGGAAACAGGAAATAGGAACGAAGCTTCTGGCTTCTGCCATCTCTCTCCAGGTCAAACGAAAGAGACAACTAGGAGGCAAGCCATGTCCAATCGAAAGACATCCCCTCACTGACTTCCAGGCCAATCGAAGGACAGAGCCTCACTGGCGCCAGCCCCCAGTCGAAGGATGCAACTCACTGGTGCCAGCCCCCAGTCGAAGGATGCAACTCACTGATGCCAGCCCCCAGTCGAAAGACGTGACTTGCTGCTGTCTTTGCCCAATCGAAGGATACATTTCGCCCCTGCCAAAGCCTCAGTCGAAAGTCATGCCTTCACCCTTTTCAGCCCCAATCGAAGGAGGCCAACAGAAGGCAAATCGAAGGATGCTACTGCCTGGGTCGAAATACACTCAATTTTCTTACTTTTATCTTATTTTTTTCCTTCATATTTTTTATGCCCTTTTGATATGTTTGTAATAGCGTAGGTTTTTATCTTTCTGCTTTTTTTTTTTACTTTGTACAAATGCTAGTAATTAGGCAAGATAAAATCAACAAGTAAACAAACCACAAAAATAAAAAACACTCTTTAATCATACTTGAACATACTTTAAAACATGCAAAAAACATTCAACAAATTAAAACTCCCCCAAGGGCATGTTATCCCCGTTCTATCGCGATACCAGCCATGCCTATTTCTAGAATGTATGCATTAATGTCGCCCACTAAAAAACACAAACAAATCAACTTTTTTCTAGAGGAACTACGGTGTTTTGATTCCTTCATTGGATACGTAGGCAAAGGGTCACGAAACCCTCACGAACGCAATAATAAGAAAAACCCATTTTTCCTTTAAACAAACATAGTTGTAGGTAAATACACCCTTGTACATAACAAACATTTTAAACCAAAAAACAGATATTTCAAAAGGTTCCTGTGGAGTACCACAAATGCATTGGGTGCTAATACCTTCCCATTGCATAACCAACCCCCGAACTTTTGATCTCTTACAAAAACGCATTGTATTACTTTTTATTTTACATTGCATGTTTTTTTAGGGTTTTATTTCGCTCTTTTCCCTTTTCCTTTGGAAATAATAAAGCGCGGTGGTGACGCTTGCTTTTGTGAGTCAAGTTAATTAATATCTTGATCTCCAATTTTCACCGCTACAAAATTGGCGACTCTGCTGGGGAAAGATTGACCTCTTGCTGGTCCATCCCTAAGTGGGTTAAGCCTAGTTTGTTTTATCTGTTTTATCATTATTTAATTGTTTGATTATATGTATATATTGTGATTATTTGGGTGTTGATTGTAAAGGACAAGTCCTATACCCGGACTAAGTTACACTTAGGAATAGGACGGGCGGTATAGTCATGTTAACTTTGAGGGAGTAATCCCGAAGAAGGAGGCATGAGATCCCCCACTTTGTGGAAGGCCCTTTTGAACGTAATATTTGTTTACCGAGTAATCGAGAAGACATTATTATTGTCGACCTGGGAGCCAAAGAAGCTGAGAACCGTAGAACCCTTAACCCACCTTGGCCTTTTAGGTGTAGCGCGAAGATTATAACGGAGTAATCCGGAAGTAATTGTTACGCGTTGCTACGCTCGAATGAGTTTCTCTTGAGAATATTGCTAATTATTGAGTAATCAAGATGTTGGTAATATCCGAAGGAGGAATGTAGACTCTGGGAACTTTTAGAACCTTGTTTTACAGGTGTGATTAAACTTTTAGTACATACCTTGGGAATGTTCTTTACCTTTTACTCCAGGCTCGTGACGTTGAACCTTTCAACTTTATTTGTGACCTTGCTTGTGGTTGTTGCATAGCCATGCATTCATGCATCCATGAAACCCTTTTCACTTGATTTTCAAGGAATTTGGAGGTCTTTCTTTGTAAACATCACAAGTTTCATCAAGCTCAATGGATCTTGGGTGTTGATGGGGTGAAAACCCTAATCCACCAAAATGGATGATTGATCTTGATGATAACTTGATCAACACTTTGATCCAATTCAAAATTCATCTTCTATCTTCATACTTTGATGTTTACAACTTAATATCTTGAGTTTCTTGAAATTCAAATAAAAAAAACTCTCTTTTGCATATCATGCATCATTCTACATTTTTGGTTTCACTTTCAAAGGTCTTTTTCCAAGTCTTATTTTTTCCTTTGGTCTCACCAGTACAACACTGACGCTAAGAGAACAATGGAGAATATCAAGCAAGAGATTTCTGAACTCCGCAGAGAGGTGACTAATTTGAAAGCTGGTATGGATCCCTTAACTAGTTTGGTCTGAATTTTGGTTGTCGCCCAAGTCAATCCTTCTAGGAAAGAAGAAGTGAGGGTGAACGTGGGAGTGCATCTAGACGAAGATGTCTGAAAGGGATGTTCATATGAAGATGGAAGTCTTAACATTCAAGTCAACCCCTTTGCTAAAGCATAAGTGAATCTCTGTTGATTTTGGCCTTGAAGTTAAGGAGAGGTTTCCTTCAACACAAATCCAGATGGAAAGCCTTCCCAGATTATTAACTTATTCATGCTTTTTGTAATGTTTCTTGTTTATCAAAACATTGTTTGCATGTAAGAACTTGTTTGCATTTGAATGATTATCTTAATACAATGAGTATGTTTGTCTTGAAGAAATTCATTTGTTTCACACATATTTGTTTTCAAATTCTAAATTTCTTTTTGCATTATGATACCAACTTGTTTCCCATTCTCTTGCCTAGGCAGAGATTGAAGGGAGGATGATGATCTAAAAAAACAAAATCTCTGTATGCTTTTTAAATAAAATCTTACTGATGATGTACAAGCATTGTTTCAAATCCCTAAACACTGGAGATATAAGGAAGATAATCCCTTGCTAACCCCTTTTGAGCCCTGAAGTAGGAGTTTCTTTTTCTATACGAAAAAACCCTCAAATTTTAACCTGGGGCAGGGTAGTTTTCAGTTAATCTGATTGAGTGTTCAAAATTCATAAGGAATATATCTCTGAAGAGAAACAACGAGGGCTATCCTTCATGTACAATGAATCTAGAAGATGTGGAACCACAATGTTATCCCTCATTCATCAAGAAACGAGGCAATCACAATCCTCTCAACAAGCAAATACAAGCTAATGTCACACATTTTGTTCAGAAGGTCAAAAATCAAGAAAAAAGAAAAAGCTTGCTAAGTCAAAAACATGAAAACGTGTGACTTAGGCAAAATTAAGGCATCCCGCTGGACTATCAATTCAAAAGAGTTAGTTCAGGCAAAAGTTAGGGAAAATAAAAATTGCAAGGAAAGGAATACAAAGAAAATTCCTCAACAAAGAACAAATTGGTGACTACAAACACGAAGACATAAGGGTGGTTGCTACTCTGAAAGCCTCGTCGTCACAAAATCCTTTTGAGAGATGAACACTCATTGTTGAATTAACTGAACATAGGGTTGGAGAACATCATGAAGAATGGGTGGGCACCAAATATTTTGAGCCTTAAAATCTTTTTTCTAAAAACCGTGATTTAAGCCACGTTACAACCTTCAAAAGTCCTAATTGAAGCAAGGTTATTTTGAAAGCGTATTTCAATTAGATAATGTTCCTGACTCCCATGAATGTTTTATAAATAGTTATGTTGGTATCATATGTTTTTCCTACACAAAAATAAATGGTGCTCTAACTCGCAAAATTTGTGCGATATCTTTTCAAAATCTTCAAGACTTACATAACTGTTGCATTAGAATTTTCATTCTCATAATAAACTTTTTCTAACTGCAAAACATTTGTTTGATATCAAGGAAGCTCACATATAAGCACTAGTGATGAGTTTATTCTTTTAAGGCCTGAAACTATGTTGGGTAATTGGCGAATCATTTCAAGAAAAATCATATCCAGGGGCATGTCACATGAAGACCTTAAGCACAGACATGTTGCTTCTCCCAGTTAATGCTTTTCCCAACTTGTTTACTCTTTTGGGGCAAAATTTGAAGACTCTGTTGTGCCAACTACAGTCAATCTGGGGCAATCACGTCGAGATTTGATGAATCTCTCTAAGAGTTTGAAGACACCAGAGCATGGTGGATGCCAGGTCTTTTGTAAAATCCTCTTGAGACGATTTCTCCTCATCAATCATATAGCTTGGGGCACTTTAGAAGTGAAGTTATTCGCAAGAATTGTCGAGCAACATGCAACTTATCAGCAGTAAACTTGGGGCATCCAAAATTAGTCCCAGGGGCAATCCAGATTTGTCAAGATATGTTGCACACATTATCAGAGGGTGGTGTTCCCAGTTATCTCCAGCTAAGCATGACTTTTTATAGCTGAAACATTGTTTGTGTTGTTATCCTTTCAATGGATTGTTTGCGATAGAAGACTGAACTTTTGGTTTTCTACCTGAAAATATCTTCCTCTCCAGAGAGGTTTAAGCCTTGTAAAAGGACTTTTCTCCAATTATGGCTTTTGTATTCTATCTCCAGTAATGTTCCCATCTTGTGGAGATTAGCTGAGTGTTGGGTTCGTGCTGTGATGTCTTATCATCTTCTGTCTATCTCCCCTGTCTGTTTTGTCAGCATATACATGACATTCATTTATTCATTCACACTTGCATCATGCACGCACAGTTGTATTTGTTGATGTCATGGAGTTCGTATACCTTGGTTATGTCTACTCAAATAGTGTATTTGCTCTTTCCAAATAGAGTGTCAACTTAAGCAGAAAGTGCGCCTCCTTTCTAATTCCCCACTGAGTTAACTCTCGTGGAAGAATCTTGCTTTAGCTTTCCTTTTCCATCTCTGGATAGGATAAATCCCCATTTGAGTTGTTTCCTCATTGGGTGGTGTCTTGTTTGACTGTTTTCTCTCCAGTTTATTCCTGGATTGAACTTTGTCTCTTGTGAACGATACCCTGTGGATCTCTCTAGGTTGTGAAACCTAGATGGAGAGTGAATTTATTTTGCAATTCAAATACTTGGTCTCCTCAAGAAGGATTTATTCATGGTTCCCCATTGAAGATGAACTCTATTCCCTAGTAGTGTTATCATAACATTCTTCTAGAATATCGACATGACAACAAGCGACTGACTCTTTATTTGAGCAGTTTGATTATTTCTTAATTTCTTTATGGCAAATGAAGGTCTCTTCATGAGCAGTTTGTCCATCCCCGATGAAATTATTGATTCTCACCTCCAGCAGTATCTTCACGATATTTTATGGGTATCTTTGAGAAAACAGCAAGCGACAGTCTCTTCATGGACAACTTGTATGTTATCAACATCTTTTCAAAACAACAAGCGGCAGTCTCTTCATGGACAACTTGTATGTTATTGACACCTTTCAAAACGGCAAGTGGCAGCTCTTCATGAGCAGCTTGTATGGAAAATGGCAAGTGGCAGCTCTTCATGAGCAGCTTGTACGGAAAATGGCAAGTGGCAGCTCTTCATGAGCAGCTTGTACGGAAAACAGCAAGTGACAGCTCTTCATGAGCAGCTTGTGGGTTATAAGCAACAAGTGGCAGACTCTTCATGAGTAGCTTATGTGCTTTAATATTCTTTGAAGACGGCAAGTAGCAGCTCTTCATGAGCAGCTTGTGGGTTATAAGCAACAAGTGGCGGACTCTTCATGAGTAGCTTGTGTGCTTTGATATTCTTTGAAAACAGTAAGTGGCAGCTTCTTTATTTGAGCAGCTTGTATGTCATAGTATTTTTGAAAGACAACAAGTGGCGGCCTCTTTATTTGAGCAGCTTATGTATCCCCAACAATAATGTCTACTCAGCAAATGGCATCCCTTTGGAAAAGTTCCATGGGGAAGTTTGCATTTTATCCTTTTCAAGCAATATCTTGGTTAAAAAGAATTGTGTTACCATTCTTGGTAAAACTCAGAAGTCAGAGATGTTTATTTCCAGTCACAGTACTGTTGTAAATCATTTTGTTTTCCAGCCACAGTGCTGATGTCAATCATTTTGTTTTCCAGCCACAGTGTTGATATCAATCATTTCTTTTCCAGCCACAGTGCTAAGGTCAATCATTTATTTTCCAGCCACAGTGCTAAGGTCAATCATTTCTTTTCCAGCCACAGTGTTGAGGTCAATCATTTGTTTTCCAGCCACAGTGCTGATGTCAATCATTTTGTTTTCCAGCCACAGTGCTGATGTCAATCATTTTGTTTTCCAGCCACAGTGATGAGGTCAATCATTTGTTTTCCAGCCACAGTGCTGAGGTCAATCATTTTCCAGCCACAGTGCTGATGTCAATCATTTTGTTTTCCAGCCACAGTGCTGATGTCAATCATTTTGTTTTCCAGCCACAGTGCTGATGTCAATCATTTCTTTTCCATCCACAGTGCTGAGGTCAATCATTTGTTTTCCAGCCACAGTGATAAGGTCAATCATTTTCCAGCCACAGTGCTGATGTCAATCATTTTGTTTTCCAGCCACAGTGTTGATGTCAATCATTTTGTTTTCCAGCCACAGTGCTGATGTCAATCATTTGTTTTCCAGCCACAGTGCTGATGTAAATCATTTCTTTTCCAGTCTCAACACTGATGCAAATCATTCAAGAGTCTCCCATTTGAAGTCTATGACCCTGTTTCCCCAGTGGAATTATAATCTCTTCCTCTGTGTGATTACTGTATAATGTGCTTGGTTTCTCCAGCATTAGTTTGTCTCATACGGAATCACACCTCATTAAATTCAAAACATCACATTCATATCATATCATAAACATAATTGCGGTATCTTAAGGCCAAAATTGTGTATTTTATATTTAAGTCCCTTCAATCTCGTCAGATAGAAGAAACTTAAATAGGGGCATCTGTCATACCCCAATTTTTGACCTAAGATCCCATTTGCATTTTTGCATTTTTTATACAAAGGTCAAGGTCACTAAATACAGTTGGTTTTAACCTCTCACCTTTGAACATTGATTGTGCAAAAATTGTCAAGTGTTTTGAACATTTTTTGCCTATGTATCACTAACTTCTAATCAAGCACGAAATGTGTGTTTTTGTTTCTTTGATTTCATGTATTGACAGGTATCCTTCAAATGCAACTTGGGCATGTCCTTCATTTTGAACTCGAAACCTCCTTCGAATGCAAGTTTAAGCCTACTTCGATTTGGACAAATTTGCTGCCTGTCAGCCTACTGCGATTTGGACAAATTTGTTGCCTGCCAGCCTATTTCGATTGGACGAGTTTGCTGCCTGCCAGCCTATTTTGATTTGGAAAAATTTTACTGCCTGCAAACATGTTTCGATTGGGCAACATTGCCTCCTTCGAACACAAGATTTCGTTTGGGAAATATGTTTGTTTCAATCCACATGCTTCGATTCAGCAACATTGCTTCCTTCGAACACAAGCTTCGATTAGGCAATGCAGTCTCCTTCGACTCACAAGCTTCGATGGGCAATACATTCTCCTTCGATTCACAAGTTGGACCACTGTACTGCCAAACATAAAACTGCTACATAGTCCTGCACCAACCTGCCACTAAACTCCAAAAGACTACCAAAACTGCTGCATAGTCCTGCACCAGCCTGCCACTACGCTCCAAAGCACTGTTGAGCCTGCTACAACAGTCCTGTACTTGCCCAAAAAGGAGTGCACAAGAGCTGCGTAGAAGAAAGGATCGAAACAGCATTCCCAAATTGTTCAAATTATTATTTGATTTCCCCCCAAAACTTCAGCCACCGCGCTTATAAATAAGAAGGCTTTGCAACACATTTTAGAGAGAAGAAAAAAAGGACCTTTGGGCCAAACGAACCTCTCTCAAATTTTCTCCAAACATTAGAACTCTCAAAAATTCATAAACACTTCAAAAAATTCTCAAAAAAACAACAAGTTTTCTCAAACACAAAAATCTCCCAAGTCCCTTCAATACTTGTGAGAAACAAACAAAGAATCCCCAAACATTTACTTCCTTCGATTCTGAAGGACAACCACTTCAGTCCCCTTCGAATCACAGAAGCATCACGCTTGCTTCTCTTTTCCTTCAAGTCCAACGCTCCAAGCACAGCCTGTGACCCTTTCCTTCGAATCCAGCACTCCTAGCGCAGCCTGTGACCCCTCTTTCGAATCCAGCATCCAGGGTCACCACTCAAGGCCCCACATCCATTCGAAGCCTCCATCCAGGTAAGTCACTCTTACCCTTGAACTTTTCATTTCCAGTATAACCTGTAAATAATACCTTTGTTCGTTTCACGCATGTACATACTGTTTCTTTCATTTCCACATTTTTAACATACCTTTCAGAACTACCTCTTTCGTTTCTGCTTATTGCTTACTCGAACTAGCTTTAATTATTAAACTGTTTTACTAGCATGGCCTCAGGCCATGTTGTCATTTAATGTTTGAATTGAAAGAACACAGGAAACAAGAAATAGGAACGAAGCTTCTGGCTTCTACCATCTCTCTCCAGGTCAAACGAAAGAGACAACTAGGAGGCAAGCCATGTCCAATCAAAAGACATCCCCTCACTGACTTCCAGACCAATCGAAGGACAGAGCCTCATTGGTGCCAACCCCCAGTCGAAGGATGCAACTCATTGGTTCCAGCCCCCAGTCGAAGGATGCAACTCACTGGTGCCAGCCCCCAGTCGAAGGATGCAACTCACTGATGCCAACCCCCAGTCGAAAGACGTGACTTGCTGCTGTCTTTGCCCAGTCGAAGGATACACTTCGCCCCTGCCAAAGCCTCAGTCAAAAGTCATGCCTTTACCCTTTTCAGCCCCAATCGAAGGAGGCCAACAGAAGGCAAATCGAAGGATGCTACTGCCTGGGTCGAAATACACTCAGTTTTCTTACTTTTATCTTATTTTTTTTCTTCATATTTTTTATGCCCTTTTGATATGTTTGTAATAGCGTAGGTTTTTATCTTTCTGCATTTTTTTTTACTTTGTACAAATGCTAGTAATTATGCAAGATAAAATCAACAAATAAACAAACCACAAAAATCAAAAACACTCTTTAATCATACTTGAACATACTTTAAAACATGCAAAAAACACTCAACAAATCAAAACTCCCCCAAGGGCATGTTATCCCTGTTCTATCGCGATACCGGCCATGCCTATTGCTAGAATGTATGCATTAATGTCGCCCACTAAAAAACACAAACAAATCAACTTTTTTCTAAAGGAACTACGGTGTTTTGATTCCTTTATTGGATATGTAGGCAAAGGGTCACGAAACCCTCACGAACGCAATAATAAAAAAAACTCATTTTTTCCTTTAAACAAACATAGTTGTAGGTAAATACACCCTTGTACATAACAAACATTTTAAACCAAAAAACAGATATTTCAAAAGGTTCCTATGGAGTACCACAGATGCATTGGGTGCTAATACCTTCCCATTGCATAATCAACCCCCGAACTTTTGATCTCTTACAAAAACTCATTGTATTACTTTTTATTTTACATTGCATGTTTTTTTAGGGTTTTATTTCGCTCTTTTCCCTTTTCCTTTGGAAATAATAAAGCGTGGTGGCGACTCTTGCTTTTGTGAGTCAAGTTAATTAATAGCTTGATCTCCGATTTTCACCGCTACACGGCCAACTGGATACTTCAGATACCCCATAGGGACCGAAGGATATGCTCGACGTATCCGGGAAAACGGTTCCCCATGTATGAGTTTGCTTTCAAGGAGGCGGGGATGCGCCTACCTTTTAATGATTTCCAGGTCGGGGTTTTCTAATGGCTCCAGCCGGCACGTTCTCAACTTCATCCAAACGCGTTGGCGTTCATGCGGGCGTTCGAGCTCGTCTACTAATACCTGGGGATAGGCGCCACACTGCCCCTTTTCTTCCGCATCTTTCATTTGCAGAGACAAACTGTCCACGGGAGACAGGCGTGGGTCTCCTTTAAGCAGTTCGGGAAACTCTTCCTGTCTTATCTGGAGTCCATGCGGAATTTCAAGGAGAGGTACTTCGTTGTGAAACCCTTGACGGACGCGGCCATAGATTCTCTCTATGCCCGGGTGGAAGAGGTGGAGGACGGGCGGCCAGTTACCCGACTTATGGCCCGATTCCCGCTTGTATGACAGTGGAGACATTACGAGCAGAGGCCCGAATACTATGAGGTGAGGCCTGAGGATTTGGATGCCCAAGATCAACTTTCGTACGAGAAGCTATCTGCTTATGTTAAAGGGTTCTCCCTCGCGAAATATGTGGACGTGAATGGCGCCCTGTTGTTTGACGAGGAGGGGGAGTATCTTTTGGTCAATAGGTTGATCAACACTAAAGCCCTACTCGAGTGCTCCTCGAATGGGGAAGCCATGAGGCTCTTGGGTAAGGCGTAGCTGTTTACTTGCTTCTTTTCTAGGAGGGGACGTGTACACTCTATTTCTGATTTTTTTTAACTCGACTAATGATCCTCTTTAATTTGTAGGTCGAATGGTGTCTCTTTCCGAGCGTTTGCTGAAACTGAGGCCTAAGAATGCAGCCACTTCTGGCCCCCGAAGCAGGGTTGCCCAGCTCTAGGAGCAGGCCAATTCTACTAGTCGGGGTAGTGGTTCCCCCTCCTCCTTGAAGAATCCCGCTTCTACTGATCCGGCCCAGATTCCAGTGCGCGAACCCGTGGCCAAGAGGAAGCGCGCGGATAGCACTGCGGGTGTACAATCCGAGGGTGATAAAACGTCCGGGGGGATTTTTGTGTTGCCTCCGTGCTATCTAAACTGCGACCTCTTCCGCGAAGGGGACTCCCTCGGCCTGCACGAGGAGGAGAGAGAGACTATTTTGACTGAAGACAAGGAGCTTCGCCGGCAGCGCTTGGCCAAGGACGTGGCCGTTGTGATGAGGGTGCTCGAAACAGCCCTGTCACTTAACGACGAGTCCTCGAGTACTCAATCTGCTCTTGACGCGGCCTATGCCAAAATCCATAAGCTAAAGGTCAAGAATGAGAAGTTGAAGGGTGACATCCTCAACCATGAGTCAAAATATGAGGCCCAAGTCCAGCTTCTCAAGGATTTAAACGAGCTGAGACCTCAGTTGGAGACGACCACAAGGGAGAATGAGCGTCTGGCCGCTCGTAATTTGGATCTGGAGGGGATGACTGCGCAGGTCGAGGACGAGACCGAGACGGAGAAAAACATGGCAACTCGGGCGGATTTGATTGCTCGTATCCGCTTGCTCGAGCAGGACGTCATTGACACTCTTGGATACAGTTTCAACGTCTCCGTAGAGCAGTTGAAGATCTTGAATCCCGGGGTCGACTTAGTGGTTGAGGGGGAGGGGCCGTTCAACCAAGTCGTTGACGGGAAGATCCTCTATCCCCTGGAGGACAACGACAGTGAAGATGAAGTTTGAATGTATTTAGTTCAGGGCCTGCGTGCCCGTTGTTGTTTTAGGGCCTGCGTGCCTGATATTATTCTTTTGATTTTAAAGTCGTCGTGCCTAAGTTGTAAATTTGGACATCGTCGACCCATGTGGTCGACATATTTATAATTGTGTTATTCATTCGTTTGATTACTTTCTAGTTGTGTGTTCCCGACCATTATTGTGGTCGTTATGATTATTTTCATGAAGTTCGTGTTCATATGGAGATGCTTGTTTGGCCCTGTTGATTTGACATACTTCGAAATGTGTTGAGGACGCAGAGCGGCTGTCCGCGGGACGGGCGCATGATCACGATCGGGATCCTACGCTCGTGGCGTGAACTGCCCATCACGAGCTGGGTGTTCTGCCATGTTGGGGTACTTTGACAGTGGGGCTCGATCGAGATGCCCCTGTCGGGCAAGGGTGTCGCTCGTCAATGTGAGTGATATCATGTCTTTGTTGGTTGGTAGGCGGTGTCCGTACCTCGACGCGCCTACGTGGTCGAGATTTTTCCCTTTGTCGACTAAAGGTAAACATTCGAAGGAGAAAGTCCTCAGTTGGTGAGGGGCTTTAGCTGTAATATTGTTTCAGCTTTGCAGCGTTCCAGGGTCGAGGAAGTGGCTCTCCATATAATTGCTCGAGGTAATATGCTCCAGTTCCCGTAACTCCCCGAACGCGATAAGGTCCTTCCCAGTTTGCGGCCAACTTTCCTTCGCGGGAATCCTTCTGGTTTCACCGTAAGACTAGACTGCCGACCTGAAATCCGCGTCTTATGACTTTGCTGTCGTGGCATAGGGCTACCTGCTGTTTCAGAGTGGCCTCGCGTAGGGCTGCTTCTTATTGGATTTCTTCGACAAGGTCGAGCTCATCTCTTAGAGCCTCTTCGTTCATCTCCTCGTCGAGGGGCATCTCAGTTTGCCCGGATGGCTCCACGATTTCTACCGGGATGACCGCCTCGGTGTCGTAGGTCAGTCGGAATAGGGTCTCACCAGTCGTCTAGTGGGGCATGGTGCGGTAAGCCCACAGAACACTATATAGTTCTTCGACCCACCCCCTTTTTACTTCGCTTAGTCTGCGCTTGAGTCCTCGTAGGATGACCCTGTTGGCGGCCTCGGCTTGCCCGTTGGGTTGGGGATGCTCGATTGAGGTAAAATGTTGTTTGGTGTCGAGTTTGGGGATGAAGCTTTGAAAGCCTTGGTCATTGAATTGGGTACCATTATCTGTGATTAGGGCCTGCAGGATTCCAAACCGGGAAAGAACGTTTCGCTTGTAAAAGTAGAGGATGTTATGTGAGGTGATTTTCGCAAGGGCCTCGGCCTCTATCCATTTTGTAAAGTAATCCACGGTCGTGATGAGGAATTTGTTTTGGTACGTTCCTTGCACGAATGGTCCGAGGAGGTCCATCCCCCACCAGGCAAATGGCCATGGGAAAGACAGTATATTCAGCTCGTGTAGCGGGGCGAGATGCATGTCAGCGTGTCTTTGGCATTTGTCGCATCTCTTGACGTGGTCTTTGGCATCTTGCTGCATTGTCGGCCAGTAATACCCCGCTCGTAGTGCCTTCCTTGCTAGGGATTTGCCTCCCATGTGCTGGGCGTTAATACCTTCGTGTATTTCCCGTAATATCTCGGGGACTATGAATTCGTCGATGCACTTCAAGAGTGGGATGGAAAATCCCCTGCGATACAGTTTGCGTTCGAGCACCACGTAGGAGCACGCTCTCTGTTTGGTTGCAGCTGCTTCTCTTTGGTCCGGGGGGAGTTCCCCCTTCGTTAGGAAGTTGAACACCGGGGTCATCCAAGATGAGGTGTCTCTGGTGGCGTTTACCTCGGGTGGAGTCGTGGACTTTTTGATGCTCGGGCGAGATAGAGACTCTTGTATGACGGATTTGTTTCCTCCTTTCTTTCTCGTGCTTGCGAGCTTCGAAAGTATGTCGGCCCTTGTGCTTTTCTCACGTGGTACGTGCGAAATTTCTGCTCGGTCGAATTTTTTCATGTGCTCTCTGACTAAGTTCAGATATTCGATGAGGATGTTGTTTTTATCCTGGTATTCCCCTTGAACTTGGGATGCGATGAGTTGAGAGTCGGTGAAAATTTATACTTCACGGGCACCTAAATCCTCGACCAGTCTTAGACCCGCGAGTAGGGCCTTGTATTCCGCCTGGTTGTTAGAGGTCGGAAAGGAGAGGGTGAGCGAATGTTCTACCACCACACCTTCCTCTTTCTCTAGGAGGATTCCTGCGATGCTCCCGGTCGAGCTGGATGCTCTGTCGACGAATATGATCCACCTGTGCTCTTTCCCTACCGGGGGGGTTGATCCGTCATCTCCGTGACAAAGTCGGCCAGAGCTTGGGCCTTCAGAGCCTTCCTACTTTCGTATTGGATGTCGAACTCAGAAAGTTCCAAGGACCACTTCAACATTCGACCCGCCATGTCTGGTCGACCCGGGAGCTGTTTTACGGGCTGGTCTGTTTGTATCATGATCGTGTGCGCGAGGAAGTAGTGTCTGAGCCTTCTCGCTACATTGATGAGGGCTAGAGCTACCTTTTCTATTTGTTGGTATCTAACCTCGGGCCCCTGAAGCGCCTTGCTCGTGAAATAAACGGGTTTTTGTCTGTCGTGCGTCTCACGAATGAGGGCTGCACTGACGGCTTCGATCGAGACGGCCAGGTATAGGAACAAGGGTTCCCCGTCGACTGGTTGTGATAACACGGGCGGCTGCGAGAGGCTTTGTTTAAGATGGAGCAGCGCCTGCTCGCACTCCTCGGTCCATTTGAAGGCCACTTCCTTGCGAAGAAGCTTGAAGAAAGGGAGGGCATGTTGAGCGGATTTTGCAACGAAAAGGGATAGCGAGGTGAGCATGCCATTCAAGACTTGTATGGATTTTTTTGAGGTAGGTGTGGGGAGGTCAGAGAAAGCCCAGCACTTGTCGGGGTTGGCTTTGATTCATCATTCTGTTAAGTAGAAGCCGAGGAACTTGCCCGCCTTGACCCCAAACGTGCACTTCTCGGGGTTAAATCTAATTTTGCATTGCCTTGCTCGGGAAAATACTTCCCTGAGATGAGCGGCATAGTCGACATCTACTCGGGATTTGACGATCATGTCGTCCATGTATACCTCGAGCATATCCCCGATTTGGTTGCGGAAGACTTTGTTCATCATCCGCTGATACGTTGCTCCTGTGTTTTTCAGATCGGAGGGCATTACATTGTAGTAATAGTTGCCCGAGCTAGTCATGAAAGCGGTGCAGTTCTTGTCGCCTATTGCCATTGGGATTTGGTTGTAGCCCGAATAGGCATCCATAAACGATTGTATTTTATAATCGGCCGAGTTGTCGATCAGCATATCAATGTTAGGTAAAGGAAATGCATCTTTGGGGCATGCCCGGTTAAGATCAGTGTAGTCAATGCACATCCGCCATTTTCCATTATTTTTCTTGACAAGTACAACATTTGACAGATAGGTTGAATACCGGGCTTCAGAAATAAAATTTTCCTCTAAGAGGTCTTTTACAGCTTTTTCAGCAGCCTCCGTTTTCTCTGGAGACTGCCTACGTCTACATTGCACTATTTCCCTAGCGAATGGATCAATGGCGAGTTGATGACAAGCGACCTCAGGGTCGAGTCCGGGCATCTCCATAGTGCTCTATGCAAACAGATCTGCATTCTCGCGCAAGCAAGCCTTGATTTGCTTTCTCGCCAAGTCGGGGAGTCCGGTGCCAATCTTCACTCCTCTGCTGGGGTCTTCATCGAGGGGGACGAGCTCGAAGTCCCCGTCTGGAATTGGTCGAAGGGGGATTTGCTCGCTGTTGGGAGGCTCATCTTGGTCGAAGCGGGTGTCTAGGGATATCGAGTCGAACTTTGGAGGGGCTCTCTTCTCTTCTACTCTGACGGGCTATGACTGCTGAGGTTCTGGTCGCGTAGTTGCAGCTCTTTTGGCGGGCCTTGTACTGGTGTCGACCGTGTCGTGTCCCTTGGATGCCGCATTAAAACACCTTCGGGAAGCTTCCAGGTCACCTTGGATAGTGGCGACCCGTGCCCTCTTGGTGTAGAACTTCATTTTTAGATGGACGGTGGAGGGCACTGCGGTCAGCTCTACCAGTGCCGGCCTTCCCAGAATGCAGTTGTAGAGGGAGGGGAAATCAATGACGAGGAAGTGCACCTTGACTTGCCTCATAGCCGTATCCTCGCCGAATGTGACCATAAGCTCGACGTATCCCCAAGGCTTAGAGGTCGAGCCATTAAAGCCCAGCAAGTCTGACCCCACATATGGTGAGAGGTGAGAGTCTTCGAGTTGCAGGGTTTGGAACAGCTGGATGTATATCACATCGACGGAACTTCCCTCATCGACGAGGATGCGATGTACGTTGAAGTTGGAGATTCTCGCCCTTATTAGTAGAGGAATGGCCGAATTGGGGGCCCCTCCGGGGAGCTCCTCGAGGTAGAAGGTGATTGGGTCTGACCTATCCCTCACTTTCTCAAAGGTCACAGTTTGAGGGGGGGCCGTGTCGACCAACTCGTCCAACTTCCTCTTGGATGAATTTATGGTCAAATCATTGAACCCTACACCATTGATGACCATGGCGGAGTGGAAGTGTTTCCACCTACTGTGAATAGACAGAGGTTCTTGTAAGTGTTTGTGGACGTAGAAGTCCTCGGGTCTTATGACAGAGAACACTGTTTGGATGGGAACCGACTCGTTAGATGGTCGGGAATCCTCTTCTGCTCCCCTCGTCTCGCAGGCATCTCGACGAGGAGCGTCGTTTCGCCAGTATTGTGTGAGCCTTCCCCCTTTTATGAGGGTCTCAATGGCGTCCTTGAGATGGACGCAGTCTTCGGTCAGGTGCCAGTGGCTCCGGTGGTATTGGCAGTATTTGCTTCGGTCCACCCCGGGTTTGGCAGGAGTTGTACGGGGATGTTTGACACCGCCATCCTTGAAATATGTACTTGCGCACTCCGCTAAGATGCGCTCGCGGGAAGCCATGAGCAGAGTGTATTATGTGAACCATCCCGAGGGTCCCCTTTGTTCCCGAGCGTCTCGGGGTTTATCGTCCCTTATCTTTTCCCCAGTTCATCGAGGGGGGGCGGTGTCTTGTCGTAGATTGCTCTTGGATCCGCGGTTTTTGGGGTCTCGGGCTCTATTGGCTGCTTCTCTTTCCTCGTAGTCCATGTAGGCTCTGGCTTTCTCGAGGAGGGAATCAAACGTTCGGGGTGGTTTGATGCCCACAGCTTTTCTGAATTTGATGTCGGGGAGGATACCTCTCTCCAGCAGGTATCTCTTCATATGGTCACTGCAGGGGACCTGGATGGCTTCTCTGTTGAAGCGGTTAATAAACTCTCTCAAGGTCTCATCGTGCTTCTAGACGATGGCCTCGAGCGCTGCTTCGGTCTTTGGGTGTCATCGCAAAGCAGTGAACAAGCTGATGAACTGGCTCTTCAAGTTTCACCAAGAGATAATTGATCCTGGGGCGAGACCTTTGTACCAGTCCATAGCTGCTTTCCTCAGGGTCGTGGGGAACAACCTGCATTTTATTGGTCCCTCGACGTTGTGGTAGTGCAGCATGGCTTCGAACCCGTCTATGTGGTCGACCGGGTCGGCGATGCCGTCATACTATTTTAAGTGGGGAGACTTCTCCATGCCCGGGGGAATGGGCGCCTCCATGATAGCTTGTGACAAGGGACCGCGGGGGTCGTCCTCGTCACTCCGCTCTGGGGATTGGGATGGGGATCCGATGTATTGTAGGTCACGGTGCCCCTGGTCCGGTAAAGCATTCCTCGAGCGGTGTGACCGTTGATAGTTTCCCCCGTGTATGTCTCCGGGAGGCCTTCGTTCTTTCCATGAAGGGTCGTGGTCGTGCCTTCCTGCATCGACAAGTGGTTCCCTCTCCAAAGGGGTTCGTCGCCCGATTGGTCGAGGCGACGGGCTTCAAGAGATGTCCCGATTCTGTCTCCGCGGGGGAGATCGGGGATGTTCATCCGCTTGTCGAGGGGGAGGAGATTGAGGTATTTTGTGACTTCTAGGGGGCCTTCGGTCGTCCTCGAGTTCTCCCAGTCTTCCCCCTAGGCAAAGATGAGATAGTTGGTTTGGTTAATCGCTGCGAACAGTGCCCTGGTCATAGCGTCTGCCCCTAAGGGAATAGAGACTTCGTGGAATTGGACGGCTGGATAGTTCAGAGGAACTGGGTGGTCTTCTTCAAGTCGAGGAGGGATCGATGAAGATGAATCCGTGGCGCCATCCCGGTAGTTAAAAGGTCCGGAGATGTTGCCTCCAGGGGCCGCGTTATGGTTGGTGATGCCAGCATTGTCGAGACCAACATTATTGTTGGCGATGTTGTTGTTAGCTTCGGTGACATGGATGTTCTGGTTGTCCTGGGTTTGGCCAGCCATGACAGTCGAGGATATTGTTAGCTTTTGTCTTTTTAAACGGAGAGAAGACGAGGAAGCTTAGTTTCCCACAGACGGCGCCATTGATCGTACCTGGTCACAGTTGGACCGTCACAGTTGGCTTTTGGTTAGATTTGAAGGAGATGGGGGGGGGTACCTGCAGGACACTCCAATGGAAAAGTGAGAGACGGAATGAGCAAGCAAGTAAGTATATAGGTGTGAATGAATGAATATCTGACCCTCTCATGAGAGAGTATTTATAGCCCCTAGCACTGAGCCAAGGTCCCCATTATTGGGCTACGCAGAGGCCCAATAACGGGAACTGCCAGGGTTTACGTGAGTATGGAGTCCAGCAAGTGGACTCCCCCTGGTCAACCGCTCTGCGAGAATAGGGTTGGACCCGAAATCCCCGGAGGGCAGTTTGATATGTCCGTTGAGAAGTGGTGGGCCACGTCCCCTAACGGTTAGATGGGGAGGTGCCCCACATTCCCTAACTTGGACCGTTTGGGCCTTTTGTTCATAGGGCAGATGTAGGCCCAGTCCAGATCAAATGATATTTGAAATTTTATAACGTGATAATAACATTTTTTTCAAATATAAAAAAATAATTCTTGAAGTTATTCTAAAATTTTGATACTCTTTATAATAAAAAATTAAAAAATAAATATTTATGAATTTTATAAAAGATGAGTAATTTTTATAGATTTATTTCAATAATATTAACAGATTAAATCTACTCGATTTATCCGTTAAATCGATTAAACCGAATTTGTCAAAAATCAAAATTTTATCGATTAAAATCACACCTTAATAATAAAACTACGGTTTTGATCTTACCTGATCAGAGTTGGACCGCCACAGCTGGTTCGAACTGGATTTGAGAGATGGGGGAGGGGGTACCTGCAAGACACTCCGATGATAAAGTAAGCGACAAAATGAGCAGGTGAATTGTATGTATGTGTGGAAAGAATGAATACCTGACCCTCTTGTAATAGAGGGTATTTATAGCCCCCAGCACTGGGCCAAGGTCCCTTTACTAGGTCGGCCAAAATTGGCCCAACAAAGGGACTGCCAGGTTCTACGTGAGTAATGGGGACCTGCACGTGGTCCCCTTCTTAGATGATGCTCTGCGAAGAATAAGGAAGAATGAAGACGCGATCTTCCCAGAGCTCTAAAGACTCTGAAGCATCCGTAGGGACTGAGAGTCTGCCCTACGGGGAGGATGCTCAAGCAAGGCTCGAGTTGGGATGTCCTTGGTCGGGGAAACCTCTCGTCGCAGACTGCGGCGAGAATAGCCGTATTAGTTCTACAGCCCGTGACTGGGTATGCTCGGGGGATATGGTTCCCATCATAGCTTGAGGCACGGTTTGGATTGGGCCTTGCTTGTGATTTGGGCCAAGGGCAGGCCCAGTCCAGAACAGGAGCTCCCAAAGTTGTTGTTCCTAGTACAGGAGTTATGACTTGATCCCAGTTCGTTCTTTCACGGGGACCTCGTGCCTGGTACCGGGTTTTTTCATGTCGAGGGGTGCTCGAGAATTGCTTACGGGGACGCGTCAGTTGTGTCTGTTGGACACGTGGTGTAGTTCTTGGAAATCGCAATGTTGTCCTATTGAATAGGGCCATCATTGTCTAGGTGAGCAGGCGTCGAGGACGGGGGCGGTTCGTGGTTCCCCGGTGCAACGTTTCATATTCCACATCATCTTTATAAATAGGATCCCAGGGCCCATAGTCCATTTCACCTCTTTGCGCTTTTCCTATTTTCTCTGTTTTTACTGTCGCGAGTTCCCATAACGCCGTTGAGACCACCGCGCCGTTCGTTATCCGATTAGTTCCACCACCGTCGTTCTTCGTATCTTCTTCCAAGTAAGTATCCTTTCCCTTTGATTTCCTGCGTTGTAGGTAGTTTTGATGACGTTTTGCTAGTAGAAACTTGTATCTGGAGATTATGCCCGATAGATTTAAGTGCACTAGGCGCCTGATTCATGGTTGTGCCCGGGACATTCATAAGTTTAGGCATATGGTTCATGATCTTGCCCGCGATACTCATGTGTTCTGGTTAGTAGATTCATGAACTTGAGTGGGATATTCACCCTTTCGTTAGTCTGCAGGCTAGGTTCTCCGTAGTATTCTTGTACCGGGTAAGCGCAAGTATGAACTTGGTCGCGCGACTCGAGCTTCACCCAGGGTACTCATGTTGCGCTCGTGTTGTTCATGATTGATGCGCGGTGGGTGCCGGGTGTCGGCGTTTGGTTGAGATCCACTTGTTTCTCGTTTCCTTCGCGAATGGCTGTAGACTCGAGCTGAGCATTGCTTACTTCTCCCCGCCTATGTGGCGGGAACGCGGATTTGCTGTCGAATTCACCGATTTCCTGTACTTTGCAGGTAAATGGTTGATATTCCCGAGTCCTCGGGGCGTAATGACGTCGAGGATGCAAGCACAGTAGAAGAGTCTATTACCCTGGTCGACACCGTCGACGATCCTACGTTGGATTGGGTGGGTGCCGAGCCCCGGGGAATAGCTTCGGTGTACAGCCATTGCAGCTGACAAGCTTATACCGTCGTCGAGTACGGCGGTACTCAAGAAGGATTTCAACAGAACTTTAAAATAATGATGCCGCTGAGGGATGCTCGCATCTGCTCGGAGTTCACCCAAGATGCGTTCCCCGTGTACGAGTTCGTGTTCAGAGATCTTGGTCTTCGGTTTCCTTTTAACGACTTCTAGGTCGGGGTGTTCAACCATCTGAACTTGGCCCCCTCCCAGCTCCACCCCAACGCGATTGCCTTTCTCCGGGCATTCGAGCTAACTTGTCGTTTCCTGAGAATTGGGGCGACGATTCCCCTGTTCTTCAGGGTTTTCCACCTGCAACGCCAGTCCCGAGGAGGAAAATATAGTTGGGTGTCCCTTAAGCAGTCGAAGAGACTGTTTAGGATGTACATGGACTCTGTGAGGGATTTTAAGGACAAATGGTACATACTACATCCGTCCACCCAGACGGCCTTAGATTCTTTGTTCGAACCGGCCACTATGGTCGACGAGGACGGGGAGCCCTATTTGGACACCGAGGGTAATCCCGAGGTCGGGGGATTTCCAGGTTCCCCATTCATTGGTGCTCGGCTCATTACGACCATGGTCTCGGCAACTACCATACTCCTGCTGGGGGTATGAGTGCCGAGGATGAGGAGGCTTACGATGTCCTAAACAAGTCTGTTGATGGCTTCTTTCCTGCCCGGTGGGTCACCAGGGAAGGGGATGACATTCCTGACGAGGATGACTATCCGACGTTCGAGGCACACCCTATTAATACCAAGGCGCTCGTCGAATGCCAATCCTACGGGAAGGCCGTAGATCTCCTAGGTTTCTTGCTCTGCTCTTATTTTTATTCCTTTTTAATTGCCTTTAGTCGTACGTAGCTAACCCTGGTTTGCTTCATTTGTAGGTCACATGGCGGAGCAACGTGAAAGGTTGCTAAAGTTGACACAGGACAAGAAGATAAATAAGAGACTGGTGAGACTGCAGCAGGCCACACGGATGGGCCCGCCTGCTGATTCGGGCAGAGAAGGATCTAGTGGGTCCTCAGGTTCCCCTGATACTGAGCGCCACACTGCGCTGGTCAATAGGAAGAGGAGTCGGCCAGAGGATAGAGCGGAAGCGACTAATGAGCCTGTTTCTGCCTGGGCTTTTGGCTTACCGCCCTGCTTTATGGAGAAGGACTTCTTCGAGGGGTTTCCCCTGACCGTATCCGACAACGAGGCCGACATCATCAAGCGGCTTGACAAGGAAGGTCGGAGGAAACACCTTGCTGCTAGCATGGTCGGAGTGGTGAAGATGGCCGAGATGGTTGTGGTCCTTGCGGAGGAAGGATCGGATTCTATAGACTGGGTTAGGGAGCTGGAGTCGGAGAAGGAGGCTCTTGCGACCAAGTCTCGCAAGTTGAAGGCAACCCTCGAACGGTCCGAGGAAATGTTCCGTGAACAGGATGGTTTGCTGTCGGGGGAGAAGGAGCGGGCTGACAAGGCTCTCAAGGGGAGAGACTGCCTTTAGCTCTATAAGGAGCGGCTGGAGAGTGACAACCAACAATTGTCGAGGGAGATTGGGGAGATGAAAGCCGTTATTCTTCCTGCCGAGGATGAGCCAGAGGAGATGGTCGACTTGCATACGTGCGCGGATCTTGTTGCTCGCATCCACCTCCTAGAGTCAGATTGTGTTGGCGCTTTGGCCGACGGGTTTGAGGCTGCGGTGAGTCAGCTGTCCGTGCTAAATCCGGGCTTGAACACTGAAGGGGTTGGAGTTCTGTCTCAGATTATCGACGGCCAGGTAGTGCCTCCTCCCGATTCTCCTAATGTGGCAGTCAACTCTCCGGGGAATGATTGACTTTTTGTTATTGTTTGGGTCTGCGTGCCCGTATATTGCTTTGTTTTTTGGGGGCCTGCGTACCCGTGTTTGTTTTTGGGGCCTACGTGCCCGTGCTATTTTTAATTTCTTTGGGTCGTCGTGCCCTGGATTGTAACTTTGAACATCACCGACCTTCATGGTCGGTACATCATTAATCCGTTTTATGATTGCTTTTTTGATAGATGCTTTTGTTTGCAATTATCTGCTAGTATCTAGGTATATGCTCGACTGTTATTTTTATAACGAACACTTGATAAAGTTTATGCTCGAGCGGAGATACCTTTTCGACCCCCATGATGGTTTGACACATTTCGGAATGTGTCGATTGTGCGGAGTGGAGTCCGCATGTCGGGCGTATGACCTATATCAGGGTCCGACGCTCGCGGCGTGAACTACACATTGCGAGCTGGGTGTTCTGCCATGTGGGTACTTCGACAGTGGAGATCGATTGAGGTGTACCTGCCGGGCATTGGCGTTCGACTCATTGGGTGAACAACGGTATACTCCTCGGTGGTTGGTAGGTCGGGTTCGTACCCTGACTCGCCTACGTGGTCGAGACTTTCCCTTTGTTGGCTAAGGGTGAATGTTCGACGGCAAAAGTCCATAGTGTTTGATGGCCTTAGCTATAGTATTATTTCAGCTTTGCAGCATTCCAGGGTCGTGGTAGTGGTTCTCTATTTAACTGCTCGAGATGATATGCTCTGGTGCCCGTAGCACCCTGGACTCGGTAAGGTCCTTCCCAGTTTGCGGCCAATTTCCCTTCATGGGAATCATTCTGGTTTCTCCGCAAGACTAGGCTGTCGACCTGGAACTTGTGTCTGATGACCTTGTCGTCGTGGCGCAGGGCTGCTCGTTGTTTCAAAGTGGCCTCACGCAGGGCTTCCCCCATTCGGATTTCCTCGACCAGGTCG
This sequence comes from Vicia faba, assembly GCA_948472305.1. Taxonomy (NCBI): domain Eukaryota; kingdom Viridiplantae; phylum Streptophyta; class Magnoliopsida; order Fabales; family Fabaceae; genus Vicia; species Vicia faba. The sequence goes on along the minus strand of OX451740.1, from coordinate 1,189,748,828 downwards.
AGCTCGTCCCTCAGGGCCTCGTCGTTCATTTCTTCGTCAAGGGGCATCTCTGTCCGACTGGAGGGTTCCTTGATTTCTACGGGGATGACGACCTCAGTTCCATATGTTAGTCGAAACGGGGTCTCGCCCATCGTCGAATGGGGTGTGGTATGGTAAGCCCATAGGACGATATGTAGTTCCTCGACCCACCCCCTTTTTGCTTCGCCAACTCTGCACTTAAGTCCTCGCAGGATAACCCTGTTGGCGGCCTCGTCTTTCCTGTTAGTTTGGGGATGCTCGACTGAGGTGAAATGTTGTTTGGTACCGAGTTTGGCGATGAAGCTTCGGAAGCTTTGGTCGGTGAATTGGGTACCGTTATCTGTGATCAACACCTGCGGGATTCCAAATCGGGCGAGGACGTTTCGTTTGTAGAAGCGGAGGATGTTATGGGAGGTGATTTTTGCCAGGGCCTTGGCCTCTATCCACTTCATAAAGTAATCCATAACCACAATGAGGAACTTGTTCTGGTACGTTCCTTGTACGAATGGTCCGAGGATATCCATCCCCCACCAGGCAAATGGCCACGGGGATGTCAGTATATTTGGCTCATGTGGGGGAGCGAGATGCATGTCAGCGTGCTTCTGGAACTTGTCGCATCTCTTGACGTGGTCTTTGGCATCCTGTTGCATTATCGGCCAGTAGTACCCTTCTCGCAGAGCCTTCCTTGCTAGAGACTTGTCGCCCATGTGTTGGGCGTTAATACCTTCGTGTGTTTCCCGTAATACCTCGGGAACTATGGATTCTTTGATTCACTTCAAGAGGGGGATAGAAAATCCCCTGCGATACAGTTTGTGCTCGATCACCACGTAGGAGCACGCCCTTCGTTTGGTCGCGGCTGCCTCTGTTCGGTCTGGAGGGAGTTCGCCTTTTGTCAGGAGTTGAACACCGGGGTCATCCAGCACGAACTGTCTCGGATGGCGTTCACCTCGAGCGAGATCGAGGCTTTTTCGATGCTCGGGCAGGATAGAGATTCTTGTATGACAAATTTGTTGCTGCCCTTCTTTCTCGTGCTTGCGAGCTTCGACAGTATATCGGCCCTTGTGTTTTGCTCGCGCGGGACATGCGATATCTCTGCAAGGTTGAACTTCTTCATGTACTCTTTGACTAAGTTTGGGTATTCGATGAGGCTGTTATTTTTAGCCTGATAGCCTCCTTGGACTTGGGAAGCGACGAGTTAGGAGTCGGTGAAAATTTGTACTTCACGGGCACCTAGGTCCTTGGCTAGTCTTAGTCCTACGAGCAGGGCCTCGTATTTCGCTTGGTTGTTTGAAGTTGGGAAGGAGAGGGTGAGTGAGTGCTCGATCACCACACCTTCCTCGTTCTCTAAGAGGATCCCCGCACTGCTTCCGGATGGGCTGGACGCTCCGTCGACAAAGATGATCCACTTGTGCTCTTTCCCTGTGGGGGGGGGGGGGGGGGGGGGGTTGTGAGCAATCATTTCTACAACGAAATCGGCCAAAGCTTGTGCTTTTAGGGATTTCCTGCTCTCGTACTAAATGTCGAACTCAGAAAGTTCCAAGGACCACTTCAACATTCGACCTGCCATGTCTGGTCGACCTAAGAGATGTTTCACTGGCTGGTCAGTTCGTACTATGATCGTGTGCGTGAGGAAATAGTGTCTGAGTCTCCTCGCCACGTTGACGAGGGCTAGAGCTACTTTCTCTATATGTTGGTATCTGACCTCGGGACCTTGCAGTGCTTTACTCGTGAAATAGACGGGTTTTTATCCGTTGGGCGTCTCGCGAATGAGGGTTGCGCTGACGGCTTCGACCAAGACGACCAGGTACAACAACAAAGGTTCCCCATCGACGGGTCGTGATAATACGGGCGATTGAGATAGGCTTTTTTAAAGATGGATCAACGCCTGCTCACATTCCTCGGTCCATTCGAAGGCTGCTTCTTTACGAATGAGCTTGAAGAAGGGGAGGGCGTGCTGAGCGGATCTCGCGGCGAAGCGGGATAACGAGGTGAGCATGCCGTTCATGACTTGTATGGATTTCTTTGATGTGGGTGTGAGGAGGTCGTAGAAAGCTCGACATTTGTCAGGGTTGGCTTCGATTCCTCGTTCCGTCAGGTAGAAGCTGAGAAATTTTCCCGCCTTGACCCCGAACGTGCACTTCTCGAGGTTAAATCTCATCTTGCATTGCCTTGCTTGAGCAAAGACTTCTTTGAGGTGAGCGGCATGGTCGGTGTCTGCTCAGGATTTGACGATCATGTCGTCCATATACACCTCGAGCATGTCCCCGATTTGGTTGTGGAATACTTTGTTCATCATTCGTTGGTATGTTTCTCCTGCATTTTTTAGACCAAAGGGCATTACGTTGTAGTAATAGTTGCCTGAGCTGGTCATGAAAGCAGTGCAATGCTTGTCACTTACGGCCATTGGGATTTGGTTATAGCCCGAATAGGCATCCATAAACGATAGTATTTTATAATCGGCCGAGTTGTCGACCATCATATCTATGTTGGGTAAAGGAAAAGTATCTTCCGGGCATGCCCGATTGAGATCAGTATAATCAACACACATTCGCCACTTTCCATTATTTTTCTTGACAAGTACAACATTTGACAGCCAGATTGAATACTGAGCTTCAGAGATAAAATTTGCCTCTAGGAGGTCTTTTACAGCTTTTTCAGCAGCCTCTGTTTTCTCCAGAGACTGCCTACGTCTACGTTGTACTACTGCCCTAGCGGCTGGATCTATGGCGAGATGGTGACAGGCGACCTCGGGGTCGAGTCCAGGCATTTCCATGGCGCTCCACGCGAATAGGTCCACATTCTCGCGCAAGTAGGCTTTGATTTGCTTCCTTGCCAAGTCGGGGAGGCCGATGCCGATCTTCACTCCTTTGCTTGTGTCCTCGCCGAGAGGGACGAGTTCGAAGTCCCCGTCCGGAATTGGTCAGAGGGGGACTTGCTCGCCGCTAGGAGGCTCATCCTAGTCGAAGCGGGTGTCCAAGGATATTGAGTCGACCTCTGGAGGGGCTTTCTGCTCTTCTTCCTTGACGGGCTCTGTCCTCTGAAGTTTTGGTCGCGTCGTTGCAGCTCTCTTGGCGGGCCTGGTACTGGTGTCGACCATATCGCGTCCCTTGGATTCCGCATTAAAACACCTTCGGGCAGCTGCTAGGTCCCCTTGGATGGTGGCGACCCGTGCCCTCTTGGTGTAAAACTTCATCTTTAGGTGGACGGTAGAGGTTACTGCGGTCAGCTCTGCCATCGTCGGCCTTCCCAGAATGCAGTTGTAGAGGGAAAGGCAATCAATGACGAGGAAATGCACCTTGACTTGCCTTGTTGCCGTATCTTCGCCGAACGTGACCATGAGCTCGACGTATCCCCAAGGTTTGGAAGTCGTGCCGTTAAAGCCCTGCAGATCCGACCCCACGTAAGGTGAGAGGTGTGAGTCGTCGAGCTGTAGGGTTCGAAATAGTTGGTTGTACATTACATCGACGAAAATCCCTTCATCGACGAGGACGCGATATACGTCAAAGTTGGCCATTCTCGCTCTTATCAGCAGAGGAATGACCGCGTTGGGGGCCCCTCCGGGGTGCTCTTCGAGATAAAAGGTGATAGGTTCTGACCTACCCTTTACCTTTTCAAAGGTTACCGTGTGAGGAGGTGCCATGTTGATCAATTCGTCCAGCTTCCTCTTGGCTGAATTTATGGTCAGGTCATTGAACCCTCCACCATTGATGACCAGGGCGGGGGGAAAGTGCTCCCACCTGCTGTGCATAGAGAGCGGTTCTTGCATGTGTTCGGGGATGTAGAAGTCCTCGGGTCTAGTGATGGAGAAGGCGGTTTGGATGGGGACCGACTCGTCAGATGGTCGGGCATCCTCTTCTGTTTCTCTTGTCTCACGGGCGTCTCGACAAGGAGCGTCGTTTCTCCGGTACTGGGCGAGTCTCCCCCCTTTTATGAGGGTCTTGATGGCGTCCTTGACGTGGACGCAGTCTTCAGTCAGATGGCCATGGCTCCTATGGTACTGACAGTATTTGCTCCTGTCCACCCCAGACTTGGCAGGAGCTGGTCGGGGGCGCTTGACGCTGCCATCTTTGAAATATGTACTGGAACACTCCGCCAAGATGCGCTCGTGGGAAGTTGTGAGCGGAGTGTACTCTGTGAAATGCCCTGAAGGCCCCCTTTGTTCTCGGACGTCCCGGGGTTTGTCGTCTTTCATTTTTTCCCCGGTTCGTCGAGGAGGGATTGCTTCTTGGCGCGGGTTGCTGCTGGATCTGTGAGTTCTGGGGTCACGGGCTCTGTTGGCCTCTTCCCTTTCCTCGTAGTCCATGTTGGCCCTGGCTTTCTCGAGGAGAGCATCGAACGTTTGGGGTGGTTCAATGCCCACTGCTTTCCTGAACTCTGTGCCGGGGAGAAGGCCCCTCTCCAGCATGTATCTCTTCATATGGTCCGCGCAGGGGACCTGGATGGCTTCGCGGTTGAAGTGGTTGATGAATTCTCTCAAGGTCTCATCCTACCTCTGGACGATGGCCTCGAGCGTCGCTTCGGTCTTTGGATGTCGCCGCGACGCAGTGAACGAGCTTATGAATTAGTTTTTCAAGTTTCGCCACAAGGTGATTGACCCCGGGGCGAGACCCTTGTACCAATCCATGGCCGCTTTCCTGAGGGTCGTGGGGAACAACCGACATTTGATTGCCCCCCCCCCCCCCCCAACGTTATGGTAATGCAGCATAGCTTCGAACCCGTCTATGTGATCGACCGGGCCGTCGACTCCATCATATTCTTTCAGGTGTGGAGGCTTCTCCATGCCCGGGGGAATGGGTGCCTCCATGATAGCTTGTGACGGGGGTCGTCCTTATCACTTCGCTCTGGGGAGAGGGACGGGGACCTGATGTATTATCGGTCACGATGGCCCTAGTCGTGCTGGACGTTCCTCGAGCGATGTGTCCGTTGACACGTTCCTTCGTGTCTGTCTCCGGGATTCCTTTGTTCTTGCCGTGAAGGGCCGTGTTCGCGCCTTCCGGCTTCTACGATTAGCTCTCTCTCCATGGCGGGTTGCCGCCCTTGTCGTCGGGGCGACGGGCTTCGGGAGATGCCCTGGTCTTGTCTCCGCGGGGGAGATCGAGGACATTCCTCCATTCTTCGAGGAGGTGGATATTGAGGCCTCCTGTGTCTCCTCGGTGGCCTTCGGTCCTCCTCTAGTGCTCTTAGTCTTTCCCCTTGGGAAAAGATGAGGTAGTTGGTCTGGTTGATTGCCGCGAACAGTGCCCTGGTCGTGGCGTCTGCCCCGACAGGGACAGGAACTTCATGGAATTGAGCGACGAGATGGTTCAGAGGAATCAGATTATCTTCTTCGAGTCGAAGAGGGACTGATGAAGACGAAGCCGTGGCTCCATCCCGGTAGTTAGAGGGCCCGGGGATGGCGCCCCCGGGGAGTGTATTATGGTCGGGGTTGCCGGTGTTGTCGGGGCCACCGTTTTTGTCAGTGAGGTTGTTGTTATTATCGACGACGCGAACATTCTGTTTATCCTGAATCTGGCCAGCCATGGAGGTCGAGGATAGTTTTAGCTTTTGTCTTCGTGAATTTGTAAAGACGGGAAAGCTTGGATTCCCACAGACGGTGCCACTGATCTTACCTGATCAGAGTTGGACCACCACAGCTGGTTCGAACTGGATTTGAGAGATGGGGGGGTACCTGCAAGACACTCCGATGATAAAGTAAGCGACGAAATGAGCAGGTGAATTGTATGTAGGTGTGTAAAGAATGAATACCTGACCCTCTTGGAATAGAGGGTATTTATAGCCCCCAGCGCTGGGCCAAGGTCCCTTTACTGGGCCGGCCAAAATTGGCCCAACAAAGGGACTCCCAGGTTCTATGTGAGTAGTAGGGACCTGCACGTTGTCCCCTTCCTAGATGATGCTCTGCGAAGAATAAGGAAGAATGAAGACGTGATATTCCCGAAGCTCTAAAGACTCTGAAGCATCCGGAGGGACTGAGAGTCTGCCCTACGGGGAGGATGCTCGAGCAAGGCTCGAGTTGGGATGTCCTTGGTCGGGGAAGCCTCTCGTCACGGACCACGGCGGGCACAACCGTATTAGTTCTATAGCCCGTGACTGGGTATGCTCGGGGGATATGGTTCCCAGCATAGCTCGAGGCACGGTTTGGATTGGGCCTTGCTTGTGATTTGGGCCAAGGGCAGGCCCAGTCCAGAACAGGTTTATATCAAATTCAAGTTTTTGACCTAATTTCGGCCAAAACCGATTGATTATCCACCCTAAATTAAAATCAATAGATGCCAATATTTGTCAGACTCAGACCAATATGTCATAAATGTTTTGAATAATAACTAGCAACAAAAAATGTGAAAGATATTGTAAGGTGATTGTAACTTCTGAATCTACAGGAAAGTTATGTTGCTTAGCAGACCATATATAAGATGGGACCGAACCTTGCATTTTATTCGGAATTTGTCCCCCATGATGAACACACCATAAGAAAATTTGAAGTTAACCTTATACTGCTAGAAATGTGAGAATAAATACAAAAATTGAAATTATATATGGCAATTCTAACAAGATTATGATCAATTGTGTATGTCTATTTCTCCCATAAACAAGTAATATTCATCTCTCTCAAATAGGTACTAATTTCAACTTTGTTGGTATTGTTGTAGTCTCGATTCACCCTATCTATTCATGACAAACCGTTCTTCGTTCACCCAAAATTTGTTTAGGAGAAGAGACAAGAACACTTTGATAAAATTCTTTAGGAATTAATGGAGATGAGTCTTTCACTCTTTTTCACATAGTGAACAAGATAAGAGAGTGAAATTGAATGGCGTAAAAGTATTATTATTATTCAATCAGTCTTACAAGGGAGTTTGCTATATATATCATAAAAAGAGAAATTACTGCCTAGCAAACTATACACTTAAGAGTAAAGGCCCAAAGTATTGTAAGCACGAAATAGTAGCAAGTCTTTTTCTCTAACAACCTCTCTCAAACTGAAGAAAGTTGTTCTGGTGCAACAACCTTAAATTTTTCCTTTTAACTCTTGAAAAGGTGTTGTACCAGGAGATTTATTAAGGGTATCTGCCAGTTGTGCTGCAACAGATACATGCTTGATGAGCATTTGATGAGCTACGACACGTTCCTGCACAAAGTGTATGTCTAACTCTATGTGTTTCGTTCTAACATGAAGTACAAGATTATGGGACAACAGCACATCACTTAGGTTATCACAAAGCAGCGTTGGTGTATGAAACAGAATCTGCAGTTCAATCAACAATGACTCTAACCATAGAAGTTCTGAGGTAGTGTTTGCAAGAGTCATGTATTCGACTTCAGTGCTTGATCTGGAAACTAAGGACTGCTTTTTAGAGCACCTAGATACTAATTTAGGGCCAAAAAATAGTCACGAGCCTGAGGTTGACCGCCTATCATCCGGATCACTCATCCAGTTTGAGTCACTATAGGCTCGAAGAGAGAACTTGGTGGCTGAAACCGATGGAGATAATAGAAATTCATGACTAACAGTACCACTCAAGTATCTGAGTATCTGTCTAACTCCAGCCCAATGAGTGTCAAGGGGATTAGACATAAATTGGCATGCTTTATTGACATACTGTAGAGCTCCCACTATAGGTCGATAAAGTTGTGAATCAGCAAAGGTATTGTCACCATGTTTACTGAGTTTTCAATTTGTCAGCATTGGTGTAGGAACACCATTAGCATTAGACATCTTAGCCCTGCATAAGAGATCTCTGATATATTTTGACTGAGTGAGTAAGAAAGAGCCATTATCAAGATGCTTGACTTCAATGCCAAGAAAGTAATTAGGTTTAACCAACTTTTTTAGAGCAAATTATGTGTACAATTTATTGATTAAATCATGAATGAGAGTGGAACTGGAGCCCGTAATAAGAATATCATCCACATAAACCAGTATATATAGAACAATACCTTGTTTGTTATATGTGAAGAGGGAATTGTCACACTTAGAAGTGATGAACCCAAACTGCAAAAGAGATTGTGTCAGCTGTTCATACCAGGTGCGGGGAGCCTGTTTCAATCCATAAATAGCTTTGTGTAGCTTGTAAACTAAGTCTTTGTTAGAACTTATAAAACCTGGGGGTTGAGTCATATAGACTTCCTCATTCAGCTTTCCATTTAAGAAAGCGTTGTTAACATCAATTTGTTGAATATCTCATTTATAAGTGAGGCAAGAGTGAGGATGACTCTAATGGTTGTAGGTTTAACCACAGGGGAGAAGGTTTCTGTAAAATCAAATCCTTGTTCCTAGCTTTATGTTTATTAACACTCCCATTAGCATTTTGTTTTAATTTGAACGCCCATATGCAGCCTACAGCTCTTCTGTCAGGTGGTAAGGGAGTAAGAGTCCAGGTCCTGTTTTTCTGCAAAGCATGAAACTCATTATGCATGGCCCGAGCCCAAGAGGGATGAAGTAAGGCTTGTTTATAACTGGTTAGTTCAGACTCAGTTTGAACAGTGAAAGCCTTTGGTTTAGAGTGACCTGATTTAGCCCTAGTGAGCATATGGTGGTTGTTTTTAATAGGGGGCACAACAGGTTGACAGCTATGAATGGAAGGGGATTGAGATAACTCAGTAATGGGTATGCAAGAGGAAATGGTAAGTTCATTTGAACAGAAAGAAGGGTTTTTGAGAGAAGAGGCATTATGGAGTGGGAGATACATTGTTCAGACCTAGTATGCTGAGTGTTATGTCCACTACAAGGAACAACCACATATTTTGAGCTATTAGATATAGGAAATTCATCAAGAGTATTATCCTGTGGATTTGAGAAAGAATCAGAGGCTTGACCTCTGCCATTATCCTTAGGATAACAGGAATCATTGGAGCTAGTATTGGTGATAGATGGCAAGTGGGAAAGTGGATGGGATATGTCTTTAATAGAAATGGTTTTGTCAATTTCGAGGTCTACATTACTAGCAATGTCTTCCACTTCAGTATTGGGAACCGATAGAGACATATGAGGCACATTGGGGTGACATTTCTCAAAGGAGTCAAATACATGAGTATTGTTATTAGCCTGTAAGATAATAGGTTGTGGTTCTGCTGGAGGACTATGAGGACCACTAGAACTAACATGTCTATTCATAGGGACTACAATACTTGCTAGAGGAAGACATTTGTTGGAGACTCTTTGAGTAGAACCAGAGTTAGATGTTAACTAATGGCATTCACCAGGAAACAAATTAGTGTAAGGAAACCTATCCTCATTGAAAGTGACATCCTTAGATATATAGATTTTTCCATTTGAGATAATACATTCATATACCTTGTGTTGAGGGGATATCCCAAGATATACATTTATATCCCTTGTAGTTAGTGATAACGAAAAATCGTATCATATAACTACTACGCTTTTTACTGATTTTATAATACATTGAATCGTCTAACTCCCGATTATTCCGAGTTTTTATGTCTTTTCACAGGTATAACATTTGTCAACTCAAACCAATGAAAAAGGACTACATAAAGGAGGCTAGACAATATACAAAGAGAAAAGAATCAAATCTGCAAAGTTTGGAGATTTTGGAGCAGTGACGATCGTCACACCCTGTGACGACCGTAACGACCCCCCAACTTGAAACAACGCTCGTCACACATCACTGACGAGCGTAATGTGCTATTTAAGCGCATTACGGCCGTCACCCACCTGTGACGATCGTCACGCGCGTAAAGATGAACGTTGTGAATTGGTGGAGACGTGGGCAACGTGAGGGCAGAAGTGTTCTCCTATTTTCCCTCCACTCAGTAACCATGCACCCTATATTTCCTCCACTCAAGCCTTTTCTCAAGATTCTTTCAACTGCTATATTTTCTCCTATATATATGTGTGGTAGTGCAAAGGGAAAAAGGTCGAAGGAATTCTCCCAGAACAAAATTACTACTTTTTGCAGTTATTTCTATTTCCTTGTTTTTGAGCATTTTCTACGTACTGTAATTTCTACTTCCAGCACTATTTTCCAACATTAGTTTTAGAGTGTTAATTCTTTATTTAAGAATTAACACAATTTATTTATTTCAATCAAGCTGCAAGGAATATTGTAACATCCAAGATTACCATATCAACGTTATTTCCAGGTTTTTATTGCAATTAATATTTATTCATTCTTGTATTATGCCAATTATTTTTATGGATTATATTTTGAATTGCATAGTTATTAAATATATTATGTCCGGCTAAATTATTCGTACCGGTATGTGACTCTTAAGAACCGAAAGAATTCAGTGATACCTTGGCCAAAAATATTTATAAAACAATTTCTGGTTTCCAATTTCCATGCTTAATTTAACTACCCTTGTCACGAGAGTGAGAGGATAATTAACATGATTTTGCCACGAGAGTGGAAAATTAATTAAGGCAAGAACCTGCATGCGAGAGCCGGGGTTCAACCCAGATAGTGGTAACGAAACATTATTTTTTAAATACACGAGAGTGATTTAATAAATTAATTAAACTCAAATTGTTTTCAAAAAGTGTTATTAAATTTAAAGTGCATCCACTAGGTTTAGTAGCATGACTTATTTCATGAACACGAGAGTGTATGTCTCAGGTTTTTAAACAATTAGTTTTTATTGAAATACTTTATAGGCCAAGCGATTCACCGAATTCCCGAAGTCCGACTATCACATACCGGTATAACTATTACTATTATTTTTAATTAAACTATTTCCCCCCTAAAATCAAATATTCATCGCTTAGTTAAACAAACTGTAGCATTAGATCGTATGCGATTGATCCTCAGTCTCTGTGGGTTCGATAATCATTTAAAACTAGAACGATTAAACTGTATACTTGCAGTTAGTATCCCAATAGACTCATAAAGTCCCGATCAAGTTTTTGGCACCGTTGTCGGGGACTGATTAGTCAATTAATTACGATTCTTCTGTTGCGCATTTAGACTAGGCAACAGAAACCCTTTTTCGATTTGTATGCCAAGGACCCGCTCACAAGGTGAACCACTTGACAAATCGACGGACGAACCTGAACGCATCCTTTCCGTAAGACGTGAAATCAGGGATTACTGTTTAAATCATGCTATTCCTTTACCCAAACCCGAAATCAAGATTGATTCTGAAACAAATTCTAATTCTTCCTCTGAGACTGAAACTAATCCAGAATTAGACATGGCCGAAGAACAAAGGACCCGTCCACTGAAGGAGTACGCAGCTCCATCACAACAAGAACCCCACAACAGCATTGCTGCTCCAGCAATAAATCGAAACGATTTTGAGTTGAAACCGTCATTGATATCAGCTATCCAACAATGCCAAATATCTGGAGATCCTTCCGAGGATCCAAATGAACATCTTACAAAATTCGTTCAATTTGCCGACACAGTTATAGCAAATGGTGTTAGTAAAGATGCAATAAGATTACGTCTTTTCCCTTTCTCGCTAAGAGATAGAGCTTGGGCTTGGTTGCAATCCTTGCCATCAAATTCCGTCACTACGTGGGAAGGACTTAAGATTGTATTTTTAGCATGATACTTTCCCCCAAGCAAGACTGCTGCACTAAGAGCCCAAATCAACGGATTTAGGCAGAAGGATACTGAATCTCTATTCGATGCATGGGAACGCTACAAAGATATGATGCGAATGTGCCCACATCACGGACTAGAAAAATGGTTGATCATCCACACGTTTTATAATGGAAGTATTCATGGATGATTTCTTTGTCTATGGAGAAAGTTTTGACGGATGTTTATCAAATCTTGAATTAGTACTGAAACGCTGTGTCAATGTCAACCTAGTGCTCAATTGGGAAAAATGTCACTTCATGGTGAGACAAGGAATTGTGTTGGGTCACATTGTATCAAACAGAGCGATTGAAGTCGACAAAGCAAAAATCGAAATTATCAAAAACCTTCAACCACCCAAAACAGTTAGAGAAATAAGAAGTTTTATAGGACACGCTGGTTTTTACCGACTTTTTATAAAAGATTTCTCTAAAATCACTAAGCCACTAACTTAATTATTAATGAAGGAAGTCGAGTTTATTTTCGACGATAAATGCTTAAACGCATTTGAGACGCTTAAGGAAGCCTTAATTTTAACACCTATTATGCAACCTCCCGATTGGAACCTACCATTTGAAATGATGTGCGATGCGAGCGATTATGCTGTAGGCGCAGTCCTAGGACAATGCAAAGATAAAAAGCTTCACGCTATCTACTATGCAAGCAGAACACTCGATCCCGCACAAATGAATTACGCCACTACGGAGAAGGAACTATTAGTTGTTGTATTCACATTGGATAAATTTCGTTCCTACTTAGTGGGCGCCAAAATCATTATTTACACGGATCATGCAGCGATCCGATACTTAATGAGTAAAAAGGACGCCAAACCGCAACTACTCAGATGGATCTTACTCCTACAAGAGTTTGACTTGGAAATAAAAGACAAAAGAGGGACTGAAAACGTGGTAGCTGACCATTTATCAAGATTAGATGGAATCTAAACCGAGAGTGTTCCCATAAACGAAGATTTCCCTTATGAACGCCTTATTGCTAAGCTAGAGATAGATCCTACCGATAGTTTAGATCAACACAATGAACCTTTAACAACTGCGGTAGTAAAATCCATTTGTACCAACACCACATTACCATGGTACGCTGATTTCGTCAACTATTTAGCTGCCGGTGTTTTACCACTTGATTTAACGTACCAACAGCGGAAGAAATTATTCCATGATCTTAAACACTACTTTTGGGATGAACCATTACTCTTTAAAAGAGGTGCCGATGGTATCTATCGTCGCTGCGTTCCTAACGATGAAATAGACGACGTCATTTCCCATTGCCATTCCGCCCCTTATGGTGGACACGCTAGTACATCGAAAACTTGTGCAAAAATACTTCAAGCTGGCTTCTTTTGGCCTACTTTATGGAAATACGTCCACGTAGCAATTATGAACTGCGATAGATGTCAACGCACAGGAAATATATCTAGACGCGACGAAATGCCGCAAAAAGGAATCCTCGAAGTAGAAATTTTCGATGTATGGGGAATTGATTTCATGGGACCACTCCCCGTATCTTTTGGAAATAAGTATATTTTGGTAGCCGTTGATTACGTATCAAAATGGATTGAAGCCATCGCTGCACCCACAAACGATACACGAGTGGTACTTAAACTATTCAAGCATGTTATCTTCCCACGCTTCGGTGTACCAAGACTAGTAATCAGTGATGGCGGTTCCCATTTTATCTCTAGAATTTTCGAAAAATTACTTTCAACATATGGCGTTAAACATCACATAGCCACACCATACCACCCTCAAACGAGTGAACAAGTGGACGTGTCAAATAGGGAGATAAAACAAATCCTTGAGAAAACCGTAGCCACATCCAGGAAAGATTGGTCCTCCAAGTTAAATGATGCTCTTTGGGCATATAGGACAACTTTTAAAACCCCTATCGGAACAACGCCGTTTAAATTAGTTTATGAAAAATCTTGTCATTTGCCAGTAGAATTAGAACATAAAGCTTATTGGGCCATTAAAACCCTTAACTTAAATTACAAGATTGCTGGCGAGAAACGAGTATTAGATATCCATGAATTAGAAGAATTGCGTTTAGACGCTTATGAAAATGCTAGAATCAATAAGGAAAGAACAAAAAAATGGCACGATAAGCGTATCTCGCTGAAAGAATTTAAGGAAGGAGACATCGTACTCCTATTCAACTCTAGACTGAAACTTTTCCCGGGAAAATTACGTTCCAGATGGTCAGGACCATTCGAAATTAACAAAGTTTTCCCAAGTGGTGCGATAGAAATTAAAGGAAATTCTATCGAACCATTCATAGTCAATGGCCAGCGCTTAAAGTACTACTTTAACGTCGGAAATATCAACTATTCGGCTTATCTTCAGTTAAGTGAGCCACCTACCCCGATACCTAACTGAATAGGTATTATCTGTCGAGCCGTCGACATAAAACAAAGGCGCTTCGTGGTAGGCAACCCATGTTTTATTTTAATTATTTTTATTGTTTTTACATGTTTTTCTTTTTCTTTTCTTTTTCTTAATCTTTAAAATTTTCATGATTGCATCTCTTACTCCTTTTTGTTTTCTTTTTCTTCTATTTTTTATTTTCCCTTTAACTTTCTTTTTCTTTTTTATTTAACTTCGGCAAATTTTTAACCTGAAAATACTAACTTAGTTTTTCCAAACATTTATTAAATATTTTCAGGGGGTAATTATTTTGCTTTCATATTTAGCTCCATGGCACGTGTAAACTTCATGAATATCACTTTGAGAAGCAGACACCAAAGAAGACGCTTTGAGGATCTGGATGAGCGGGAAATGTGCCCTACAATATACGCTGATGACCATGCTATGACTGCTCTTGGCATTCGTGAGAGTGTCATGTATTTGCTACATCAGATTGGCTGGGACACTGCTCCTATCCGAAGACGGAATTGTACTTACAAGAAGCTGACCCTTGAGTTCCTGAGCACCCTGAGCTACATTCCAAATCACGGGTTAGGATTCAACCGTGGGTTGATCACTTTCAGGTTGTTTGACATGGACTAATGCTATAACCTTAGGGAGTTTGCCCACCTGCTAGGATTCCCTTTTAGACCTGATGTTATCACTATGACCCAAGAGGACCTCTTGCTTGATTCTGACCTTGATTTTTTCTGGGGAAGCATTGTTGGTAATAATCATCCAGAGTCGTATGACCTTTATTCTGAGTGCATCCACAACCCGACTATCAGGTACTTTCATAAGATCATCGCCCATACCCTTTTTGGTAAACAGTAGAATGTTACATCCGTGTCCCGCGACGAGCTCTTCATTATGTACTGTGCCTCCCAGAGCCGTCCGGTAAATGGTGCCTCTTATATGCTAGCTAACATGGAGCGTATTATCCAGACTCCGAATGCACCAATCATGTTGGGTGGTTTAGTCACTATGATATCAAATGCAATTGGACTCCGCAGGCCTATGCTAGGATCAGCCCCGCATTATGGAATAAATCTGATGAACATTGAATTTTGCTTCAACACTAGCTTTATCGGGAATCTTGGGCCAGATCAATTTGAGCTGTTAATTAATCATGAGATTGTCCACCAGTTTATGCTCCCGAACCCTATCACTAGTGTGCATAATAGAGCAAACTGGCTTTTTGACCTCCACCATCCTGCTACACCGCCTTCGTCTCCTTCTACTATTGACATTTACGAAGTACCCAACACCTCTCACGATGATGAAGACCCTGCCACACCACCGGGATACCATCAGTTCCCCGACCCATGGGAACAGCAGGTAGCTTCTACTGAGACCGCCACCCAGGCTCCAGAGATCCCACCACCGCCTCCACCTACTGTTACCCTGTACTCTTTGTATGAAGAACTTACTGAAATGCGGGGCGAGCTTACATCTCTCCGAGTGGACTTCATCGCTTTCATGGATTTGGTGACCGACCAGCTGGATTTCATGCACCAGCATATGTTCCCGACTCCCCGTGGCTAGAGTTGCCGTTGTTATCTTGTTTTATTCTCTTGCATTTGTACATACAGTGAGGACACTGTTTAGTTCTGGTGTGGGGAGGATTCTAGTTGTTTTAGAATTTTATCATTTTTATTTTTAGTTATTTCGAAACAATTTTTATGGATTAATTCAATTATTTATCAAGTACCAAGTTTATTTTATTTTTTCATTCATTTTCATTTTCAGTATATTTTTTATTTCTTTTAATTTACTGTTTATATTTCACGCAAATATTATTTCATTATGTGTTAGTAAATAATATTTCAGAACTTTAATTATTAGAATATTTGAAAAAAAAATATTTCAAAACTTTCATTATTAGAATATTAAGAAAATAATAAAAAAAAATTATATAAACATCTCTAACGGGCTTGTAACGGTCTTCTCATTAATGACATGAACGTGTTACGACCGTCACACCCTCGTGACGAGCGTAACACACATTTTTGCCGTGTTACGACCGTCACACCCTCGTGACGACCGTCACACGCACAATATATCAGAACGGCTATTACATAACCGTTCCAACCATTCTCTTCTTAACCATATTTCCTCCATTGTTACAGAACCACACGAAAAATACCCACTCCACTCCATTTTTTTTTCAAACTTCCAAATTCCCAACACTAATATACTATCCACCCACTACCCCAATTTCATTCCAAACCCTTTGCAATCAGTTCTACAAACACCATGGCCAACAATCAACAAGCTCCCGCCCTCACTTTCAGATCCAGCGAACAAGGAGAAAACCAACGGGTCAAATTTCATAAGTTTCAACGCCGAGGTCTCCAACCTACACGGTACGTTGATATTGACTGTTTGAGGAGTTTGGGACTACTTGACAGTGTCCGCCAATTGTTGCAGAGTGTGGATTTATGGAACTTGTGCCGCGAACCAAGACCGATTTATGAAACTCTTACTCTTGAGTTTTTGAGTTCCTTTGTTTACATCACTCTGCCAGGTGCCACGAACCAACTGTCAGGCATGGCCAAATTTCGCATGTTTGGCATTGAGCACGAGTTGCCCCAATCCGACATCGCGCGGCTTTTAGGATTTTGTTCGGACGAAGGTGTCCATCTCCGGGTGCCGGATAATTTTGGTGAGGAAGCCTTCAACTTATGGCACAGTTTGACGAATATCCGTGCCGGATCCTACGACCACCTAAATGCCACCCACATTCATAATCCGACCATCCGCTATTTCCACCGCATCCTCAGCAACACAATCTTCTCCCGTGACAGCAACCACAAGCTCAACTCCAAGGAGCTCTTCTTTATGCATTGCGCGTTCACAGGGCAAAAGATCAACGCCGCCCCGTTCTTACTCGCTCACATCCACTCTATTAGTGCTAGAGGCGGAAAACCCTTTTATTTCGGAGGGCTGGTCACTTCACTTGCCATAGGTATGAACTACGGTGCTGCTCTCGCGACTATGCCTTCTATGGCACCGGCTTTGCTAACTTTGGATCATTGCAAAGCCGCACATCTCATTTATGAGCGGGAGGATGGCAGATTCCACCCTGTGATCAGGAACACTGTTTATCAGAACATCATTTTGCCTTGCAGGGACCGAATCGATCCACGAAACCGAGCAAACTGGTTATTCGATCCTGCAGCTCCCGCGGGGCGTGCACCTACTCATGAAGACCAACCTGCAGCCCCCACAGACGAAATGCAAGAAGAGCTGGATAGTGCCCCTCCCGTCCACAACATTCCAGGATCCTCATCTGCACCACCTCCTATTACTCTTGAAGAGATCCTCCGCGCCATTCATATGCAAAACTAAATGAGCGCAACGCTTGAAAGAAGGCAACATGAGCAATATGAGTCTCTGTGCGCTCAAAACGCTCAGATCTTGACTGGGCAGCGGAACATGAATGAGAGGTTAGATGAGGCCCTGTCAGAGCTCAACGCCTTAAGGCTGGACGTCAACACCCTTGGTTTCCAAGATACTGACACAGAAGCCACTTCTACTAGACGCTCTCGCACCAGGAGTAGAGGACGTGGTCACCAGTAGTTTTTCTTTATTTTTTATGTAGTTTATTAATTTTCTGTTCCATTTCCTTTCCGTTTGTTTTTGTAATTGTACTTCCCCGCCTATATACCACAACATTGAGGACAATGTCAAATTTAGTGTGGGAGAGGTACCTTTCCTTCCTTTATAAACTAGTAATTTTTATGATATATCTCGATTTAAATTCTTCACTTTATTCAGCCATACCAAAAAATTTTATCTTCGCATTAAGGAGGTCAAACTAATGAAAAAGGACTACATAAAGGAGGCTAGACAATAAACAAAGAGAAAAGAACCAAATTTGCAAAGTTTGGAGATTTTGGAGCAGTGACGACCGTCACACCCTGTGACGACCGTAACGACCCCCCAACTTGAAACAACGCTCGTCACACATCACTGAAGAGCGTAATGCGCTATTTAAGCGCATTACGACCATCACCCACCTGTGACGACCGTCACGCGCGTAAAGATGAACATTGTGAATTGGTGGAGACGTGGGCAACGTGAGGGCAGAAGTGTTCTCCTATTTTCCCTCCACTCAGTAACCATGCACCCTATATTTCCTCCACTCAAGCCTTTTCTCAAGATTCTTTCAACTGCTATATTTTCTCCTATATATATGTGTGGTAGTGCAAAGGGAAAAAGGTTGAAGGAATTCTCCCAGAACAAAATTACTACTTTTTGCAGTTATTTCTATTTCCTTGTTTTTGAGCATTTTCTACGTACTGTAATTTCTACTTCCAGCACTATTTTCCAGCATTAGTTTTAGAGTGTTAATTCTTCATTTAAGAATTAACACAATTTATTTATTTCAATCAAGCTGCAAGGAATATTGTAACATCCAAGATTACCATAGCAACGTTATTTCCAGGTTTTTATTGCAATTAATATTTATTCATTCTTGTATTATGCCAATTATTTTTATGGATTATATTTTGAATTGCATAGTTATTAAATATATTATGTCCGGCTAAATTATTCGTACCGGTATGTGACTCTTAAGAACCGAAAGAATTCAGTGATACCTTGGCCAAAAATATTTATAAAACAATTTTTGGTTTCCAATTTCCATGCTTAATTTAACTACCCTTGTCACGAGAGTGAGAGGATAATTAACATGATTTTGCCACGAGAGTGGGAAATTAATTAAGGCAAGAACCTGCATGCGAGAGTTGGGGTTCAACCCAAATAGTGGTAACGAAACATTAATTTTTAAATACACGAGAGTGTTTTAATAAATTAATTAAACTCAAATTGTTTTCAAAAAGTGTTATTAAATTTAAAGTGCATCCACTAGGTTTAGTAGCATGACTTATTTCATGAACACGAGAGTGTATGTCTCAGGTTTTTAAACAATTAGTTTTTACCGAAATACTTTATAGGCCAAGCGATTCACCGAATTCCCGAAGTCCGACTATCACATACCGGTATAACTATTACTATTATTTTTAATTAAACTATTTCCCCCCTAAAATAAAATATTCATCGCTTAGTTAAACAAGTTATAGCATTAGATCGTATGCGATCGATCCTCAGTCTCTGTGGGTTTGATAATCATTTAAAACTAGAACGACTAAATTGTATACTTGCAGTTAGTATCCCAATAGACTCATGAAGTCCCGATCAGTTAGGATGTTTTCCATATAAAGCATGAAAAGGTGAATTGGACTCTGTTAAGGTTGTGGTAGGTAGTCTATTTATGAGGTGCACAACTGTGGTGAAACTATGGTCCCAATAGAAGAGGGGAAGAGAGGCATGAGATAACATTGTGAGGCCCATTTCTATAATTTGTCTGTGTTTCCTTTCCACACTACCATTTTGATGAGAGGTATGAGGACAAGTAAGCTTATGATGTATACCTAATTCAACTAGGTACTTGGTAAATGGTTTGTATTCTCCTCCAAAGTCATTATGTAAGGATTTCATATGACTTGGAATTGAATTTGGACGAATTTAAGAAAAAGTTTGAAGGCTTGTAAAGCCTAAGACTTCTGTTTCAACAAATACACCCAGGTATACTTTGTGTGCCCGTCTACAAACGCTATGTAGTATTTAAAGCCAGCCCTAGAGGGAAAAGGTGAGGATCCCCAAAAATCAGTATAAATGACATCAAAAGGTTTATCATACACTGTACCAATTCAAGGAGCGTGAATTTTGTAAGCTTTGCCAATGTTACAAGAAGTACAAAAATCAGACTTTTGATTATTAGGAACAAAAATATTACACAATTTCAGTATTTGAGATACAGATTTGAAGTTTGCATGACCTAATATGTGATGCCATAGTGTGATGCGGTGGGAGAACTGACTTGAGGTTTTGCGTATGTGTTCGCAAATGTTGCGGTTAGCAAGAGTCGCCACCGACTTTTATTTTATCCAAAAGGAAAGGTAAAAAAGCACATGAAAGACCTTTGAGATGTTTTCTTGAGTTCGGGGGGTAGATTATGAAAAGGGAAGGTACTAGCACCCTTTTCATCCATGGTTTTCCACGGGCTCTTAGTTACTTGTTTAGATCACTTGCTTTGCTTTTGCAATTGTTTGAAATGGTGCTTTGTGTGGTTTTGAAAGTATTTCGAAAATAGGCATTTGTTTAGGCAATCTTTGTAATGATTCTCGTTCGTAAGAATGTATACAAAGATGTTTGTCTTCTGAAAAATGTATCAATGTTTTGAAAGTTGTTTGGAAATGTTTTGAAAATGTGTGTGTTTGTTTGAAAATAGCAAGGATTGTTTGCAAATTGATCAAGTAACTAGAAGCATTCTACCTACTCAAAAGCCTTTCTTGTACATTTTTGTTCCTTTGATATTGTTGATTTACCATTGTCTTGGTAAACAACCCTATCTTTGGATGTTAAACGGGACGGGCGTGGGTCATCGTATGACCATGATAGCAATGTTGCCAAGTATCTTTAGCATTTTGAGGGACTAAGATCATTTGTTTAGGCAACCTTTGTATAGCGTCATTGAGGGACTATGATCTTTTGTTTGTTTGATTTTGCCAAGATACTTTGCATGCATACCATGGCCATTTAAATTAGGCAACCAAGTGGGTGAAACCCTAGGGGTGATTGTGTGCAATGTGTTGTCATTTTTCATGCTTTTGTCTTGTATTAGGTCTTGGCTATTTGTTTGATTTTTGTCTTATCATACAAACCCTAATTTTACTAAACATGTATATAATGCGATAAATTGCGTAAAATAAATCTAAGCTATTACAACAATTATTATGGGAAGGGGGATACAAGTTTTTGAATGAGAATATTTGCACAAAATAAAACCCTAAAATACTATTACAACCCAATTGAATATTTGCAAATTAAATAAATAAACAAATATTAAAAATGCAATAAAAATGTAAATATGCAAAAAAAAATGTTTTGTATTGTTTTATGTATGAGAGAATAATATTATTTAAGTCCTAAAAATAAGAAAAATAATATTGTTATTTTTGAAAGGGGTAAAACCCTAGTTTTTGGTTAAAAGAAATATATATTCTATATTTATTTTATTTTGTCTATTTTTATACAAGAAATAATAAATAAAATTATTTACAAATATTAAAAATTAAAATATATGTGGAAATAATATTTTATGTGTATGAATAATAAAAATAAAAATGTATGATATTTTTAAATGTGTTTACTATTTATTTTAAGAAAATAGATTCTATTTATTCTAAATAATCAATATTTTATGCAAAAAATAAGATAAAAAATAAAATAAAATGCAAAAAATTAAGAAAATATTTTTGTGATTTTTTAATGTTCAGAAAAAAATAATAAAGTCAATAAACATAAAAAATATGTGAAAATATGCAAAAATATAAAAATATGCAAAGGGGGTGCAAATAGTAGTCAGGGGGGTGTGGAAAGCAAAAATAGAAGGCCCAAGGCGCGCTCAGGCCCAGACCATCATCTTCATCCCTGTCCTTCAGCTTACGCGCGTTTTGAGTTCAAATTTGTAACTTGCTCTAGCTTGCATAAAATCAAAATCTCATAACATAAAAAATGTAGCTTGTAAACTCACGATTCCAATGATATAATGTTTGTGACCTAACTCTCAAAGATCAGAGAGAATTTTTGTAGCCCTAATTTCTGATCTAGTTTTTTCATGAACTTCAAGCTTCAAATTCTCACTATTCAGTTAATATAAATGACAACTATGCATATGTACAACTTCACCATGTTAAGGACTACATCTTTGCTTCACAAATCAAAGCTTGAGGATTCCTAAATAGAGAGATAGAGTTTTGAAAAATACCTTGTTTAGCTGAGTTTGGATATGGCAATGTGGGGACTTTGAGTGAGGCCTGAAGATCGTGTGAGCTTCCTTGAAGTTCCCTCAAGCTTTTCCAATGCTTAGCTGACCCTGAGGATGCTTGAAACTCCCTGCACGAGTCAACCTGCAACCTTTAAGTTTGAAAATTGTGATGTCTGAAATAGAGGTTACATCAACAGGACAAGGGCTTGGATGGTTTGGATATGATGTATGGAAGGTGTTTCAAGTGTTAAAGGGAGAAACGCACGAGCCAATATTGAAATGGCAAGAGTTTTGCAGAAGCTGCCCTGTTTGGGTAGAAATTTGTGTTTTTTGTGTTTGGGAGAGTTTCAGATGCTATGAATTCGTGTCTTAGCTTGCAACAAGTTTGTGAATGTGTTTAGAATGAAGCTAAGTTCACCCTTTATCAGATGTACAAGTTCTCTTGACTTTTGCAAATTTTCTTGTTTTTTTGAAGGAAAGTGAAATGACTTGTGCCAAAGGCTTGTACTTGCTAGTTCTAGGGCTGCAAGAAATTGGTATGCTTTGCCTGATATCTGTGAACATTTCTTGTGACAAAAGAACAGGTCCAAGGCTCAAGGATAGCAAAGTTGCAAAAAGCTTGCTTTATGAAAATGGTAATGTGCCCTTTATGCCATTTATGGATTAAACTCTTGTACAATGCTCCAAAGGTCAAAATAAAGCCATTATCCATTGAGTTAGCATTTAATTATGGAGTTTAGAAGGATTTAGGACCTCTAATTCAAGTTACAAGCATGCTTGAATCTGATTTGCAACTTGGTGCATGGTGAAAATGGCTTGAACAAAAGTGACAAAATGCCATTTTCTCTTCTTCGATTCTCCCTAACCACAAATGATCTTGGAGAGTTCTTGGACATTTTGGAAAGCTTGAAACATGATCTACAATCCATATTTGAAATTAATTTTGAGATACCTCTTGGAAATAGGTAAAAAATTCCCATGAAGTTGGGTCAAAAACCTGCCTAAATTAGGGCAAATTTTCACTAAGTCTTTTAGTTCATGGACCCTTATTCACAAATTCATAACTTGAGATCCAAGGATCTTTTGGGAAAACTTTGTGAATAAAAGTTGTATATTTCATGGAGGAGTACAACTTTCATGTTGGAAGTTTTCTTTGAATCAAATTGCATCATGGTGAAAAAGTTGTGGAAAGTTGGGAAAAAATAAGAAATTTTCCATACTTAGAAAAATTCTAAGTTATGAAAAATTTCAAATTAAAATCCTAATTTGCAATTTTAGGTTTCTTGGGCAACAAGTTTCACATTTTGACATATATTGATGAATTATGACCCTTGGCACTTGATTTTGACCAAAAAGTCAAAGTTTGACTTTTCAGTGTACAGTTGACTTTTGATCAGTTGACTGCAAAATTCATTTGTCAATCCTATGCATTTGAGATCTTTTGAATTATGTGATTAGGTCAAGATGATGCTATTGAGTCCTTGAAATCATACTTGAACCCAATTGGTCATTGGTTAGGTTAAAAATCAGAAATTTCCCTTTCTCAGTCAAAACCCTAATTTTGACCATTTTGCCCTTTTGATGATCTGATCAAATTTCTTGAAGAGTTGTGATCCAAACTTGATCAAATGGTTCATATGAGTCTAAAATGTTGTTGTGGATCAAAAATTATGAAGTTTGACTGTAAATTGGCCATGGTTGACTTTTCCCCCAATACAATTGATTTTTAGGTCAACTGTCCAACTGACTGAGCAAAATGTGATTCAAGGCTTGAAACTTGTCATGAGCAATATTAGGGGGTCCAAGATGGTGTATGAAAGTCACATGAAGAATTGATGGTCCAAAAATCCTTGTGAAAACTCAAACCCTAATTTCAGGTCATCAGTGCAAGAGGAGGTGTCTTGAGCTGAGCAAACCCTAATCCTGTCTTGAGTCCAAGAAGTCTTGTGAGGAAAATCTTGATAAATGAGAAGGAAATTTTTAGGGTACAACAAATAGAATTCTAGTATTACATCTATTGTTACTATAACTATCAGAATTTAAATTTTAGACTACATAACTATGAATACCAGACCATAGTTGTGGAGTTTTATTCAAGCTGAAAGAGTTGATAAGATCCAAGGAATGTGTAGAAAAGCAGTATAAGCCATTGCCATCACTAGTGCCTTCAACCAATACTTGTTTAGAAGCATGAGATTTAATGAAATATTTATCAAGAAGAAACTCAAATAGCACATTGTTGTCACTAGAGAACTTAGACACAAAGAGCAAATTTTTGGTAATGGTAGGGACTAGAAGAACTTCAGACATGCTTAACTTGAAATTAGGCATGAGCTTAGAGTAAAAATGCAAAGATCCTACAGCTTGGATAGATAGTTTTTGACCATTACCAACATACACACTATTATTTCCTCTATATGATTTTTGATTTCGTAAAAAACTAGCATAGGGAGTTAAATGGTGAGTAGCACCTAAATCTGCAAACCAGGATTGTGATTCTAATTCAGCAGGGAGAGAGTACTCTTGAGTATAAGCAGTAGTATTCTTATTGGTAGCCATCATAGCCATGGCAGAATTGATGGAGGTTGAGCCTTGAGTAGTACTCTGATTGGTTGTTCCATTGTTTTCAGAGTTAGACTGATTGTTTGCAGTTTTGGGAGGCATAAAATTCTCATCGAACCGATGCCAGCGGGTGTTGCACAGCATGTCAAAACTTACCACAGAGTTGGCATGTAGGACAATTTCCAATAGAAAGTTTCCCTTTACCACGACCACGAGTATGATTGACTCGATTGCCGCGACCCCGATTGCATGAGTAAGCTCCTCTAGAGCCAAGATTTTCTTGAATAGCTTGAGTAAGATTTGCTGCAATGGTAGTAGCTGCCAATTCTTGATGAAACTTTTCTATCTGAGCTTCCTGCACATACAGTAACGCTTCAACATCACAAATATTCAGGGGAATAGAACTTCCATACATATGCATCACAAAGGGATTAAACTCCTCAGGAAGCCCTTGAAGAATCGAGTTAATTTGATCTTGTTCCGTTATTGAATTTCCAACTGCAAGAAGCGAATTGGAAATAGCTTTGATGCGTAACACATATTCAGTGACAGTTTTGTTTCCCTTCTTTGTGGATTTGAGCTCAACGCGCAATTGTCTCACTCAAGCCTTCATCCGCGCATTGAAATACTGATGGATCTTATCCCAGGCCTCAAATGCATGCTTGCAAGCAAGAACCTTAAGTAACATTGATTCTGAGATGGTGGAAAGCAACCAGATGAAAACAGCTTGATCCTGCACGACTCAAGCTTCTAAGAGAAGGGAAATTGAATGGTGTAAAAGTATTATTATTATTATTATTATTATTCAATCAGTCTTACAAGGGAGTTTGCTATATATCATAAAAAGAGAAAGTACTGCCTAACAAACTATACCATTAAGAGTAATGGTCCAAAGTATTGTAAGCTCAAAACAGTAACAAGTCTTTTTCTCTAATTGGGATAAAATCTCTAAAAGTCTCTCTAATTTGAAAAGGAAAATTTTTGAAGAAAATTTTATTGTAACATAAAATCTCTCTAATTTGAGACAATTAAGAAATAATATTGGTGTAGGGTTATTTAGGGATTAAATAAATTCTTCAAATCTATATGTTATTATGATAATCTAAATATTAAAAAGATATTAATAATGAGTATTCGTTTATCCTTATATTCAAAAACAGTCTTTCAAAAATAATTAAAAATTTATCTATATTTCTCTTTAATTTTTCTTCTTTTAAAGTTTTTTTCTTCCTCTTCAAACTCTTAAACGAAGTCTCAATAAACATTTATTGTGGTAAGTAATCTCTTATGCTCTTTGATGTTGTTTAAAGTAATTCATAATATGGTTCTCTTGGGTTTGTCAAAATACCATGATTATTGTGAAGCAAACAAATTTGCTTGATTCCAGTTTAATCTTTGGACAAAATGTAGAAATAAGAGGCATTTCTATCGCCTAGTAAAAAATGCTTGACCATAGCCTTCTCTTCTCAAAATTGATAATGACTTAGGAAAGCTTTAATTAAGAATCAATTGACCATTATAGTTCATATGATTGAGATCCTCGGTAATACCATATATAACAGTAAATTGAATGGAATTTGAGAGTAAATGAAACGAAATTGATTCATTGAATTGGGAGAGCAAAACCAATTTAGAGGGTGGAAAAATTTCATCAATCCTTGTTGCACCTTTAATCTCACATTGTGCCAATCAAAGTCCAAATGATTGACCAATAAAGCACAGCCTATATAATACACTCCTGACCAAGATCCTTCATCAGGAAGGTTATCCACTATAGTTCCTTGGTGACTGCAGCAAGAGTCGTGTATTCAGCTCCAGCTGAAGAACATGATACATTACTTTGTTTCTTAGATTTCTAGGAAATTAGAGAATGATCGAGGAACAAACAATATTCAGAAATGGATCTACGAGTGTCTAAACATCCTTCATAATCTGCATCATTGAGAATTTTTTAGGAATAACAATCCAGGAGAGATGAGTTTCTTGGGAATAACAATCCACATCCTGGAGCATTTTTTAAATATCATAAAATTCGAAGAGCAACTTTATGGTGGTTTGCAGTTGGTGATGACATGAATTAGCTTAGTTGTTGTGCAACATGAGCAATGTTTGGTCTTGTCGTGGTTAGATAGATCAATCCTCCAACCAACCTCTTGTAAGCACTAACATCTTCAAAAGAGGGCTCATCACTACTTAGCTTCCATGCAAGATCTAGAGGCGTGCTAGCGGACTTTGAATTGCTTTTTTCTGAATCTTTAAGTAGCTCAAGACAATATTTTCATTTATAGATGAAAATGCCTCTTGATTACTAAGAACTTCCGTTCCTGTGAAGAATTTTAATTCTTCTAAGTTCTTGATGCAAAAAGGTTGAATGAAAGGCCTTCTTAAGTGACTCAAATTCAACCAAATCAGGACTGGAAAATAATATATCATCCACATACACTAATAATGCTAAGAATATAGTGTTAGTGGATTTGATAAAGAGTGTGTGATCAACTTTTCCTTGAAGGAAGCCTTGTTTTAGAAGGAAGGAAGTGAGTAAGGCTGCATATCCCTAGGGGAAACTGAAGTTGTATATCCCTAAGACATTCAAGGGAAGCATCCTCAATACGGCTATTTTGTTGCTTGTATTATCAATTTCGTTTATTATCGTTTATTGAGTCTCCTTCATGATTGCACATCTCTAAATCAAGTTCAAATCGATTCATTTTAGCATGCATAAATCAATGATTATATTTGAGTTTGATCATGATGCTTCTAGTCAATTGCATGAGTCAGTGGAATAAGAACCATGTGGTTATTGCATGAATCAAATCATGCAACTATCCTGACTCGAATCAAATTGAACAAAGAAAAACCAAAGTTTTTCAAATACCATGATTCGAATAAGACTTTACACCTAATTCAAATCAATCATTTTTTTATCACATTTCTATTTTGCCTCTGTTTGAATTGATTCGAATCGGAATTTACACTTGATTCGAATCACTGGATTTTTTATTCGAATCAGACTTTAAACTTGATTCAAATCAGACAAGAAATGGGTCAAAAATCTTTATGCTTTCTTATTTTACTTAACTTGCTCATTTAACTTAAACCTTGAAATGATTTTGATTTGAATCTAACTAACTTTTTCCATCCATTTTTGTGCTTGATATTAAGCACATATAAAATCATTTAGTCATCTCATTTCCAATAACAATTTAACAACCTTACACAACTTTACAACATTTTGCAATGTGATTTTGTGAAAAATCAACACCCTCCCTCTTTTGAAAAGTTCAAAACCCTTGCAACGATATTCTTTCATCTTCAACCTCTAGTTTGATTCCATATCTTGATAATGAGAGATTTATAATTGATCGAGGTAGATGTCATATTAAAACTAATCATCCTTGAAGATTTAGTTGATATTTTAAGTTGTTTGTATGATTGAGGTTATTATCATTGGTGCTGACAAATTCCAGTGAAAAGAATGAGGTTTTTCTATCCAAATTACCTTAGTAGTGACTATATCAAAGGCTACAAATATGGTGGAGTTATTCGCAAATATTCAGACAGTTTATTGCTCAGGGAATCAGTAGGATCAATTGGTGATTGTTATACACGAAGGCTTGGAGCTGATTGCTGTAGCGGGACGACTCAAGAAGCCTGAATCGAGTAAATATTACACATAAGAGTTTGGAATTACACTGTATATAAGTCATGATCCATATAGGATATTTATTTTTCTCATCATTATTGTGGATTAGTGATTGTATGAAATCTTGCAATATTAGTCAAAATAAAAAGGAACAAAGCAGGTTCTAATGGGAAATCATTGAAGAGTCTAGTAGGCTCACGTGAGGACTAAAAGAGTCAAAGCACTATAAATTTCGATGTACTCTCTCTCTCTCTCTTGCATTTAATTTTTGTAGGATATTGCATGCTTAGGTTTTCAACTCTTAGTGTAGTTTATCGTTTATTCAAATTGGTAGCGATTTATTACGTAAGAATAGGTTTTGTTAGAATTGACACCTAATCAAGTTTTAATGGTGATTAAATTCTAGAAAAATAGTGTTGTTAGAACTTGATCAAAATTGAAACATCGTATAGGATACTTCTCGTGTAATATACAATAGTTCAATTATTCATTGTCGAACCATCTGTGAGTTTTGTGAATTTTGTATTTGTCAACATGATCAAAATTCAATAAAATTATAATCTTCATATTTTAGTTTTAAAATCTTTCACGCACAACTTTGAAAAACCTTTGATATTTTAATTTTGGAAAATCAGTCATAATTTTTTTTTGCATTCACCCCCCTCTAGACTGTTTTCCTACTCCATATTCTCACCCAATAGTGTTCTTGTCAAACCATTGCTTACTTGCTTATTTCAAACCATAGATGAACTTTGAGAGTTTTCCGACCAAGCCTTGAACAGGTGGTTGAACTCCTTGTGGAATTTTCATGTACACAACTTCATCGATATCTCCATGTAAAAAGTATTGTTCACAGTTAATTATGGACATTTTAGAAATCGGAGAGAAGGTTTCAAAATAATCCAGCCCTTATGTTTGTGTGAAGCCTTATTCCACAAGTCTTGCTTTTTATCTCTCCACATATCCATTTGCATGTCTCTTGATTTTAAACAACCATTTGTTCCCTATAGGTATTTTTCCACGTGGTAGATTTGTGTATTCCCAAGTTTGATTAGAAAGTAGATCGTCTATTTTAGCCTGCATAACACTTATCCACTTGAGGTCCTTTCTATAAGATGCATAGGATGATGGTTTAATATCATTGGTAAGGACCTATGTGTATGTGAGATTTTGTGGTGAAATATTTGTGTAGTTGATATATGATAGTCATAAGATATGGTGAGATGGGGGTAGAATGGAAAACATAGTCATTTATATAACCAAGTTTATTGTTGAATATAGTGGATTTTTTGGTGGATTATGGAGGTGTCAAGTTTTGTTCAGAAGGATTATTAGTTTCATAGGTTTCAAGAGCACTGTTGTTCTCACAGGTTTGGTCTTGATCAACAACATATGTTTAATCAACTAGACCCATAACACAAGCACCCAAATTTTTTCATCATGTTCAAGTCTGACTTTTCACCACACATTACTTCATGAGGATATTTGTCATTCATGACTTTGGTAGTTATCTTGTTTATCAAGAATATAGTATGCAGAACTGTATGTGATCAATACACTTTTGGAATGTTAGATTAAAACATCAAGGCTCTGCTGATGTTCATAATATGTTGATATCTAATTTCAAATCATGAATTTTTTGTGGCATGATAACATAACTTCTCTGATGCAATATGCCCTTCTCTTCATAGAAGGTTTTAAACAAAAACCCAGGACCGTTGTCACTCCTGATGGATTTTACATTCTTCTCAAATTAGGTTTTGACCATTTGACCAATGCCTTCACACAATTAGATACTTCAAATTTATTCTTGATAATGATCACCCAAAGGATCCTACTATGATCATCAAGTATGGTTAAGAAATAATTAAACCATGAATGGGTGTTGCGAGTGAAACTTCACTATTAGATGTTTTGCATGATGTCAAAACTCGAAAAGCTAGCATTTCAATATGGTGTACGATATCCTTATGTCTTGTGGCACTCCCTTGCATTAGAGGTCTTAGGAATCATTTAAAACAACTTTAAAATTGATCCCAATCATGAAAAACCAGTTTGTGTACAAAAACAACCCTTATGTGTGGACCTGAAATTTCTATGTGTCGACACATAAATTCTACATTTCTGCATTTTATTAAATGTTTCAGTATGTGTCGCCACTTACGATTTATGCGTCGACACATGTACTTCAATATTAAAGCTTTCAACATTTCTTCTGTAAAACACAGGCACATGTGTCGATACATACGATTTATGTGGCAGCACATGTACTGCATTATTAAAGCTTTTAGCCACTGTTTTGCATGTGTTGACACATAAACTTTTCAGGTCGACAGATACTGTTTTGTGGGTTATTTTTTATTATTTTTTCATTCCGAAAATACCCTTTTTTACCTTAAAAGAGTCCAACTATAAATA
This sequence comes from Vicia faba, assembly GCA_948472305.1. Taxonomy (NCBI): domain Eukaryota; kingdom Viridiplantae; phylum Streptophyta; class Magnoliopsida; order Fabales; family Fabaceae; genus Vicia; species Vicia faba. Next base: position 1,189,718,393 of record OX451740.1, on the reverse strand, counting down.
TATCATTCATGTATTAATCCAACTTGATGATACCATAAAGTAACCTACATTTATTCTTCTTCTTCTTCTTCAACCTTCCAATTTGTGCATACACACCAACATTACACTGTGAAGATGTTCTGTCGGGGTGTCATCTAGACGAAGAATTATGGATTTCCAATTGTTTTGGGTTGAGATTTGTAGGGGTCTTTATCCGGGAAAAACCATTGGGTTTCTCCTCTAAAATCATTTATTGAATTGGAGGTTTTCATGCAAGATCGTGTGAGAAGGAATCGTCCATGTGAAAAATCCCTTGGAGTGTTTGAAATCTTTTCAAAGAACCTTAGAATGTTTGAAATCTTTTTAAGGAAGTAGCAAGAATTGGATGATAGAGTTAGTGATCATGTGTTGATAGTGTGCAATCGGATTTACTCGAGTGAAAAATCTCTTGGAGTGTTTGAAATCTTTGTAAGGAACCTTGGAGTGTTTGAAATATTTTCAAGGAAGTAACTTAAGAGGAAAATAGGTTGCATCTATCGGTCTTGGTCTTGTTGAAGATAAAAAGAAGAAAAGGGGTTGAATCAACATTAAACGGTTATGAGTTGTAGTATTTCTCTTTTATAAGTTCCAATTGTATCTATTTTTGTATATACTTTTTGTTGCACTTATCAACTTTTTGTTGTTAATATCGGTTGAATAAACTCGAATTTCATGTAAATACGTTTAGTTTGTGTTTACTTGTGTTTTTCTGTATATAGTGTACCATTTGATGTTTTCCCATTCATTTTGTAGGTATTTGTTGCATTTTGGAGCATCGAGGAATAAGGCGTCGAAGGCACGGCTCCGGATGCATGTTTTCGGAATAAAAGACTAGTTTTGGGAAGTTCTGTCCAGGAGAGCCTGGTTAGCACGCATAAGAAAGCTAAGCGCGAGTGCGCTCAACGTATTTTGTAGCGCGCTGCTTGCATTTTTGACATTTTGGCAGAACCAAAGTTTGTAGCCTGCTTAGCGCAGATAGCGCGCTTAGTGCGGTTTAGGTCAATTTAATATGTAAATATTGCACAGCCCGCTTAGCGCAGTGAGCCTGCTGTAATAACCAGTTTTAAAATGAGAGTCACCACCCTTAATTTTAATCTTTAGGAAGGGGATATAAAGGGTAACCTTAATTTGGGCAGAGATTCTAATTTGTTGATCGTTTTAGACGAAGGGAAGGTGTTAGGGACTCCTCATCTACCTTGCTCACAAGGATACCAGGGTTTAGATTTACAGTTTAAGAAATAGGGTTTTAATTTTAACTAGGGGAACTCGCCACGGCTTTTAGATCGTATGCCCACGTATTTTCTTATGAGGAATCAGAGTCCCAATTCGTAGTTCGCAGTTGGTTGGTGTTTTTTATGAATTACGAAAATATTTAAAATTAGTCTTTGAACCAAGTCTGGGTTTGAGAATAACGGAGTGTTTAGACGAAGTTTGCAGTTAATGAGAAATATCTCCATAATCCTTTTGGAAAATGATATCTTGGATTTTAAATTATGTTGGTGGAAAATTGTTAGTAATTTGATTGGTTAGATTTTTTTTTTTAAATATATTAAAGAAATAAATATATTTTTAATGCATGAGAAAATATGTTTAATGCAATTTAAAATCAATCAATAATGAGTTGGTGAGAAAAAAAGACTTTTGAATTTAATAATAAAAATATGTTAAAAAATTAAAATATTAATAGTAATAAATGAAATCAATAAATGAAAATATAAAATATAAAAAAGAATAAAAATCAATTAAAAACGCAGAGGGGTGTATTTTATTTAGGCTGAGTAATTCAGGGGGTGTAAATAGCAGGGCCCTGAATCCAAATATTTGATTCAGGCCCAAATACAGAAGGGGGGGGGGGTATGCAATTGAACAAAGAAGTAAAAGTGGGGGTACGTTCAGCAAGGGCCCAAGTTCAGATATTGAACTAGGCCCAGTAGCGCATGAGGGGTGTAAATTGTATTAAGAGAGTAATTTAAAGGGTGCATGAAACGTTGGGCTTGGCCCAAGACAAATGTTGGATCCGTTGGCCAGTTTGTGGGAAGGTATAGCGTGTTACGGTGGGCGCGCGTTTGAGAGACGTCTGATGATGATCAAAGGGTTGTGATGGAAAGCGTATGGTAAGGGGAGGCTCACCAGATTAGAGGGTGTTATATAAACATCTTTATCCTATTTTATTCATTTTTCCATTCCGTCTCTCTCCAACCTCGTTCTCTCACTCCAAACAAAGTTCTAGAGAGAGATGCTCTCCCATCTCTCTAGAATTTAGGCGACCGGGAATCGCCTTAGTCGGTGGTGTTGCCTTGCACCTCCCTGAGCCACTCTCCACCTGTCTTAGAAACTCAGTTCTTCGGTTGAACTTCAACCGGGAACTTCATATCTTCATTCGAGCCACCACCAAAACCAAGAACCCTTTACACATTCAACCTAAACCCTTAGAACCCTAAGTGTTTTAAACCTAACCCTAGGGTTCTTGCATGAACCCTAACAATCCCCTATCCCAGAAACGTATGATCTTATGAACCCTAACCCTAGAAATTAAGAACCCTAACCCTAAGGACGAACCTTAACCCTAGAATGCCCAGAAAAAAACCCAAATTCCAGATTTCACAGAAGTACAACACCAAAACAGAGATTACACAAACATCATAACAATAAATATGAGTCCTAAAGCTAAGTGATTCTCGACTTACCTCTCTATAAGTGACCCTGGTCGTATAATCCCTTTATGATTTTTACTTTCTCCTCTTATGATTCCTTTCTTTTTCTGATTGCAGGTGCGAAGTGTGGTGGCAACGGTGCAACACAAATCTAGGGTTTCAGAAATTGAAACCCAGATCTCAAGCTGAAGGATTGATTCGTGACTTTTGCTTCTTCCTGTTACGATTTTTTTCTTCCAAATATTTCCTCTTCCTTTAGTTCTAACCTATAGGGTTTATATAGGTTAGGAATTAATACAAATTAGGAAGTTTTATGTTTGATTGTCGTTATATTCTAGTGATTGAATCAATTAGTGATTTGATTTGATCATGTAATTGGTTTTTTGGATTGTAAATTTATTTATGATTTAGGTATTTAATTTCGTTTTGTTTTGAATTTGTATGATTTGTTTGTAATATTCAATCTTGTAGGATTGGATTTTGTATTATTGATTCTTAGATTTGATTGGAGTTGTAAATCAGTTGGACGAAATATAGGATTACCATATTTGATCAAAGATTTGATTTCAATTTTGTTTGAAATGGTTTTTGTCCTGGGCTTGGGTTGCTTAGTGTAGTGGAACAAATATAGAGGCCTCCGTTGGCCTTAGGGTTTCTTAACCCCTGTGTTGACTTAGTTAAACTCTCCCAAAATAACAATAGAATGTAAATAACAACAATAATAACATTAATAATAATATGAATAATATTAATAATATTTTGAATAATAGTAATAATAATTATCAATATAAATACAACAAAAACGTAGGTGGTTCTCTGTCAAAGGAGAATAGGCCTTCCCAAAAAAACATGACATGGCCCCAATTGATTCAAAAAACATGCAACCCCCTTTTTATTAAAAAAACCAGTCAACCTTTAATGGGCCATCAGATTTTGATGGTCCAAAATACCACACCCCTATATTATAACAATGCACCTCCTTTTTATAACTTGAAATTGATTTTTTAAATGATCCCAAAATCTTTAATGGGCCATCAGATTTTGATGGTCCATTTTGAAATAATACACCCTTCTTATGAATTTAAACCCCCCATAAAATAATATTCAAAACAAGTAATTTTAAACATCATGACTATTAAATTAGGAACATAGTAATAATACGACTATTGGATTGATAGGGCGAATTTGGGGTATGACACCCGCTAAGTGCGGTCTGTTGAGATTTGTTTTATAACAACAAATTTAGTTCATTTTTAGGTTATGATTTTGGGGAAATTTTTGTTCCCAACTCCAACAACCTTTAATTTTGTTAGGATTAGCTTAGAAAACAACACTAGCGCTTTGTTTATGGATGATTGGAGGTGGATTTCTCATCGACCGGTGCTGACAAACAAAAAGATTTGTGGTTTATCTCTTCTCCTCTCTTTGTATTTCTCTTTTTTTTAGTATTGTATGTATATTTACTTTGAAATCATGTATATTTCTCGCCCTTGACGTTATATAAAATTTGCTTTATAAATCTTTGTCGGTGGCTATCCTTGATCCTTGGTACCTCTTCGTAATTCTTCCAATAACAAAGTCACTCTATCAAATGTATTCTTCCCCATGGTACTAAGATTGTCTCATTTGATCCACTACTGAGAAAGTTATGGACTCAAGAAATGGCGAAGATGAAGTTGAACATTCGAAACTTAACTTAGTAAAAGGCTGTGTGCTCCGGTTTTTTTTTATACTGCCACTTTGTGGACATTTTTGAGAGTCTTGGAGCTATTTTCTTGACGCGATACCAACACCAAGTTTGGTCATCCTTGTCTCTTCTTTCAATTGAACCCATTCTCGTCTTAAACGGATCCTTACTCACTAAGATACATGCCTGTAAAGATGGCCATGAGCATTAACTTCATAATTTGGCCACGTGTCACGCTATACTGAATTTTTTAGCGAGCTGTTGATGTCAGAATTTGCAGTTGTATATCACACATCTCGCTTTACTACATATGGCCATGCAAGTGTACCATGCATAGGAGTGAATTTAGAAAAAGTTACCACAAATAGAAGAGGCTATCACTGTGAGCTAAGTTGTTATCACCACAACTATCCTACTCCCTCCACCACCTGATAAAATAAACCACAACCATAATAGAATCGGTGAGAGGTTCATAGAGAACGCTCACTCATGCGTTCATCCATCATCGCCTTTAACCTCTTTCTTCACTCTCACCTTTAACAATCCGTAACAAACCTTCACTCTCACCTTTTTTTCAACCATCACCATCGTAACAAACTCTCTCTTCTCTATTCTTCTACAACCTTATTCTCTATCTTTCACTTCCATCATCTTCAACCTCTCGATTCTCTCACTTCAGCCACCAGAACCAACTCCTCCTCCCTCTTATCTTCTTCGATCAAGCTTTGATTCAACCTCCTCTTCACGACACTTAGGTATATTCTTGAAACTAGTTTGAATGATGCATCTAATTGAATTTGAGTTTCAATTGAGTTTCATGTAATTGTGATTTGAATGGAAGCTTTGAATTAGGAACTGTATTGGAGAGAGTTGTGAATTTAACTGTGGATATTGTTTAATTACCAATAATGGAAGTTAGGCTTAGATTGTCTTATTGATTCTAGGGGAAGAAGATTTTGCATATTAGGTGTTTGTGCTAATGTCTAAGAGAAGCATTTTTGGATTCGTGGATATAATTTGAGTTGTTGTTTGTGAACCTTAGGCATCCTTGAAATTGATAATTTGATTTAAGCATTATGTTGGTAGAATTAGATTAGAATTGAATTCAAGAATAGCATAATTGAATTGTTGAAGTTTTGAATCCAAGCCTTGAATGAGATGATAAGAGGTGTTGTTAATTGTTGTTGAACATAATTCAAGCGTTGTAGAAAACTCATGAGTTAGAGATTTGAATGTAACTTTGAGTTTGAATCATGAACAAGGTTGGCATTGGTTAGTGAATATTGGAAGTTATTGCATTACTTGAATATAGCATAATCAAGTTAATTCCAATTACGTTGATTGTTGATTCTCTCCAAATTGTTGGCATATGTTGAGGGTTTAAAATTAGTTTTAAGATCTCTCTTAACTTGCATAGAGTTGTTGACATAAAAGTGCATTTTACATCAAAAGCACAACAACTCCATTACAAGTTATTTTAGCAATTTGAAATGTGGTTTGGAATGTTTCATAACTTTCCGATTCAAGTTTTATGTCAATTATTACATACATACATTGCAGCCCCCTGATGTTGTACTTGAATTACATGCTTGACACCAGTTTGAACATGTAATTCGGATAAAAATCACTTTTCAAGCCATAAACCGGATTTGTCAAACTTGTGAAAATTATGTGATTGATTGTAGAATATCATTGCAAGCCTCGTGTTGAGTTAATTCCTAGTTTGTGTAACCTTAAAAAACTATGTTTAAATACAAAAATACACAAAATTGGACATTAACTCAACATTTGCAAGTTGCGTATTTTCACTTGTTTTGTCCAATTTTGAATACAAACTCATTTGAAGCCTTACCAGTAGCACTCGGAATTCACATGTCGCATGTTTATATACCATTTGAAACTGATTTCCACGCTTTTGGATCGAAGTTCCGGCTGTTTAGACCACTTTACCGCAGTTCTTCTCTGCATTGTAAAATGGCCTAAACAAGACACCTACGCTTGGAATTAAATCACAGGACCTATTTTTCTGAAATAGTTGGCCCATTTTCAAGCTACTAAGTGGGTTTCATTCGATTTCGGGCATTTTTTTTACCGCATTTCAAACTAACTATGTGTGGAAGTCATGCTTCCACTGTGTTTTTGACAAAACCGATTGTAGATTTGGATTCATGGGCACGTTTATAGGTTACCATGAAAATATCATTTCATTCCGAGAATATTTGTTTGGATGCCTATTTTGTAGAAAACGCGACTTATACCGTTAATGCGGAATTTTTAGTACAACAATAGTGCAGTTTTTCTCACTTATTAGTGCACAGTATCAATACTATGATTGTCATTTGATACATGATTACTTGTTGCATTTCATTTGTTGATTATCAGATTGGTTTTCATGCGGTTTCTATACTGTCTGTCTTGTTATTTTTGACGTGTTTGTTCATTGTGCAAGTTACGTTGTGACGCTTTCAATCATGTAATATAACAATTGTTACGTGATCGAACATGTGGCTTATGCTCGCTTCCGATGTGACATGCCTTATTTCTCATCTTCATGAGAAATTCATATTATTTCACACTGTGTTACCTATTGCCTGGATATGTATGATGCTTTGTGATACTCTGTGCATGAACTTCCGCTTATGTAGTGCATTCATGGCATGCATTTGTGTTCATCTTAGTTAGACATTGTTTCTAACTTTTTTTGTTTCTTGGTGAAGCTTGCTCGACTTATTCCTTGCTTCTCCATTGCTTTCGTCTGCTTATTGGCGAACTTGCGTTCGCTTGGTAGCTACTGTTGCTTTTACCTTTCGTGCCTTTACCGTATTCTTTATCACTTTCATTGCCATGAGAAGTAGGATAGAGATGTATAACGGGGGTCTCCGTTACTGATCATGTCAAGAACTCCTCTGGTTTATTTAAAGACCCGTTTAGGGCAATTTCGTGTTTTGTGCCATTATTTTCTAATTGTGTTTGTGTTTGTTTTCATGGGTGGACGATTGATGATGTCACTCAATTAGAATTGAGAAAACGACTTTGATCTTTGCATGCTCCTCTTAGGATTTTCATTTTCCTTTGTTGACGATCGATGATGTCACTCAATTAGAATTGAGAAAACGACTTCGATCTTTGCATGCTCCCTTAGGACTTTATTGTTTTCCTTTGTTAATGATCGATGATGTCACTCAATTAAAATTGAGATAACAACTTTGATCTTTACATGTTCCCTTGGGCTTTGAATCGTTGTACGTTCCCTTAGGATCGCTCGATTAAGATCGCTTTCGAGCTAGACATTAGGATAGGTATCCATGCATGCTAACATAGTTAGGATTTCCCTTTCAAACTCAACCTTAGGATCAATCATTGTATGATAACATTAGGGATTAGATTTAGGTTAGCCTTCCTTAGATGTTTTTCTTTCTTTTGCATCCGTAAAACTAAAACATTTTTCTTGGCAAATTCATAAAACATCTTACAACTCTCAAATCCTTTTTCAAGGTAAAAAACATCAACTAATGCAAACTCTTATCGTCTTCGGGCCTTTCTTTAAAACTTCAAAAGGATGTGTTAATTCTAATATATACAACACGGCGCGTAAATCTCCAAAGGTCGTGTGGCACTGTCTAAATTTCTAGAGCATGAATGTAGCATTATCCGCCTTCGGGCATTTTTCTTTGCAAATACCTTGTTAGGTTGAACATGTTAATTCACTTAGGCGAAATTAATATTCATTAAAAACACAAAACAAACTGAAACATGTGAGTCGAACTACATCACTTTGATTCCTTAAAAAGGATACATAGGCATCTGGTCACGGGGCTCAGCCGAGTGAAACTTTGTAAATATTTCCTTCTTTCCCCCGTGTTTTCTTTTGCATGCATTCCCTCTTTGCATTTTTCTTCTTAGCTATTAAGCTTATATTTGAACACACCCTTTGATTAGAACAACAAGAGTGAATATCATAGAGTACTACGGGGCGTGTGGGGGGTGCTAATACCTTCCTCTCGCGTAATCGACTCCCTTACCCGATCTCTTGATCGCTTGATCATGATTTCATCCTTCTCAGGTTTACTCGATGTCTATCTTTCCCTTCATGTGGGATAAAAAAACGTTCGATGACGACTTCATTGATTTTATCTCGAAGATTTGTTCAGCCGGTTGTTTCATACACCAACAACTCAAACAAGTCAGACCAATGCTACTCATGCTTCATCATCTCAGGCCAATGCAAGTCAGATAACATCAAATTCAACATAAGTAACTTCTACTGAGGCTTTATCATCTCAAACTAATGCAAATCAGGTAGCAACAACACATGCTTCAGCAACTCAAGGATACATGAATGTAACTCAGTATTCTCAAGAAAAGGCAATATTAGGAGGGAAAGGCATAAGAGAAAAGGCAAAAGGAACTGGCGATCCATATAAACTTGATGTAAGAAGGCCCTTTGTATCCCTAGGACCAACAACAAGATTATATGCATCCAAGAATATGGTTGGTCCTACCGTCAGGAGGTCTACTCCAACCAAGAGAATCACACCAAAGAGAACCATATAGTCATATTTAGGCCTTATTTAGTTTATGCTATTAGCATGTCAATGTAACATTTTGGTATTATGTACTGTATTTTGAACATGTCTATGTAACATGTCAATGCATTTTGAAACCTTTATGGAAATATGTCTATTTCTTTCAACAATATCAATTAATGTCATTTTATGTTAATGTTTAAGTAATTTGATATGTTGCATTGTCGTTTCATTATCTTGTGTCATTTTGGATATGAAAATTGATGTGTTTATCGCCATGGAAAAAATGATATGCCAAAAATTATGTTTCTACAAACAATGATATGCCAAAAAATAGAAATCATATTAAGCTAATAAACTTTGTTACAAATACACATAACATTACACATAACATCTGATACTCCTAAAACAACTTAAAAAAACATAGACATTGTTAAAAGATGCCAACTTGCCTAGAGGGGAGTGAATAGCACTAAGCCAAAATACCAAATAAAATTTGGGTTTTAAAAATTAATTGAAAAGAGTTCAAGCGGAAGGTTTTTAATATAGATCGAATATGTCGTCTATATGAACCTAGTTACTGGAACTCGAATATGCAATATAGCCTTATGGAATAAACAACATAATAAACTTAATTTATTCACTTTAATCAAGTAACACAATATTATTCGTTTATAGCAAGTTACTAGCAATATTATTTCCAATAATAACAAGCAAAAATAGTGAACTATGCAATTTGTCAAACACTTGGTGTACGCACGAATTTTCAAAATTTTCCTTGAGTTGTGTTGATATGAAAAAGAACTTATAATAAAAGTGATTATAAGCTAATCAACAACCAATTCAAAACAAAAATAGTCACAGAAAAATTCTTACGAGTCGATCGATTAAACAATGTTATTTGACAAATTACTTAATGAAAGATAAAACAAGTAAATAGATAAGAGAGAGCGACACGAGTATTTGTTTTGGAAGTTCTCCAATCATCCTCATTGTGGCTACGTCTCCCCCCAATTCCAATTTTGGAATTAGGATAAAATCTTATTATGCAAAATGTGATTACAAGAGAAGTGTTCCAAGAGCAACCCTACAAACACAATCGTTTGATGTTGATTCAACCCCTTCTCTTCTTTTGATCTTGAGGAATACCAAGAAACAATAGCTACCAATTGATTTATCGAATCTTTCTACTCCTTTGGGTACCAAACTCCAAAGCTCTTTCACGCACGATAAATTGTACCTATTGATCATGACACCTTTCAATTTGATTAGTATTTCTCTCACTACTTCCTTGGTGTTATACCCCAATTTTTTCCCCTAAGATCCCTCGTTATACTCTGTACATCTCACACATAGCATTGGTCTCATGGTTATAAGATCGAAAGTATTTGGCATTAGGGTTTCTCTCTATGAATTGAGGTTGTCGTCTTACTCAAAATTGATTCAGCTGGTGCTCTCATTATTCTTGGTATGAGATTAGGTTTTTGGGATCTCAAGCAGCATAGATGTCTTTGCTATCAGGTTCCCTTAAGATACAAATTTTTCTTCATCAGAGTTCTTTCAAGGAACAAAGGCATTATGGTTTAACTCAGCCAGAGAATCAAGATTTCTCTTCATTTTTTATTTGAGCTTGGTAGGGATTCTTCTATGTAGGTTTATTGAATTAATGTCTTACTTCAAGGCTACATTGAGCACTACTCTTCCCTTGTAATTCTATTTTTTACATGGTTAAGGATTGATTGAAGATTTCATAAAGATGATTCTTGGTGCTTAAGCTGTGAATTAAGGTAGGATTACTTCCTGAATTCTGATTAAATTGAAGATCCAGATTAAGGGTTTCCTTAGAGCTGATTGGAAGATTCGTTCAAGAAATTTCTTTAAGCCCAGATTAATTCAAGAAAATTTATATAATGGTTTGCGTGGAGTTCAAAGTTGGTGATTCAAATATCATTCAAAGTCAATGCGAATCCAAGTTCGTCTTATGAGAATTTCTTTAAAGGAGAATTATTTGAAGCTTAGGACATTTCTCATTTATTCCGATTCTATTCAAATCCCTTTCGAGTGAATATTTTGGCGTAATTTGTCAAATGGATTTATATTGTAAATATGGAAGTTTGATTCATTAGTATCCTTAAATCATTACAAGTGTAAATACTCAAAAAAAAGAGAGAGAGAAGGAATTGCAATACAAAGTTTCTCTTAAAAGGCCAAAAACCATTTCAATACACAAAAAGAAAAAGATATTGATAGTTCTTACATGGAGATCAAATTAAAGAAGATTGAAATTCCAAGTTCATGCTGAAAGAAGAAGGTTGAATATTATGGAGTGTCAGCAATTAAATTCAAGAAAGTACAAAAGACTTGGTTCCATTGCTATTACAAATTTTGTCCCAAATATCCATTCAAGCTTCAAAGCATAGTCCATTACAGGAAGAAAAATGCAAAGAAAAAAATACTACTACAAAACCTAGTCCTAGTTTCCAAGTTGTTCAACTCCAATTTTACTTTAGCCTAAGCTTCGCGCCATGTCCAAGGTTCAAATATTGCATCAAGGTGGAAGCAAGCTTGCTGCTGCCCATTCAATTAACAGTCATGCCGTCATAAGAAAAAAGAAAGAAGCGGATCAAGGAGAGTTAAGCTGGAAGTTAGTAGAACAAAACAAAAAAAAAACAGAGGGAATTAGCCATAAACTACGATAGAAAATACGATTCTATGCCTGTCAATACAAAACACGTTTTCTATTAGTCAAATTCCTACATCAGCATCCCAAACAGTTAAATTGGAGGAGACATGTTCATAATCAAAGGATACCAGTTTCATAACAGCTTTTGGTGCAGTAGTTTGATAACGGAAAAATGATTATTAAAAGGCTTTGAAACTCAGAAAAATCAGGAATTGTAAAAATAGAATAAGATTCAAGTTTAATTCTCATCTTGGCTTGTCAAGAAAAACATGTCAGAAGGTTCTAACAGCTCTAGCAGACCGGGAAACTTTCTAATCAAATTCATTTCTACTCCCTAACTAACGAACGAACGCGATAACAGAATGGCTAGAGGTTTTGTAACAGAATTAGGAACGGTTAACAGTTTTGCAACAAAATTGGGAACGGTTAACAGTTTTGTAACAGAATTGGGAATGACTAATAGCTTTGTAATAGAAGAGGGGATGGAGAATCATTATTTAATAGAGAAAAATTCATAGATAGGATGGATTCATTGAGAGCATACAGAAAAACTCAGAATAAAGAAACAGATAATCACCTCTCAACCTCACTCTCTCTATCTCTTCCTTCAACCATTTTTTATTTCATAATTTTTCCCTGGAATTTTCACTTGATTCTTTATCATCATCAATTATGCAACTTTCTTCTCGACGTCAACCTTGCTTCAATCATTATCATTCAGCAATCATCCCTCAACATCCAGAGTCGGTGAATCGACGTCATCACCATCATTCAATTTCTGAATTCGATGTAGCTTCAACAGCAAAACCTGCAACTGCAATAATAACAATAAATACTCAGTGTCAAACGGAAGAAATAGCAAAGAAGAAAGAACGCAAAAGTAAAAGGAAGAATACGTTATCCGAACCACGCACAGAGACAAAGAAGAAGGATCAGAATCAGATAGGTGAAAAGAATATACACCTGTACATCGAGACTTTCGCCAGAAGGGGATTTCTTCACCGTTGTTGCTGTGAGGTAAGACTGATTTGTTTGCACTCATTTCGTTCTTGGTAATATTGTGTAGAGTGAGGCCTCACGAACACTTCCCCCAAGGCGCCATGGCCGGATGTTGCTCAAGGAGTATTCAATTTTGATTTTTGTAAATCCTAGGGTTTTCTATCATGATTGGTTAGGGTGAAGAACTAAGGGAAGTGAGGTGGAGTTTGGAGGTTTTGGAATCCAGATAAAAGTCATGGCTGTCTGGATTTTGATTTCTGAACACCGACCGTCGTGACTCAGGGAAGCGATAGGTTACGACATAGGTGAGAATATGAAGAAGAAAGCACTGTAGGGTTATGAGAGGAAGAAGGTTTCATTTCTTCTTGGGAAGATGATGAGTCACAAGACTTAATCAATATGATGCATAAAACGCTGTCGTTTGGTTTTTTTTTTCATTATATTTTTTGTCCAGTTGATAATGTGATGTATTAATTGTTGAATCACGAGGCTTAAAATGGTGATAAAATGGTGTTGTACCTTGGGCTCATGCGCTAAATTGCCTCCTACAAGCCCATGTCCCTTTTTACCGAAGAGCTATTAGAACAAAAATGCATGCTCATGGACTTTGTTTGGCTGGGCCCAACGCCTGGTTACTACTACACCCCCTGGACTCTGCACCACACTTCCTTAATTCTTCTAATTTCTTGTTTTGTTTTAGTTTTCTTTTTGCTTAAATTTTTTGTAATAAAAAAATATAATAAAACAAATATATATATATATATATATATATATATATATATATATATATATATATATATATATATATATATATATATATATATATATATATATATATATATATATATATATATATATATATATATATATATATATATATATATATATATATATATATATATATATATATATATATATATATATATATATATATATATATATATAGATTTTAGGAATGTTTTTTAATTAATAGACTATAAAAAAAAAATTTGTTAGATTTCTCTTTTGATTTTTAGGAAACTAATTCTTAATTTTTTCGATTACTTGAGATTTGTGATTCATCTTAGCTTGTTGAGCTGAGTCTTATGCAGGTTCATTATTTGATATGCGGATGTGTTTTGGATTCCTATTGTGATTTATTTTTCACATCGATGAAGCTTCGACACCTATTCCAAATATTCAATCTCTGACTGTTTGCTTGTTGATGCCAGCTCGCGCGAAGCATTTTGAGTCTCTCTCCTTTGGTTGCGCTTTTTGCGGACTTTATTGTTCATTTGGTATTATATTGCTTCCAAGTTATACTTTCGCATTTATTGCTTTCAAGATATCATGAGAAGTAGGAAATAAAGAGCGTGCGCTCGAATTCGCTGTTTAAAGACCTGTAGCAGGCATTCCGAACTTCATTTCTTATATGTGTTGTGCTTGTGTTTGTTCCCTTTCTTGTTGATAGATGAGTCACTCAATTTAGAAATTGAGATCACGAGTTCGCTCTCAGTGCATGCTCCATATAGGATTTTATCGCTTTCCTTTATTTCTTGTTGATCGATGAGTCACTCCATTTAGAAGTTGAGATCACGACTTCGCTCTCAGTGCATGTTCCCTATAGGATAGTTTGTTAGACTTTATTTGGCATGCTAACTTAGATAGGATCCCTCATTGTATGATAACATTAGGTTAGAAATAGGTTAGTCTCCTTTGGATGTTTTCTTCCCATTTTTGCATAGTTGCACTTAGAACCAAAACTTCTTTTTCTTGGCAAATGAATAAAAAATGCTAATTGTTGTACCCCAAAATTTGCCCTCCCATTTCCTCAACATTTTCTCATCACAAGACCTTTGAAGATCAAGATCCAATTAGGGTTCTCTCTGCTCAAGACTTCTCCTTGCACTGTGGACTCAAATTAGGGTTTGTGTTTGCCCAAGGATGTTTTGACCTAAAATGCCTAAGATGACTTTCATGCTTCATATTGGACCCCCAAGTTTACCCATGCCAAGTTTCAAGTCTTGATTCCAAGTTTTACCCAGTCAATTGGACAGTTGACCTAGAAATCAGCTGTATTGGGGAAAAAGTCAACTGTGGCCAATTGACAGTCAAACCTCATGAAATTTGATCCACATCAACATTATGAACTCATATGGACCATTTGATCAAGTTTGGATCACAATTCCACAAGAAATTTGATCAGATCACCAAAAGGGCAAAATGGTCATTTTTAGGGTTTTGACTGCACAAAGGCAATTTTTGACTGTTTGACCTAGCCAATGGCAAACCAAGCTCATATATGGACTCAAGGACCCCATGGAATTATCTTGACACATTCATCAAGCTCAAAAGATCCCAAGTACACAAGATTGACAGTTGAATTTCCCAGTCAATTGATCAATTTTGACTGTATACTGAAAAGTCAAACTTTGACTTTTTGGTCAAAATCAAGAGTCAAGATTCATTTTTCACCAAAACATGCCAAATCATGAAACTTGTTTACCAAGAAATCACAAAATGCAAATTAGGGTTAGAAAATGGAATTTTTCATAACTTAGAATTTTTCTAAGTTATGGAAAACCCTAATTTGTTCCCAACTTTGCCCCATCTTTTCACCATGATCCATTGGGATTCAAACAAAAGTCAAAACATGAAAGTTGTAGCTTGTTGCATAGTCTACAACTTTGATTCACAAAGTTTTCTCATTTGAAGCTTGTATCTCAAGTTATAATTTTTTGAATAAGGGCACTAAACCATCTTTTAACTTAGTGAAATTTGACCTATTTTGACAAGGTTTTCTACCCTACTTCAAGGCCACTTTTCATACCCTTCCACTTGGAATTTTGATTTGCATTTCAAAGATGGATTATAGTACACATTCCAAGCTTTCCAAAATGTCCAAGAAATCATCAAACAACCTCATAACTTGAGAGATTCGAATTTCACAAGTTGGCAAAAATTCACTTTTGTTCTTCATCAAGACATGTTCATAATCTTGCCAATTTGAAATCAGTTTGCTTTATGCTTGATTACAGGTTCTTGAACCATTTCATACTCAATAATTTAATGCATATTCAATGTGTTAAGGTCATGTTCTTTGTGTTCTAACATTGCATAATGGTTTAATCCTAAACCAGATAAAGTGAAATTTCCATTTTTGAAAAGTTTAGCTTTATGTCAAGTTTGTAATCCAACAAGTACATGAAAGATCTGCTTTGCACAAGATTATGTGCATAACACACTGATCAAGGGAGGCTTATGCAGCACATTAGGAGGCCCCCTACTAACCTAAAACAACCAACTTGCTTTTGTTGCTTAAGATAGAAGAAAAGTCCATAACTTATGCTATCTCTCATCTCAGCTTACATACACAACACAAAAGCTATCAAACACATTCCATAGACCAAATCCAAGCTAACACACGAGCCCTTGCCATCTGAAACACTCCCATTGCTCTAATCACCTCAAAACTGCACAAACAGGGGAGCCCCTGCAGTTTGAGTGCAAACTCCCAATCCCTTCGAGCATTTTGATCCAAACCTTTTCCTCTACCTTCCCTACAACATATGCAAGCTAACCATGTCCTAAAATCAGACCTGTAACACCTCCAAGCCACTTCACCATTTTTAATTTTCTGTTTTGCAGTTGGAGTTCATTAGCTCGATTCAGGGAGTTTCAAGACAAAGTAGGAATTGGAAAAGCTCCCTTACACTTCAAGGAAGCTGTACAAGTCATCATTTCACTCTGAAACATCCTCCATTGCCAAGCTCGATTCCAACTGAACAGGTATATTCATGGAGTTCCATCTCTCTTATTAGGCATTGTTAGCTTTAGGTTTTTGAAGAAAACATGTCACAATCATAGCCCTGAACATGCTCATATGATTAGATTTCATTTATGTTTCGTGTGCTTAGAGAATTTCATGTCTGAACATTGATGAAAAGTTAGGTCAGAAATTGGGGGAGGAGAAATTCTCCCTCATCTTAGAGAGATAGGTCAAGTTATTTATATGGTTGAAACCGTCTCTTCATGCTGAACATTTCTTGTGTTATGAGTTTTTGCTGAAAAGCCAAGAATCAGGAGTTAGACATTGAGGAACAGGGGCGCGCGTTTTTCAAATGTTTGAAGCTGGAGGTTGAAGACAATGATCAGTGGGCTGGGCCTGTGTTGTTTCACTTTTCACACCACCCTTTTTGATTCACACCCCCCTGAGCCCATTTGTTCATTTCTTAACATTTTTGACTTTTTCTTTTTTGATTAACTTTGTTTATTTTTTCTCATGGCATTTAAAAATTAAAAATATTTTTTCCATCATTTTTTGCATTTATTGCATATTTATTTGTTTATTTTCTTTGTTTGTACATAAATATATATATACCATTATTAGAATAAAATAGAAAAATGGTGTAAATACATTTTTATTTTTATTTACTTTCTGAAAATATTCCACACAAAAAATACTCTTTTATTTATTTTATTAAAATATTAAATAAATATTTATTTTGTGTATAATACATATTTAGGGTTTAATATATATATATGTGATTATTAATATATTTAAGACAAAATATAAAAATACTTGATTTTTTTTATTTTTATTAATATTTGATATAAAAATACCTTTTTCCATAATACACTTCATTTTATTTTATTTTTATAAATAATAAATAAATAGTTGTATTAAATTAGATAATAATGCATTTTCTTTAAAATTAGGGTTTTTGCCCTAAATTTAAAATACTCAAAAATAATACATTTTTTATTTTCTTTTCTCTTTTACATAAATAATATTTTTTCATACATATACAAAACATTTTTGTGCATCTTGCATTTTTATTTAATTTTTGTACATTATTTAAATTGCAAATACTCAATTGATGTAATAATTTAGATTTAAATTCTTATCAATATCCCCATTTGAACATTTGTACCCCCCTTCCCATATTTGGTTTTGTAATAGCTTAGTAATTTTAATTTCGCACTTTATTGCTTTCTAATGATAACATGTTAGAATTAGGGTTTGTATGCGAAAAAAACGATAAAAAATAGTTTGACCTAATACAAGATAAACAAGCATGAAAATGGACACACAAATCACACTTGCACCCCCTAGGGTATTCCACTTGTTGCCTTCAAATAAATGGGCCATATTGCATGTTGAATTTCTTTGGGCAAGGCAAACAATTTGAATGATCATAGTCCCTCGACAAAACTTTTTCAAAAAAACAAACAAAAGCAAATGATCAAGTCCCTTAGAGAAATTGCTCAAAGACATTTAACGCCGTTGCAATTATGGTCTAAACGATGACCCGCGCCTGTCCCTTTCACATCCTAACACAAGGTTGCCCACCAAATACAATGGTGGAGCAAACTTGTTAAAAGGGTTAAAGCATAGCAATAGTCTTTTGAGAAATTTAGGAGTAGATAACCTCTTAGTTACTTGAATCAACTTGCAAAACAAAACACTTGCCTAATTTCAAAATCACACATCACAACACTTTCAAAACAAAACTTTCAAAAACAAAATGAAAACCTTTTCAAAAGACATACATCTTTGTATACATCCCCACATGGATCATTACAAAGGTTGCCACCACATTGGCCTCTTTTCAAAACATTTTCAAACCCACACACTCAAGCACCATTTAAAAATTGAAAACAAAAGGCAAGTGATCTAAGCAAGTAACTAAGAGCCCATGGATAACCATGGATAGAAAGGGTGCTAATACCTTCCCTTTCTATAATCTACTCCCCGAACCCAAGAAAACATCTCAAAAGGTTTTTGCTGTGCTTTTTAACCTTTCCTTAGGATAAAATAAAAAGTCGGTGGCGACTCTTGCTAACCACAACATTTGCGAATACAAACGCAAACCTCAAGTCAGTTCTCCCACCGTATCACAGAACTGGCGACTCTGCTGGGGAAAACTTTTAAAGTGGAGTAACCTTAGGGTTTAGATCACCTTTGTTTTCAATTGCTTGCTTTGTTTGCTTTTACATTTGTGGGCTTTGTATCAGAGTTTTATAGATCCTAACCCGGATCTGGGGATACCTTCTTAGAAAGTAGCAACAAGGCTGTGAGGGAACTGTGCGGGGTATACCGACATGGTTGAAACAGTCTGCTACGTTGATGTGGCACTTTGGTGTGTACCGGTAACCCTTGAGTTCAGTCAAGGAGAGTACGGGGCCGCCGCGTGGTGTCGTGAAGCATCAACTGACCTTAGGAACCTTAATTGAACCATCTTGGCCTTTTTAGGGTAGTGAGATAACTGACTTTGGTGCAGTCTGAGGTTGGTTGATACTCGATACTACACTCAATTGAGGGTTGCTTTCCTGGAATATTTCGGTCGCCAGTTCAGTGGCTAAATCGAAACGATGAACAATGAAAGCAATCCAGTGATATTGGGACCTTTAGAACCCGGTTACTTTTGATAGGACAGGTTGAGCCCACCAAACTTCAAGAGGGTAATACCCAGACCCCATGCAGGCCTAAACTCTAAGGGTTGGTGTGACTTGTGTGCCTTACCATGTTTGCCTTTGTGAATATTTATAGTGTATTTAATCATCACATCATTACATCATACAAACATCATGAGCATTGACTAACCATTTCAAGGGTTTCGAATCTTCATCTTTGTTCTTGTTTTATAGGACATGGAAACTGCTCGCAGAAAGACAATTCAGATTAGCCTTGTAAAGATCCCTCCTCAGCTTAAGGAACTTCTGTCCAGGATTCCCGAGGGTTCTTCATTCAGTGAGAGACATGGAAGACTCATCAACTTGGTTAACACCAACATTGAGGAGGACTTGATAAAGGTCCTGTTCCAATTCTTTGACCCTCTGCATCACTGCTTCACCTTCCCGGATTATCAGTTGGTGCCTACATTTGGAAGAGTTCTCCCGACTTCTGAAGGTCCCTATCCTTGATCAACTACCCTACAACGGTACGGAAGAGGAACCCAAGCTTGAAGAAATTGCTAAAGCCTTGCACCTACAGTCATCTGACCTCAAGGGACATTGGGAAGTTAGAAGTGGTATCAAGGGTTTCTTAGCCAGGTTTCTGTTTGAGAAGGCCCAAGAATGTTGGAACTCCCTTGACCTACAAGCTTTTGAAGAAGTCATGGCCCTCCTTGTCTATGGTTTGGTGTTATTCCCTAACCCAGATCAACTTATTGATGTCAGTGCTGTCCAGATCTTCATGACCAGGAATCCTATACCTACGTTGCTGGGGGACATCCTTCACTCATGTTACACTCGAACCATGAGAAGAAGGGGTGTCCTTATGTGTTGCACTCCTCTCCTGGGAAGGTGGTTTATTTCGCACCTTCCACAATCAGTTTTGAAGAACGAGCGGGGTTTGAGATGGTCACAACGGTTAATGACTCTTACGCATGCAGATATACATTGGTGTCCTAGGTCCAGGGAAGACGTCACTATCATCGATCGTTGCGGGGAGTACCCTAATGTTCCTTTATTGGGAATCAAAGGAGGTATTACCTACAACCCATGCCTGGCTTGGAGACAGTTTGGTTATGCTCGGAGGGATGGCCCTCATGACATGTTAATTCCTGACATAGTTTTCGACTTCGACAACGATACTCAAGGACTTCGTCAGAAATTTATCAGAGCTTGGAGGATGCCAAGTAGGATAGACAGCAAGACATTGGGGCACCGGAACTCCATCCCGTTGGAACCTTACCTCAAGTGGGTACGAGCCCGCTCCCAGAAGTTAGTGATGCCTTATCCTCATATGCTTCCTGTGATCAAAGAACCAGTCTTGGAAGGAGAAGCATCCTACACCATTCAACATCCCGGCATGCCCACCTCCTGGGAAGAGATGCAGAAGAGCTGGGTCCAGCTTAAGGAAGAACGGAATTCTCTTGAGACCAGTCTACATGCTAGTGAAAAGAAGGTCCTGGAACTCACCCGCCTGCTGCACGAGGAAAGGAATCTCAACACCTACATCGCGCCAAAGAGGATGCGCAATGTTTTTTTACCTTAAGGAGTTATTTTGTAATATTTGGCCCATGGGGCATTTATGTACTAACGAATTTTTCCTTATTAATATAATGTGCGTTCCTTTTTGTCTACAACAAATTTTGAATAGTCTAAATCCTTGAATGCATTGCATACATACGCATTCCATTGCACCATATGCATAGCAGGTACCCTATTTCGCAGGTTGCTTAATTTTCTTCGCTGTTTGTGTGAACAGTCATCATGAATCCAGACTCATCCAGTGAGCAGGCAATCAAGGCCCTTCAGGCCCAAAGTGTACAGTTTCAAGAGATGGTCCTAAGCCTAGCCCAAGGTCAGCAAGAGTTGAAGACTCTACTCATGAAGAAGAAGAAGAAAAAGAGGACCGCGCTGTTCAACGCCGGACGCAGATTTGGGAACACACTCCACAATGAAGCTGATCCAACCACTTCTTCTGCTGAGAAAAACAGTCCCCAAGGGGGAGGAGCTCCTAGTCTCGCAGTCTCCGACAACGAGACGGACTATAACGACGAACAATACCCACCTGCTGCTGACAGATACAAACAATTGGAGGACCGCTTAAGCGCCATGGAAATTCAGAATGTGCCGGGACTGGATTTCGGAGATTTGGGGTTATCTTCTGGGGTAGTCATTCCACACAAGTTTAAGGCGCCTGCCTTCGCCAAGTACGATGGGGTCTCCTGCCCAAAGCTGCATCTGAGGTCGTACGTAAGGAAAATCCAACCTTACACGGCGGATAAGAACCTCTGGATTCACTTCTTCCAAGATAGCCTCTCGGGGTCACAGCTTGAATGGTTCTACCAATTGGATGGAGCAAGCATCCGACACTGGGAAGATTTGGCAACCGCATTCTACAGACAATACCAATACAATTCTGATCTCGCTCCCACGCGTACCCAACTTCAGGGTATGTCTCTAGGGACGGGTGAAGGGTTCAAAGAGTACGCTCAAAAATGGAGAGATTTGGCTGGCAGGGTGCAGCCTCCATTGACTGATCGAGAACTGGTTGATATGTTTCTGGGGACGTTGTCTGGTCCGTTTTTCAATCATTTGGTTGGTAACTCCTCCGCTGGATTTACAGATTTGATATTAACAGGAGAAAGAATTGAAGCTGGCATCAGGTCAGGCAAGATACAGAAGGCTGCCTCTACAAGTGCTGAGAAGAGGCCATTTAAGAAAGAAGCAAGTGCCGTCTATGGTCCTAGAAGACAAGTCAAGCCCGAAAGTCGCCAAGCCGTCAATGCTTTGGTCATCTCCAAACCTGTTGCTGCTCCTCAGCAGTACAATCAACAAAGAAGCGAAAGGCCCAAGAGGCAGTATACCCGACTAAGTATGACATTATCTCAAATTTTACCCCAACTGTTATCCACCAACCTGGTGACCCTCAAAGAAGCTCCTAAGGTCGTCAACACTGCGTCTCCTAAATACAACCCAAATGCCCGGTGTGCTTATCATTCTGATAGTCCCGGGCACACTACTGATGATTGCTGGGCCTTGAGAAACAAAGTGCAAGATCTGATCGACGCAAAGGAAATTCAGTTTGAAGCGCCGGAGAGACCAAATGTTGTAACGGCTCCTATGCCCCAGCATAGGGTAAATGCCATCGAAGAAGAAATGTACGCTGTTTCGGTAGATGAAGTTGTTACCCCTCTAAAGACTGTTAAGAAGAACCTACTGCGGGCCGGTTTATTTCCGGGTTGCGGTGAAGGTTGCCTGTTCTGTGCTATTTCCCTATCTGATTGTCCCTTGCTGAGGTTAGGCATCCAAGGCCTAATGGATAGCAAGGAGATTCTATTCAAAAAGACTGCTGTTCAATTGGTTCCGATGAAAGAAGTTTCTGTGATTACCATCTTCAAAAATCCAATCAAGGCTCCCCCGAAGAAGCCTATTCAAATCATGACAGTTGCGCCTGTGATCATTACTGTTCCGGGGCCCCTCTCCTACGTGTCTGATAAAGCTGTCCCCTGGCATTATGGGGTAGACGTGTATGTAAATGGAATCAAACAAGAATTTGACACTAGCGCCAGTATCTGCGATATCACTGGTCCAGCCAAAGTTACCCGCAGTGGCAGGCTCTTCTCGCCTGACATTGCACCGCCCGCTATTCGAAGACCCCTCCTCATAAAACCTACAAGTATACCTGTTACTGTTGCCAATCAAGTTGTTTCCCCTGCTGCCGAGTCATCAAATGCTCGGGGCAAAGGGATTGAAGAAGAGCCCGCCCGGATGGAGGCACCAATACCCGTAAATGCTGAGGCCTCCCGACAAGAAATGGAGGAGATTCTGAAAATAATAAAGAAGAGTGATTTTAATGTTGTCGAGCAGTTGGGGCACACGCCCTCCAAGATCTCCCTGCTCTCCTTATTGCTATGCTCCGAGGCCCATGCTAAGGCCTTGATCTCATTTCTCAAGACGGCCCATGTGCCGCAGGAGACGTCTGCAGTCCAGTTCACTGATTGCATAGCGAATCTAACAGCGGACAACGGCTTGGGTTTTTCAGATGCTGACCTGACTGCGAAAGGGAGAGACCACAATGATGCCCTGCATGTCTCTATTGAATGCAGGGGCACTACTCTGGCGCATGTATTGGTGGATACTGGTTCTTCCTTGAATGTTCTTCCGAAAAAGGCTTTAGATCGTCTGGATTATGAAGGCCTGGAGTTGAAACCCAGCAATATCATCGTCAGGGCCTTTGACGGTTCCAAAAGGATGGTTCATGGAGAGGTTAACATCCCTATTCGTGTGGGCTCTCAAGTGTTTGACTCTACCTTTTACGTGATGGATATACGTCCATCGTACTCTTGTCTGTTGGGTCGACCTTGGATCCATAAAGCTGGGGCAGTGACCTCCACCTTGCACCAGAAGCTAAAGTATCCCGTCAGGGGGAGGATCGTCACTGTGCAAGGAGAAGAGGAGTATATGGTGAGCCATTTGAATTCCTTCAGGTACATCGAGATGGACGGAGAGTTTATTGAAACCCCCTTCCAGCATTTCGAGGAGGTGCATCCAATTTCAGCAGCTGCAGAGACAATGGCCGAAGAGAATGTTTCCTTGAAGATGGCTTCCCTAAGGGATGCCCGGGCTATGGTTCAGAAAGGCAATTGTGCACACTGGGGTCATCTTCCTGACTTCACTCAGAAGAACGACAAGTTTGGGCTAGGCTTTACTGCAGAGGCTCAGAAGGCGGTGCGCAAAGAGAAGATCGGAAAGGCTCCGGTGTTTATTTCCAGCTCAAGGGTGAATGCTATCGAGGAAGATGTAGAGGAAGCAGAGTTTGACAGTTGGATCTACCCGACTACCAACAACGGACCAAGCAACTGGACGGCAAAGGATTTTACCCCTATCACATTTGTCACGCAGTAATTAATTTCTTTTGATTTCCAATTTGTAACAAACAATATGTTAAAACTTTGTTGGCTCGGTGTCCTACCCGGGGCATCGTAGCTCCATTTGTGAGGGCTTTTTGTATGACATTTTCATATATCATCAATCAAAACATTGGACGTTTGTTGCATTTCAAATCTTGCGCTCTTTTCCTTTCTGTGTTATATATATTGCAAAACAGCTATATTTACACACACTCACTTATACAGGTTTCAATCCACTCTGGATCTCACTGGTAACAGCTCTGCTACCGCCAGTTATGACTTCGAAAATCCGATCAACTTGGCCGAAGACGAAGGTGAAGATGATTGCGAAGTGCCTGGTGAACTCGTAAGACTGCTACTCCAGGAAGAGAGGGCTATTCAACCACATGAAGAGCCTGTGGAGACAATTAACTTGGGTACTGAGACAGATAGGAAAGAGGTCAAGATTGGTGCCAATCTAGAGCTCAGCGTGAAACAACGATTGATCCAGATGCTACAAGACTACACGGAGATTTTTGCTTGGTCCTATGAAGATATGCCTGGTTTGGATGCCGACATTGTAGTTCACCATCTGCCAACCAAGGAAGATTGCCCTCCGGTAAAGCAAAAAGTTCGACGGATGCGTCCAGAGATGTCTGAAAAGATCAAGGCCGAGGTCATGAAACAGTTTGATGCCGGGTTCCTTGCAGTAACTTCTTACCCCCAGTGGGTTGCCAATGTGGTGCCAGTACCGAAGAAGGACGGTAAAGTCAGAATGTGTGTTGACTACAGGGATCTGAACAGGGCCAGCCCCAAGGATGACTTCCCCTACCTCACATTGATGTCCTTGTCGATAATACAGCTCAACACAAGGTGTTCTCCTTCATGGATGGTTTTTCAGGGTATAATCAGATTAAGATGGCTCCGGAAGATATGGAGAAGACTACCTTTGTGACTCAGTGGGGCACCTTCTGTTATAAGGTCATGCCATTCGGATTGAAAAATGCTGGGGCAACCTATCAACGTGCCATGGTTGCTTTATTTCATGATATGATCCATCATGAGATTGAAGTATACGTTGATGACATGATAGCGAGGTCTCAAACTGAGGAGGAGCACCTTGACCATCTGAGGAAGTTGTTTGACCGACTCAAGTTATACAAGCTGAGGTTGAATCCCAACAAATGCACCTTTGGGGTAAGATCCGGAAAGTTGCTAGGTTTCATTGTAAGTGATAAAGGTATTCAGGTGGATCCTGCCAAGGTTAAAGCTATTCAGGAGATGCCGACTCCAAAAACAGAGAAAGAAGTCAGAGGTTTCCTAGGACGACTGAATTACATTGCCCGATTCATCTCACATCTGACCGCTACTTGTGAGCCAATCTTCAAATTACTGAAGAAAGATCAAGTGGTACGCTGGAATGATGAATGTCAGGCCGCCTTTGAAAGAATAAAGGAATATCTCCAAGAGCCACCCATTCTTATGCCACCGGTGGAAGGAAGACCTCTGATACTATACTTGACAGTGCTTGATAATTCAATGGGGTGTGTGCTGGGGCAGCATGACGAGTCTGGCCGAAAAGAGCACGCTATTTATTACTTGAGCAAAAAGTTTACCGACTGTGAGTCTCGTTACTCACTGCTTGAGAAAACTTGCTGCGCTCTTGTATGGGCTGCTCGCCGGCTGAGACAGTATATGCTGACTCACACTACCTTATTGATTTCAAAGATGGATCCCATCAAGTACATATTTGAAAAGCCCGCTCTGTCTGGGAGAATAGCGAGATGGCAAATGATCTTAACAGAATATGATATCCAGTATACAACTCAGAAAGCAATTAAGGGAAGTGTACTGGCAGATCATTTGGCACACCAACCTATGGACGATTACCAATCATTAAACTTTGATTTTCCGGATGAAGACATCATGGTGGTAACTGACTGTGAAGTACCTGGACCGGATGAAGGACCTGAGGAAGGATCCCGATGGTCTATGCATTTTGATGGAGCCTCCAATGCTTTGGGTAACGGCGTCGGCGCTGTAATCATATCTCCCAAAGGAACTCATACTCCCCTCACCGCCCGATTATGTTTCAGCTGCACCAACAATATGGCAGAATATGAGGCATGCATCATGGGTTTACAAGCTGCAATCGACTTAAGGATAAAATTTCTAAGTGTCTTCGGAGATTCCGCTCTCGTGATCAATCAGATCAAAGGCGAGTGGGATACGAAACACCCGAATCTTGTTCCTTACAAGGAGTATGTGTCGACCTTGCTCCCTCACTTTGAAGAGATAACTTTTGAGCATTTCCCCAGAGAGGAGAATCAGCTAGCGGACGCACTAGCCACGATGTCTTCAATGTTCAAAGTTAAATGGGACAATGAGGCTCCCCGAATCATAATCTGGAAGTTGGATGAACCGGCATACTGCTGCGAGCTCGAGGCTGAAAAGGTGACTGAAAAACCCTGGTATCACGAGGTAAAGAGGTACTTGGAAGCTCAGGAATACCCTGAAGGTGCGTCTGTCAATGATAAGAAGTTCATGAGGAGGTTTGCTGCAAAATTCTTCCTCAGCAACGGCATTCTCTACAAACGGAATCATGATTCGACTCTGCTGCGTTGTGTGGATAAGGCTGAAGCAGAGAAAATCATGATGGAACTACATGAAGGTACGTTTGGAACCCATTCCAGTGGACACACCATGGCTAAGAAAATCCTTCGGGCAGGATATTTCTGGTCCACAATGGAAGCCGATTGTTACCAACATTCCCGAACTTGTCATAAATGCCAGATCTATGCTGACAAGGTGCATATCCCTCCGGTTCCTTTGAATGTCCTGACGGCGCCTTGGCCTTTCGCAATGTGGGGCATCGATATGATCGGTGAGATCCGACCAACGGCATCCAATGGGCATCGCTTCATCTTGGTGGCGATCGATTATTTCACAAAATGGGTTGAGGCAGCTTCCTATGCCACAGTAACCAAGAGCGTTGTGGCACGTTTCATCCGGCATAATCTGATCTGTCGGTACGGCGTCCCAGAAAGAATCATTACAGATAATGGTACCAATCTCAATAACAAAATGATCACTGAACTCTGTGAACAATTTAAGATACAGCACCACAATTCTTCTCCCTACCGGCCGAAGATGAATGGGGCTGTAGAGGCAGCCAATAAAAATATCAAGAAAATTGTGCAGAAGATGACAGTGACCTATAAAGATTGGCACGAGATGTTACCGTTCGCTCTTCATGGGTACCGCACCTCAGCAAGGACGTCAACCGGGGCAACTCCCTTCTCCTTGGTCTATGGCATGGAGGCAGTCTTGCCAATTGAAATCCAGATACCCTCTCTCCGGATAATGAAGGATGCAGACTTGAATGAAGATGATTGGATCCAGAATCGACTTGATCAATTAAATCTGATTGACGAAAAGAGGCTCACTGCTATCTGCCACGGTCAAACGTATCAGAAACGGATGATCAAGGCATTTAACAAGAAAGTCAGACCGCAAGAGTATTAAGTTGGGGACCTGGTAATCAAACGCATCATCCTTCCTCAAAATGATCCCCGGGGCAAATGGACCCCTACTTACGAAGGGCCATTTGTGGTTAAGCGTGTGTTCTCAGGAGGAGCCATGATCCTAACCACCATGGATGGTGACGACCTTCCTCACCCCGCCAATGCAGACATAGTGAAAAAATACTACGCATAAATAAAAGACCCGCTAGGTTGACATACCTAGGCAAAAATAAGGGCTTCCCGGCGAACCAAAAGGGTTCGGGCAAAAATAAGGGATGAAATGAATAAAAATCTGTACACCCGGTAAGTCGAAAACCTGAAAGGGCGGCTTAGGCAAAAATGGGTATCCCGGTGGACTAAAAACCCGAAAGGGCGGTCCAGGCAAAAGTTAGGGATAAAAGCGTAACACTATGTCTCATTGGATCACTTCGCATCCGGAATTCGGCATCAACTATCTGGCTCCAAATTTCGGCATTGACCAATCAACTTCATCTTCAAATTAGGCAGCAAAGCGATGAGACGTTCAAAGACATAAAGGCGATAGCAGAGTTGGAACCCAGTGGGATTGTTCACATAGCTGTTTTGTTTCCTTTTTCAAATTGTAAACTCTATACTAGTTGGCGATGTCCTCTTACTAGGATGTCAGCCTCTTGTACAAAAACGCCTATTCACAGGCAAAGTTTAAATCAATACAAATTCACTTGTCCATACAAACTACCATTGTTTTCCTTTTTTGGTTTTGTCTTGCGAAGAACGTCCAATGTTCATTTTTGATATATGCATTTGACATTAAATTGCTGATTCATAAATGTTTGCATATGAAACAAGAGATTAATTACAGGTGACATCAAAGACAGGGGCAATGTGGAGTTGTTTAATGCAGTCTGGTTGTTCTGTCCGCCAAGGCACCAAGGTAGGTTCAACTGAAGAATGTGGCCAAATCATCTCAACGCCCCGCAGAGTAAAACAAGGTTCAGTAGTACTTTCCCCAAGCGGAGTTGATTCCCCGTCGATCCCGAAAAGAGACAACATTCCCCGGCAGGTCTTAAAGCTCATCCCCAGTAGATTCTGCAAGCTTATCCCCTGCGAAGAACGGACGTCTCGCCTGAGTTTTATTTAGAGTTATTTCCTCACAAGGACTTATAACTGGGTTATCCTCAGCTAAAAGCCACGGAAGACCGCTCTCGGCAAAGTTCCTTCAAATCCCCAGCGAAGTCTATCTTTGGTATTCCCAAGCAGAGTTTATCTTTGGAGTTCCTCAGCGGAGTTTATCATCATTATCCTTAGCGGAATCCATCGTTAAAGTCCTCAGCAGGCCTCTCATCAAAACTTCGGCCAAGTATCTCTTCCACAGAGCAGCTTCCCGGCCGTTTGTCAAGGATTTATTTTCCTAAGATGAAATTACACTCATAAACATTTCACATTTTCATACATCTTGCTTACATACATGATGAAGCGCATACAACACCATCTCATGTTGAACATCATGATATCATGAACATCATACATCATGACATCGCATACAACTTACGTTTTTGCCTTTTCAGGAAAAAGACAATCTCAAAAGCGACTACCTTCAACTGTCACAATTCCAGATTCGATTGCTGTATCCAGCCAGGGCACATCTGAGAGTGATCAGTTTCTAGACTCGACTCCTGTATCTAGCCAGGGCACGTCTGAAGAGTTCGAAGATTCGATTCCTGTATCCAGCCAGGGCACATCTATCAACTACAACATCTCCAGATTCGATTCCTGTATCCAGCCAGGGCATATCTGTTGACCACGTTTCCAGACTCGACTCCTGTATCTAGCCAGGGCACGTCTGAAGAGTTCGAAGATTCGATTCCTGTATCCAGCCAGGGCACATCTATTAAACGACTATTTCCAGATTCGACTCCTGTATCCAGCCAGGGCACATCTGTGAGCAACCGATTGTAGATTCGATACCTGTATCTAGCCAGGGCATATCTGCATAAGGAGACTGAAGATCAAACACCTGTAACAAGCCAGGAAAACATCCTCCTTCCTCAAATACACAAGTTTCTCGCAAAGGAATCTCTTATGCGACCGACACTTCCAAATGGCATCTATAAGCCCATTCCCGACAAGGTTCCGTCACTTCTCCAGATGGCATCTAAAAGCCCATCTCCCTATCCACCATCTCTCCAAATGGCATCTATAAGCCCATTCCCGACACCACATTGCTGACACTTCAACATGCGAGTGCAAATTTCCGGACACTCTAGTGTCCAATCTCCTTTTACCCTCGAGTCACGAAAGGCAAACTTGCCAATCTAACTCTTCAGGTTCAAGAAGATTGAACAGGGGCAACTGTTGTACCCCAAAATTTGCCCTCCCATTTCCTCAACATTTTCTCATCACAAGACCTTTGAAGATCAAGATCCAATTAGGGTTCTCTCTGCTCAAGACTTCTCCTTGCACTGTGGACTCAAATTAGGGTTTGTGTTTGCCCAAGGATGTTTTGACCTAAAATGCCTAAGATGACTTTCATGCTTCATATTGGACCCCCAAGTTTACCCATGCCAAGTTTCAAGTCTTGATTCCAAGTTTTACCCAGTCAATTGGACAGTTGACCTAGAAATCAGCTGTATTGGGGAAAAAGTCAACTGTGGCCAATTGACAGTCAAACCTCATGAAATTTGATCCACATCAACATTATGAACTCATATGGACCATTTGATCAAGTTTGGATCACAATTCCACAATAAATTTGATCAAATCACCAAAAGGGCAAAATGGTCATTTTTAGGGTTTTGACTGCACAAAGGCAATTTTTGACTGTTTGACCTAGCCAATGGCAAACCAAGCTCATATATGGACTCAAGGACCCCATGGAATTATCTTGACACATTCATCAAGCTCAAAAGATCCCAAGTACACAAGATTGACAGTTGAATTTCCCAGTCAATTGATCAATTTTGACTGTATACTGAAAAGTCAAACTTTGACTTTTTGGTCAAAATCAAGAGTCAAGATTCATTTTTCACCAAAACATGCCAAATCATGAAACTTGTTCACCAAGAAATCACAAAATGCAAATTAGGGTTAGAAAATGGAATTTTTCATAACTTAGAATTTTTCTAAGTTATGGAAAACCCTAATTTTTTCCCAACTTTGCCCCATCTTTTCACCATGATCCATTGGGATTCAAACAAAAGTCAAAACATGAAAGTTGTAGCTTGTTGCATAGTCTACAACTTTGATTCACAAAGTTTTCTCATTTGAAGCTTGTATCTCAAGTTATAAGTTTTTGAATAAGGGCACTAAACCATCTTTTAACTTAGTGAAATTTGACCTATTTTGACAAGGTTTTCTACCCTACTTCAAGGCCACTTTTCATACCCTTCCACTTGGAATTTTGATTTTCATTTCAAAGATGGATTGTAGTACACATTCCAAGCTTTCCAAAATGTCCAAGAACTCATCAAACAACCTCATAACTTGAGAGATTCGAATTTCACAAGTTGGCAAAAATTCACTTTTGTTCTTCATCAAGACATGTTCATAATCTTGCCAATTTGAAATCAGTTTGCTTTATGCTTGATTACAGGTCCTTGAACCATTTCATACTCAATAATTTAATGCATATTCAATGTGTTAAGGTCATGTTCTTTGTGTTCTAACATTGCATAATGGTTTAATCCTAAACTAGATAAAGTGAAATTTCCATTTTTGAAAAGTTTAGCTTTATGTCAAGTTTGTAATCCAACAAGTACATGAAAGATCTGCTTTGCACAAGATTATGTGCATAACACACTGATCAAGGGAGGCTTATGCAGCACATTAGGAGGCCCCCTACTAACCTAAAACAACCAACTTGCTTTTGTTGCTTAAGATAGAAGAAAAGTCCATAACTTATGCTATCTCTCATCTCAGCTTACATACACAACACAAAAGCTATCAAACACATTCCATAGACCAAATCCAAGCTAACACACGAGCCCTTGCCATCTGAAACACTCCCATTGCTCTAATCACCTCAAAACTGCACAAACAGGGGAGCCCCTGCAGTTTGAGTGCAAACTCCCAATCCCTTCGAGCATTTTGATCCAAACCTTTTCCTCTACCTTCCCTACAACATATGCAAGCTAACCATGTCCTAAAATCAGACCTGTAACACCTCCAAGCCACTTCACCATTTTTAATTTTCTGTTTTGCAGTTGGAGTTCATTAGCTCGATTCAGGGAGTTTCAAGACAAAGTAGGAATTGGAAAAGCTCCCTTACACTTCAAGGAAGCTGTACAAGTCATCATTTCACTCTGAAACATCCTCCATTGCCAAGCTCGATTCCAACTGAACAGGTATATTCATGGAGTTCCATCTCTCTTATTAGGCATTGTTAGCTTTAGGTTTTTGAAGAAAACATGTCACAATCATAGCCCTGAACATGCTCATATGATTAGATTTCATTTATGTTTCGTGTGCTTAGAGAATTTCATGTCTGAACATTGATGAAAAGTTAGGTCAGAAATTGGGGGAGGAGAAATTCTCCCTCATCTTAGAGAGATAGGTCAAGTTATTTATATGGTTGAAACCGTCTCTTCATGCTGAACATTTCTTGTGTTATGAGTTTTTGCTGAAAAGCCAAGAATCAGGAGTTAGACATTGAGGAACAGGGGCGCGCGTTTTTCAAATGTTTGAAGCTGGAGGTTGAAGACAATGATCAGTGGGCTGGGCCTGTGTTGTTTCACTTTTCACACCACCCTTTTTGATTCACACCCCCCATGAGCCCATTTGTTCATTTCTTAACATTTTTGACTTTTTCTTTTTTGATTAACTTTGTTTATTTTTTCTCATGGCATTTAAAAATTAAAAATATTTTTTCCATCATTTTTTGCATTTATTGCATATTTATTTGTTTATTTTCTTTGTTTGTACATAAATATATATATACCATTATTAGAATAAAATAGAAAAATGGTGTAAATACATTTTTATTTTTATTTACTTTCTGAAAATATTCCACACAAAAAATACTCTTTTATTTATTTTATTAAAATATTAAATAAATATTTATTTTGTGTATAATACATATTTAGGGTTTAATATATATATATATATATATGTGATTATTAATATATTTAAGACAAAATATAAAAATACTTGATTTTTTTTATTTTTATTAATATTTGATATAAAAATACCTTTTTCCATAATACACTTCATTTTATTTTATTTTTATAAATAATAAATAAATAGTTGTATTAAATTAGATAATAATGCATTTTCTTTAAAATTAGGGTTTTTGCCCTAAATTTAAAATACTCAAAAATAATACATTTTTTATTTTCTTTTCTCTTTTACATAAATAATATTTTTTCATACATATACAAAACATTTTTGTGCATCTTGCATTTTTATTTAATTTTTGTACATTATTTAAATTGCAAATACTCAATTGATGTAATAATTTAGATTTAAATTCTTATCAATATCCCCATTTGAACATTTGTACCCCCCCTTCCCATATTTGGTTTTGTAATAGCTTAGTAATTTTAATTTCGCACTTTATTGCTTTCTAATGATAACATGTTAGAATTAGGGTTTGTATGCGAAAAAAACGATAAAAAATAGTTTGACCTAATACAAGATAAACAAGCATGAAAATGGACACACAAATCACACTTGCACCCCCTAGGGTATTCCACTTGTTGCCTTCAAATAAATGGGCCATATTGCATGTTGAATTTCTTTGGGCAAGGCAAACAATTTGAATGATCATAGTCCCTCGACAAAACTTTTTCAAAAAAATAAACAAAAGCAAATGATCAAGTCCCTTAGAGAAATTGCTCAAAGACATTTAACGCCGTTGCAATTATGGTCTAAACGATGACCCGCGCCTGTCCCTTTCACATCCTAACACAAGGTTGCCCACCAAATACAATGGTGGAGCAAACTTGTTAAAAGGGTTAAAGCATAGCAATAGTCTTTTGAGAAATTTAGGAGTAGATAACCTCTTAGTTACTTGAATCAACTTGCAAAACAAAACACTTGCCTAATTTCAAAATCACACATCACAACACTTTCAAAACAAAACTTTCAAAAACAAAATGAAAACCTTTTCAAAAGACATACATCTTTGTATACATCCCCACATGGATCATTACAAAGGTTGCCACCACATTGGCCTCTTTTCAAAACATTTTCAAACCCACACACTCAAGCACCATTTAAAAATTGAAAACAAAAGGCAAGTGATCTAAGCAAGTAACTAAGAGCCCATGGATAACCATGGATAGAAAGGGTGCTAATACCTTCCCTTTCTATAATCTACTCCCCGAACCCAAGAAAACATCTCAAAAGGTTTTTGCTGTGCTTTTTAACCTTTCCTTAGGATAAAATAAAAAGTCGGTGGCGACTCTTGCTAACCGCAACATTTGCGAATACAAACGCAAACCTCAAGTCAGTTCTCCCACCGTATCACACTAATCATACAAAAATTCTTTTCATTGTAAAAAATATCAACCAATCTATTTCTTTCTGCCGTTCGGCTTTTCTCTTCTAAGAACATGTTAGTTCCTTTCCACTACAGGTCATAGGTCTCCAAAGGTCGAGCAGCGGTGGAATGATTGAATGCAACGTTGTTCATTTAAAAAATACAAACAAACAAAATATATGAGCCGAACTACGACACTCTGATTCCTTTAAGGGGATATGTAGGCATCTGGTCATGGGGCTCAGTCGAGCAAATTTTTTTAAATATTTCCTTCTTTTCCCTGTGTTTTCTTCGTAGGAATTCCCTCTTAGTTTATAACCCTTAAGCATTAGATCGAACACACCCCTTGATTAGAATAACGAGAGTGGATCCCGTAGAGTACTATGGACGTGTGGGGTGCTAATACCTTCCCCTCGCGTAATCGACTCCCTTACCCAATCTCTCGGTTGCAAGACCTTGATGTCCCCCTTTAGGTTTTTCTTCGATGATTTTCCTTTCCCTTTTATGGGATAAATAAATACTCGGCGACGACTTCATTGATTTTACCGCTACAGAAAAATGGCGACTTCACTGGGGATGTCAATGTCGACCTATTACTGGTCCATCCCGTGAGTCACTCCTAGCTCCCGTTTTTATTTTCTTAGGGTGTTTATCATTTTGCTTTTATGGATTATTAATTTGTATATGTTTGAGCATATGTTTGCATTGCATCTTTATTGTTGTTTGTTATATTATTGCTGTGCTGGTTTCTCTGTTTCTTTGTTGGGTGGGTATTACTATGAGGTAAAAGGCCTAATACCCAGGCCAAGTGGAAACCACAGGAACACTAGGAATATAGTGGAACATGAATGGCTAGTTGACTTAGGTTTCACTATGCCGCCATGTCGTCCACGCTCAGATGAGGTACAAATGAGGGACTATCGTTTTCACGTAGGTGATATGGCGATATTTTTTCAGGAGTACCCTTGATTCTGAGTTACCATTGACCTTACCATGACCTAGTCTTTACCCGTGAGTGGGGAGAGAATAATCTTTATAGGTACAGATGGTGACTATACATGTTCCGTTGGTGACTCTGATTATACTGATGAATTTGATCCTTGATATTCTGAATTATTCCGAACCTTTGATCTTATTACATATGACAGTGGTTCTGTTATCAGTTCAGCAGCTATTCAGTATTGTGGAAACTTTGGTCTTATGTTTATTGCACTTGCATCAAGGCATATTTATTTTATAAAAGAAACGCAAAAAAAATAATATTTAATTGCCTAACTTGCATTTGCATTTCATTTCCAGGATTATTCTAAGGTCTGTCATTAGCATCAAAGATGGATAACAACATGGAGACAAGCTCAGAGTCTCTTAGAAACACTGCTGCTTATCAGTTTCCATGCTTTGGTGGCCGATTACGAGAGGTGGGAGCTCTTGTGAAGGGACCAAATGAAAAAGTTTTCAGAGGACAATATGGAAACTTACTGCCATTGGTGAACGATGATCTTGAGGAGTGGGCCGTGAGAACACTTCTTCAGTTCTATGATCCGCAGCTACACTGTTTTACTTTCTGGGACTACCAATTGGCACCAACTCTCGAAGAATGTGCACACATTATGGATGTCAAGGTGACCAACGGTATTCCTTTTGTTCGAGAACCAGAGACTCCAGACTATATGGCGATCGCCAGAGCTCTTTATTTGACTCATGGTGAAGTTAAAAGCAACTGGATTAACAAAAGCGGCACGAATGGTCTCCCTATGAATTACTTGATATCAAAGGCCAAGGTTTTTGCAAAGGACATGAATTGGACCGTATTTAATGCACTGCTGGCAGCAATGATTTATGGTTTGGTCCTCTTTCCAGTGTCTAAGAAGTTGGTGCATCTATCCGCATTACGTGTCTTCATGAATGGTAATCCGGTACCAACTCTACTTGCTGACACTTATTACACCATCCATTCCCGACATGGGAAGAAAGGGGAAGTCATGTGTTGCGCGATCGCACTTTATAAATAGTTGATGATGCATATGCCTACAAAAGGGCCTTTTGTTCATACTGCCGATTCGTCTTTATAGTCGCAGCGTATCATGGGACTCACCTCGTAGGATATTGTTTGGCAAAGCGTGATAGGTTTGAAAGAGATCATTATAGGGTGTGGAGAATTCCCTAATTCCCCGCTTATAGGGACAAGGGGCTGCATTAATTATAACTCTATCCTGGAACACCGTCAATTAGGATTCACAATGTTAGATAGACCCGATGAGCGGGAGGTGATGGATACCGTTTATTTTGGTAAAGGGGAAGATGTAGTGTTGCTTGAAAAGGTGAAGATAGAATGGGGACATATTCGCCGTAAAGGGAAACTTTCTTTCATCCATAATGGAAGTGTGGCTTATGATACTTATACGAGCTGGATTCAGGATCGTGTGAGGGAAGTGAGGTTACCTTATAAAAAGGGGAGGTTGCTATATCTCCAACCTGATTTTGATCCATTAGTGGATGCTCAGGAGGACAATTCTTTATTCCATATTGATTCGTTTCCTGTGCAGCCTGTCACAGGAGGATTAGAGTTCGTTCCTATGACGTGTTTTAAGAATGTCAAGGCCGAAAACCTCAAACTCCAGGCTAGGCAGGAAGAAATGAATGTGGATATGTCATTTGCTTTTCAAGACAAGAAGAATCTCATGAAAGAGGTTAAGCTGAAGAACCAGTTGCTAGAAAAACATGGTTTGCTTGAGCGGTCGAAGAGACTTAGGGTCAAGGGTTTTGATACCGCCAATCGACAGGTTGAAGAGTTACAGGCTAGTCATCAGGAGATAGAAAATATTCGATTGGCCAAAAAGGAATTGGAAGCTAAGAATTGCGAGGAGGTTAAGATTTTAAAGAAAAAGTTGCGAGAGAAAGATGTTCGCTTGACCCAAGTTGTGAAAGAGTTGACAAAAATCAAAGCCCAGGTAGCAAATGAAGACAAGGTTCCAGCGGAAGAAGTCGAGGTGGGAAATATAGGTTCTGAGGATGGGGAACTCAAATATCATTGTTTGTTGGCGCTAGTAAAAAAGAGGGGCTTTGTGACTGGAGACCCTTTCTCTGAAGAGGATTAGCCGGATAGTTGAGCTTAGGGAGAATTTTTTTTACTGCACTTACCTTTTATGCTTGTTTTGATCGACAAGGTCACCGTCAGTCTTGTTGGACGAGGCCTCTTTAATAATTGACTCTATTTGTACTAAATCACTATCGTATGGATGTTTGTTCGACTCTATGATATGAGCAGTTTCTACCCTGATACTTTGCCTTTATTCTATTTTATCTTGTTGTCCATCCTATTATTTATTGATGCTTGATGAAAAAACCAAAGGATTCTCCTGGAAATGATAAAACACTTCATGCATAATCATTCATCTATGCATACCATATCATGACAGGTGGTCACGGCATGTTTTCTTATCTTTGATTCAGGTTTCTTTATAGAGATTGCTACCACAAATTTTCATCGTTATAATACTCGAAGCACTTTCAAGAGGAAGATGGAACAAATTCAAGCAGATGTTATGGATATGGGTATTGAGATGGATACTCGGGTTGACCAGTCGATGAAGATCATTCGAAATATGGCTCGTCAACAAGAGGAAATAAGAGCCATGACTATGAAGGCTGCTGATAGGAGATATCTAACTGCTTTGGTTAAGACTTTGGTTGCCGCCTAAGTCAACCTTCCTAGGAAGGAAGAAGAGATAGCAAAAGTCTTCACAAAAACTCTAAAATCATTCTTTCAAGGGAAAATGATAGTCAATGCACCCAATGATTTCCCAGAAGAAGTGAACATGCAAGTGCTTTTAGAAAAGGACGTCCGAAAGGAATGTTTATCTGAGGACAGTGGCACAACTAGTGGTGTGAAAAAGCTTGATAATGATTTTTCTAAGAAGAGAACCAGAAGAAGAAACAATCAACGTCATAATCAGTGTGTTCCTTCTGTCAACCATGTGTTCAATTTACCTCTTGCCACTCCAGTTTGTCAACGGAATCAGCAAGTTCCTAGTCATAAGAAAGTTCAGTTTGATCCAATTCCAATGACTTATACAAAGTTGTTTCCTATCCTAGTTCAGGGGAATTTGGTTCAAACACGATCTCCACCGAAGATTCTTGAGAAGATACCTTGGTACTACAAAGCTGATTTGACTTGTGCTTTTCATCAGGGAGCCCCTGGGCATAGTATTGAACAATGTTATCCATTAAAAGATGAAGTCCAGAAATTGGTCAGAAGTGGTATCTTATCACATAAGGATACTTGTCTTGAGGTTCAAGCCAAGTCTTTGCCGAAGAATAAACGTGATTGAAGAATGCCCTGAATTTTAAGGATGATTAGTCTTCTCATGTTTACTAGAAATTTTACTGATTTCTCATTTGTAATTCTTCTTATTAATCATTATACTGTTTGCACGTAAGAACTTGTTTACATTTGAATGATTATCTTAATACAATGAATATGTTTGTCTTGAAGAAATCCATTCGTTTCACTCGTATTTATTTTTTATTTTAAATTGCTTTTTGCATTATGATACCAACTTGTTATCCATGCTCTTGCCTAAGCATAGATTGGAGGGAGGATGATGAATTTAAAATGCAAAATTTCTGGTTGTATGCTTTTGAATAAAACCCTATTGACGATGTACAGGCATTGTTTCAAATTCCCAAACACCGGAGATATAAGGGAGTGAAACCCTCGTTAACCCCTTTGAGCCTTGAAGCATGAGTTTCTTTTCTATTCAGAAAAAACCCTCATTTTTAACCTGGGGCAGGGTAGTGTTCAGTTAATTTGATCAAGCGTTCAGAACTCATCAGAAATGCGCATCTAAGGATACAACAACAGTTATCTTTCAAAAGGTTAAAGAGACTCAAAATTATAATGGGTAACCTTCACTTATCAAGAGTGTGCGTCAATTGACGATACCCCAATGGGTATATCTCGCACATCATAAAGTCAGTAGACGATGATACAATAATGGTTATCCCTCATCTTCCAAGAAATAGGGCAGTCACAATTCTTCCAGCAAGTCGAAAATGACTCAACATCACACGACATGTTCAAAAAGAAAGAAAAGGTGATATAAAAATGAATGCAAAAATGAAATGAATAAGAAGTGATTAAAGAAAAGACAAAAAGCCCCGCTAAGTCGAAACTTGGAAAAAACTCGCTTAGGCAAAAGTCAGGGCATCCCGCTGGGCTTCATAGTCAAATTCAAAAAGAATTTGTCTAGGCAAAAGTTAGGGAAAATGATGGAAATTCTGAAAGGAAAAAAAGGATTACAAAATGGATATCCTTAGCAAGGAAATATGTTGCGTGATTAGACAATAAAAGTAAAAATAAGTGATTGTCATATCCAAAGAAAACCTTGGTTGTTTCCTCAACTGTCTCGAAATTTCTTTTGAGAGATGAATGTTTATATCGAGTTAACTGAACTTAGGACTGGAGAACATCATGAAAGGGGTGGGCACCAAATAACTTTGAGCCTTAAAATCCATTTTTCCTATAAAAAAACCGTGAACCAGGCCACGTTACAACCCTCGAAAGTCCTAATTGAGACAAGGTTTATTTCGAAAGCAAACTTCAACGAGATAGCGTTTTCTGACTCTCATGAATTTTGCTAAAAAAATTTTTGTGTTGGTATCATATGCTTTTGTTATCTGAAAAAAAAATCAATTTTGCGTCCTGGTTAGTGATTCACTTACAAGGTTTTGCGAAATATTTTCAATAAAATCTTTAAGAC
The DNA here is from genome assembly GCA_948472305.1 of Vicia faba. Classification (NCBI taxonomy): domain Eukaryota; kingdom Viridiplantae; phylum Streptophyta; class Magnoliopsida; order Fabales; family Fabaceae; genus Vicia; species Vicia faba. The sequence continues at coordinate 1,189,678,759 of OX451740.1, read as the reverse complement.
TTACATAATTGTTGCATTAGAATTATCATTCTTAGAATAAACATTATTCTGCTTCTAAAACCACTGCATGATATCAAAAAAGCTTACATTTGAGTATCAGCAAAAGGCATGTAGCTAAGAAGAAATTGTCAGGTAAAAAAAGATGCATCATTCAGCTAATCTAGGGAAATTACGTCGAGATTCGACGAATCTCCAGGAACTTTTTGGTCAGGAAGATTATCTTAAAAGTAGACAGCCAAGGGCAAGTCGTGAAAAATATCTTGACCAATACGGTAAACTTGGGACAACATATTTGTTTCCAAGGGCATTTCCAATTTTTTTGTCAAGACTGTTACTAGGTTCTTCCACGAGCCAAAGATTTTCCTCAAGCAATATTATTTCTGATGATCTGCATGATAGATAGGTGCATTATTCCCTATATAGTAACTGACCAGCTAGTGGGTTTCGTCCCAGTTGTAGTGTGGTAGTGGGTTTGCAATCCCATTATCTTCCCCAGTTAAGTGTTGGTTCAGTTTGTCTTCAAGCAGCTATTTGATGTTGGGTTTGTAATCCTATCCTCCCCAGTCAAGTCCTGATTCATATTTCTCCGACTGAGTGTAATTTACTTCCGTGTTCAAAAGATGATCAAGCAGAGGTTGCAAAGTTACAAAGCATGTGCTTAGTTGTCGAACTCTTTCTCCCTTCATGTTGAGAAGTAATGTAGAATCTTTAGCAGGATATTATGCCCTCCAATTGTGATATTGTTGTTGTAGTATGCCTCTAAGCAACCAGACAAGGGCAATATACATTCTAAGAAGTTTTGAGATAAGCGTCTACTCCTTGGGTTTTTTCTCACTGTGCACTGAATTTGATTTAAAATCCCCATGAGCTGACCCATTACTTTGCTGTCGACTTCTTAATTCTCGAGATGACTCGAGGATGATGCTTCCCTCTAAAGCTGTTATCCCATGGAATTCCATGATCTCTCTCTAGAGAATTTTGCAAAATTATTATGCTTGATATTGAAGACTGTATGTGGGCTCTCTTTGGTGTGTGTGGCTTCTTTTTCCCCAATGAAGTTAGCATAACAATCCCCCAGTTGAGGCATCAACGGTGTAGTTTTGCATCTTCCTCGGTAAAGTATGTATTGACTGTTAGAACATAGTTTGATTCTACAACCCTTGGTTAGAGTTTTTGATGATAACAAATACAAAGAATAAATAAATACAAAGAACAAATATGCTCCTTAAAAATATGTTTTATGTATGCAGAAGTTCTGATCAAATCAGCATCAAAAGATAAGCCATAAGTGCTACACGTTGAAGCAATCAGAACATACGCTGAAGATTGATGACCATAACCCGCGCTTAATCAAAGTAAACTCTAACTCTGAACAAGAACATATCAAACCAAGTCATCAATATTCTGAAGCGTCATCATCAGTAAGGAGAAAAGATTCTGAAGCGTTACTGAACATTCAAGACAACATCAATTCCAACGGCTTCCTTCAGACAGGATCTTCTTCAAAAGGAAAGTGTGTTAATGACATTAAACTTGCTTTATGATCAATGTCATTACATTGCCTATATAAACAAGTCTGCTTTCAAAATGAAGCACGCACGTATATACAATGATTTACAAAATCACCACTCACGCATATTCAAGCTGCAAGCAAATTCATTCTTTATTCTAAGCTATAAACCTGTGTAATTTATCACAGTTGTGATATACAATTTTTGTTAGAAAAACAACAACACATATTGTTTTATCTTATTGAAAAAGAGATCCTTGAGATTAACCGGATTATGGTTGTACTCAAGAAGACTTTAACAGTTGTTAAAGTAGCTTTTGTAATCTTGTTGAGATTAGTGGATTAAGACTTCATTGGAGAGAGGAGAAATCACCTTGACGGGTGGACTGGAGTAGTTTGAGATCAAACGAACCAGGATAAAAATACTGTGTCATTAAGCTGTCTTAGATTCTAGTTTTCAATTCAACCCCCTTCTTGTATTTTTCACATCTTCAATTGGCATCAGAGCGCCTGGTTCTGAGCTTAAACACTTAACTGTGTTAGTACAAGATCCAAGCATCAGAAAAACACTATGGTGGGACCAAGCCAAAACATCAGCAATGACAACAATGAAGACAGGGACAGATTCAATGGTAAACCTCCATTCTTTGATGGAGAAAACATTGACTACTGGAAAGACAGAATCGAGAGTTTCTTTCTGGCCCATGATGCTGATCTGTGGGACATGGTGACTGATGGATACACGCATCCTGTGGATGGACATGGTCAGAAGATAGACAGGAAAATGATGTCTGATCAGCAAAAGCATGAATTCAGAAACCACCACAAGTCCAGAACAATTCTCCTCAGCGCCATCTCATATTCAGAATATGAGAAAATATCAAACAGAGAAACTGCCAAGAATATGTTTGACTCTCTGAGAATGACACATGAAGGAAACATTCAAGTCAAAGAAACCAAGGCCCTTGCGCTCATTCAGAAGTATGAGGCATTCAAGATGGAAGATAGTGAATCTATAGAAACTATGTTTTCAAGATTTCAAATTCTTGTTGCTGGACTAAAAGTTCTTGACAAAGGGTATTCTACTGCTGATCACGTTAAGAAGATCATCAAAAGCTTGCCCAAACAATGGAGGCCAATGGTCACAACACTTAAGCTAGCCAAAGATCTCAACAAAATCTCTCTGGAGGAACTTGTTAGCTCCCTCAGAAGTCACGAGATAAAGCTAGAAGAAGATGAACCTCAAAAGCAAGGTAAGCCATTAGCTTTAAAATCTAACAGAAAATCTGACTCCAAAGTTTTGCAGGCTGTGGAAGAAACTTCTGATGGATCCTCATCAGAAGAAGATGAACTGTATCTCCTCTCCAGAAGGGTGAACCAACTATGGAAGCAGAGACAAAGGAAGTTTAGAAATCCCAGAAGATCAGAGAATCAGAATGAATCCTCCTCCAGATACAGAAAGTCTGAGTCATCTTCTGGACACCGAAGATCTGAAGGTTCTTCAGGATACAGAAAGCCAAACAACAAGGACATCATCTGCTATGAATGTAATGAGCAAGGACACTACAAAAGTGACTGCCCAAAGCTTCAGAAGGAAAAGCCCAAAAAGAAGATTCAGAATTAGACACTGAAGAGGTATTCCCTGACTTTACCATAAACTTTACTAAGGCTGAACTTGCTGAAAGCCTAAATGAAATTCTGGAAAGGTATCAGCAGATCAGAGTCAAATTCAGAAACCTGAAAAGGAATCTTGCCTCTGACTCTGAAAAGACTGAGAGTCTCAGATTGGAGAATTCTGAGTTAAGAGAAAAAATTTCAAAATTAGAAAATCATTTTCAAAACTCTCAGAAGGAAACAATCTCTGAAACTCCCAGCAATGCTGATGAGATCATCAAAGAGTATGATCACAGCTTTCAGAAGTTTCTAGCTAAAAACATAGACAAAATCAAAATGGCTTCAATGATCTATGGAGTTAGTAGAAATGGCAGAAAAGGGATAGGATATCAAGGTAAGGTACCTACACCAAAAAATGCCATGGACTTAGTTATAAAACGCACACCACTTAATTCACATTTTATATATGGGCACACACATGACATAAAATACACAAGTAATGATTATTCTGTCAAACCAAAATTCAATCAGAATTTTTGTAAAACTAACAAATCAGGACCCAAGAAAATGTGGGTACCTAAGGATAAAATCATACATGTGGCCGATATCTTTAGCAGCAAGGCTAAGACACCAATCATGATAATTGGACTTTGGCTGCTCACGACACATGACAGGAAGAAGGCATATGTTCCAAAGCCTGGAACTTAAGCCTGGAGGCCACGTAGGCTTTGAAGGCAATCCGAGAGGAAAGATCATTGGCTCTGGAACAGTAGGTAATGTAAATCTTCCTTCTATAAGTAATGTTTTATTAGTTGATGGATTAATGCATAACCTGTTATCCATAAGTCAATTAAGTGATAATGGTTATGATATAATCTTCAATCAAAATTCATGCAAAGTTGTTAGTCAGAAAGATGGGACTATCCTATTTAATGGAAAGAGGAAAAAACATTTATAAAATAAAACTTTCTGAACTAAAGAGTTAGGATGTAAAATGTCTACCGTCTGTTAACAACGAGCAATGGATCTGGCATAGAAGATTGAGACATGTTAGTATGAGAAGGATATCTCAGATTAACAAACTCAATCTGGTCAGAGGACTTCCTAACTTGAAGTTCAATTCAGATGCTCTGTGTGAAGCTTGTCAGAAAGAAAAATTTGCAAAACCTGCTTTCAAATCCAAAAATGTTGTTTCCACCTCTAAGCCATTAGAACTTCTGCACATTGACTTATTTGGACCAGTAAAAACTGCTTCAGTCAGTGGCAAGAAGTATGGGTTAGTAATCGTAGATGACTATAGCAGATGGACATGGGTAAAGTTCTTAAGACACAAGGACGAGTCACACTTTGTGTTTGTTACCTTCTGCAACCAAGTTCAGAATGAAAAGGATCTTAGAATTGTCAAAATCAGAAGTGATCATGGTGGAGAATTTGAAAATAAAGATTTTGAAAATAAAGATTTTGAATTATTCCTTAATGAAAAAGGCATTCTGCATGATTTCCCTTGTCCTAGAACTCCTCAGCAAAATGGAGTTGTAGAACGAAAGAACAGAACATTGCAAGAAATGGCTAGAACCATGATCAATGAGACTAACATTGCTAAGATTTTCTGGGCAGCGGCAATAAACACAGCGTGTTACATTCAGAATAGAATCTCCATAAGACCTATTATGGAAAAGACTCCATATGAATTGTGGAAGAACAAAAAGCCCAACATTTCTTATTTTCACCCATTTGGATGCACATGTTTTATTCTAAATACAAAAAATTATTTGAACAAGTTTGACTCTAAAGCACAAAAGTGCATTATGTTAGGATACTCTGAACGCTCGAGAGGGTACAAAGTATACAATACAGAAACACAGATTGTTGAAGATTCAATCAGTGTTAGGTTTGATGATAAGCTTGACTCTCAAAAGTAAAAGCAGAATGAACTCATTGTAGGTATGGAAGTTGAACTCACAGGTACTGAAGACAACTCATCAGAGGTTCTCAACAGAGACACTCCCTCAACAGCAGAAAGAGTCATTGCAAGCAATCCAACACCTTCTATTGATCAACTCCAGAAAAGACTATCCAGAAGCAGCATTGATCACCCAGAAGATACAATACTGGGAAAGAAGGAAGATTCAATCAGAACAAGATCAACATTCAGAAACTCTGAAGAATCTCTCATGGGACTGGTTTCTCTGATTGAACCAACAACAATTGATGAAGCACTTCTGGACAATGACTGGATTCTGGAAATGCAAGAGGAACTAAATCAATTCACCAGAAATAACGTATGGGATCTGGTTCCCAAACCAAAAGGATTCAACGTCATTGGTACAAAATGGGTGTTCAAAAAAAAACTGAACGAGCAAGGTGAAGTCATCAGAAACAAAGCACGACTGATAGCACAAGGTTATAGTCAACAAGAGGGGATAGACTATACAGAAACCTTTGCTCCAGTCGCCAGGTTAGAATCTATCAGACTCTTAATATCATTTGTTGTTAATAAAGGCATCACTCTGTATCAGATGGATGTCAAAAGTGCATTCTTAAATGTCTATATAGATGAAGAGGTATATGTGCACCAACCCCCTGGTTTTGAGAGTTCCAAAAATCCAGAATATGTTTTCAAACTAAAGAAGTCACTCTATGGTCTAAAACAAGCTCCTAGAGCTTGGTATGAAAGACTAAGTAACTTCCTGTTAGAAAAGGAATTCACCAGAGGGAAAGTGGACACAACCTTGTTCTGTAAGACAGTTAAGAATGACATGTTAGTTTGTCAAATTTATGTTGATGACATCATATTTGGATCCACTAAATCCTCTCTGGGAAGAGAATTTGCTAAATGTATGCAGGAAGAGTTTGGGAAGAGCCTAATGGGGGAACTCAAATTCTTTCTGGGCATTCAGATAAATCAAACTCCAGAAGGAACTTACATTCATCAGAGAAAATATGTCAGAGAACTTCTGAAGAAATTTGATCTCTCGGAATGTAAGCCCTCAAGGATTCCAATGCATCCCACGTGCATTCTGGAAAAGGAAGAGGTAAGTAAAAAGGTAGAACAGAAGGTCTACAGAGGTATGATTGGTTCTCTTCTCTATCTGACGGCTTCAAGGCCTGACATTCTATTCAGTGTTTGCATTTGTGCTAGATTCCAATCAGATCCTAGAGAATCTCACTTAACAGCAGTTAAGCGAATTTTCAAGTATCTGAAAGGTACTGCTAATCTGGGTTTGTTTTTATAGAAAATCAAGTGATTACAACTTAGTAGGATACTGTGATGCTGACTTTGCTGGAGACAGAATAGAACGTAAAAGCACTTATGGAAGCTGCCAGTTTCTGGGAGAAAATCTCATGGTCCAACAAAAGACAATCCACAATAGCACTATCAACAGCAGAAGCTGAATACATAGCAGCTGCTGGATGTAGTACGCAAATGCTCTGGATGAAAAGTCAACTTGAAGACTTCAATATATTTGAGAGTAACATTCCTATCCTCTGTGACAATACTTCTACTATTTATCTCAGTAAAAATCCTATTTTGTATTCTAGAGCCAAGCATATAGAAATAAAACATCATTTTATTAGGGACTATATTCAGAAAGGGATTCTTAACTTAAAATTCATTGACACAGACCATCAATGGGCTGATGTCTTTACAAAACCTCTTTCTGAAGATAGGTTTAACTTCATTCTGAAACATCTCAGCACGAAGCTTTGCCCAGAATAAATTGTTTTATTTACATATCTTAACCTTCAGAGTTTAGTTATTTTCTGTGAACTACTGATCAACCAGTCTTCAGAGTTTTAGAAGTACAGATTGCATCAGAATCTATCCATGAAGATCTGAACGTTTCATTTCAAGGATAGAAGTGTTCTGTTCACGTAAGCAAACAGTTGTCATCCATTCATCAGCTACCTTCTGAGGCTGAACACGCGTTCACTTTTCCGAAAGGTCAAAACCGCTGATTGGGTGCATTGAGACACACGTCATGGGTAACCGTTCCAATATCTTTCTAAATCCCCTAAAATCAGTTGTCATTAATGCTTATAATCATGACTAATTGTTTCTCTCTCTTAATGTTTATGCTTTCAAGAAAATCTATTTAAAATTAAGTTTCACTCTTTACATTCTTTAACTTTTACTCTCTCAATACCTTCTATTGTTTTCAGTTCGTACTTTCAAAAACCCTTTCATCTTTCTCAAAATTCTTGTGTGAACATGGCTTCTTCAAGCGTCCAAAACATCAGTACTCAGGAAACTGCTTCTATGGAACAATATGAAGAACCATACAGAACGCTGCTCACTCCCATTGACAATCTGGAAGTTCTTTCAGAACTGATTGTCGACTTTGAAAGCCTTCAAGAAAACGGCTTTAATCTGTATGAAGACGTCAATGCTAAAGGTTGGAACAAATATTTTGACCGTCTTCTAGGGCCAACGTTTCCAATTCTTGTCAAAGAATTCTGGATACATGCTTCCTCCTTAAACCATCAAGTTACCTCGTATGTCATGGGGAAGAAGATTGTCATTACAGAAGACCTAATTTCAAGACTTATCAGTTACAATGGTGGAGGGGTCAGATGTATTGACATGGCTGAAAGATGTTCTGATGTTGCTTCTATTGCAAGGGAAATATTTTCTCTGGGTCTACCCTCCAGCAAGATTAGGGATCTGAAGGATCATCACAAAATTTGGGCTAAAATAATTCTGGGATGCATCAACCACAGGAAGCCAACTAGCTCTCCTGATTACATAAACATTGATCAGCAGTTTCTGATCTACTTTATCTCCAAGAAGACTAAGGTAAACCTCCCCCACTTGCTATTTAATCATCTGAGGACCAGTGTAAAGGAAACAAGAGAAGATGAGCGTACCAAAATGGACTGGATACCCTTGGGAAGACTCATATCAGATATTCTGACAGAGAATAGGCTGATAGAGCATTTGACTGAAGCACAGGAAATCAGCTCACTAGAAGCAACTGCTGGGAAACCTCTGAACGCAAAAAATATGAAAAAGATGAAAATCATTGAGAACATCAAGAAGGAACCCAACATTACTTCTTTTGCTACCATCACTTCCAGAAGAATTCCTCTGGATGATTTTCCTCTTTTCTTTGAGATTGACTCCAAGCCTGAGATAATCGTCAGATATATGGATGCGTGTAAGGCAGATGGCACTGCACCAGAAATAAATATCCAGGACTTGCATCAGGCTGCTCCAGATGTTGATTTGAAGAAGACCAAGAATAGGAGGCAATAGAAGGATCATCTAAGAGGACTCCAAAAGCTACTAAAAAGAAAGGTAATCCTTCCTGTGTTACTGTTTTAGAATCAATAACTATATCAACATCTAAAACCTTAACTACCCAATCAAAACATCCAACTCTACAAACTTTTGATGACTCTGACATAGGGTTTGATCCATCAGAAACTCTAAGTCTAAGAGAAACTCACTCCCTTCCTATCAATCCAAATCCTGAACAAACTCAACCAGAACTTGCCAAAGTTCTGTCTGACATTGACTCTTTTGACCAAGACATTTCAGCTCCCACACCATAAAATCCAAATCCTCAAATCCCTGATAATCCAAACTCCGAAACTCCAATAGATGTTCCACAACAAGATATTCCTCATCCACCGTCACCTAAACCTGAACAACCAGAAGCTCAAACTTCTGAGAATCAACCATCTGAGACCCATGAACTAGAACCTCATAATGTTTCATCCAACCAATCTGAAGAACCTACTTCAGATTCAGATACTATACCAATCCCAGGAATCACTGAACCACTTTCCATTCGCATGCCTCTCACCATTCTGGACATTCTACAAATTCCTTCTTCTATGGAATCCACACCACCAAATTCCCCAACCAGTCCAATCATCATACCTGACTCTCCCACTCCTTCACCCAAGAGCAATCCAGCTGACAATGTAAGACTTGTCATTGATCCAATTGCATTGGAAAGACTAGCTGCTATATCTCACAAAACTGCCATTCCCAAACTAAAACCAACTGAAACCACACCAGATGTTGGTACTAGTTTGTTGATGTTTGAAACAGGAATACAAGAATGGATAACCTCCTTGAAGCATGCTAGTCTAGAGATGACTAATCCTGCTGCTTCTGATTATCTATGGACAAGTTTCAGAAACTGGCTAAGTTCTAAAACACTAAAGCTAAAAGAACAGAGCTATGAACATGTTCAACAAAATTTAAGTTCTATGCTAAAGGTTTTTGAAGACCAAGTTCTAAGCCATCTACTCAAGGAGGAGAATCTCCCTATGGATAATTCTCCCTGGTCAGAACATCGTCCCTCAGATGAAGTTCAACTAGAATCAGAAGGTCTCTCCCTGACTGCTGCTCCAGATGAGATGATCTCAGCAGAGGAATTGGTTCAAAGTGATCAAGCTGCAGAATGCTCTGAGAAGCGTCCAGATACTGAAGAATCTCCAGCTCCTTCCTATGACAGGCAAACTATGGAAAAATTGAAGAGAGCAAATGCTGTTATCCAGGAAAGGTTGGATAAGTAGGAGCACACGAACAAAGAAATCAAGAGCATTTTGAGCAAACAAGAGGAAACTAACACCCAGATCAAAGGCTTTCTGGAAGCTTTGTTCACACGCCTTCCTCCTCCCTCTTAGATTCTTTTCTGTTTTAAAATCTGTTTATCTGTAACGTTTGTTTTACATTGCTTCTGTTCTGGACTACTTATCATTGTTTCTTGCTGTTTAATATAAATCAACTATTTTGGCTCTGATTATATTGCCTTTTTGATAACTGACAAAAAGGGGGAGAAAGTAAGATATTTTCAATAATGGTTTACTGAGACAGAAGTCTCAAACATTTTGGACTACTTAACCTCCATCTTCTGAAAAGCTTGAACAGGTACAAACTCTGATGAAAGACGCAGTTAAACTCTGATGCTCAAAGACTCAAGGGACTTAAGGGAAGTAATCAACTCAGGGGGAGTTTTTCTTCTTAATTCTAAACCTTTTATTCTTTATTTTTTAATTGAAAAATCTGTTCTTTTGTCATCATCAAAAAAGGGGAGATTGTTAGAACATAGTTTGATTTTACAACCCTTGGTTAGAATTTTTGATGATAACAAATACAAAGAATAAATAAATACAAAGAACAAATATGCTCCTTAAAAATATGTTTTATGTATGCAGAAGTTCTGATCAAATCAGCATCATAAGATAAGGCTTAAGTGCTACATATTGAAGCAATCAGAACATACACTGAAGATTGATGACTAGAACTTGCGCTTAATCAAAGTAAACTCTGACTCTGAACAAGAACATATCAAACCAAGTCATCAATATTCTGAAGCCTCATCAGCAGTAAGGATAAAAGATTCTGAAGCGTTACTGAACATTCAAGACATCATCAATACCAACGGCTTCCTTCAGACAGGATCTTCTCCAAAAGGAAAGTGTTTAATGACATTAAACTTGCTTTATGATCAACGTCATTACACTGCCTATATAAACAAGCCTGCTTTCAAAATGAAGCACGTATGTATATACAATGATTTGAAAAATCACGACTCACGCAAATTCAAGCTGCAAGCAAATTCATTCTTTATTCTAAGCTATAAACCTGTGTAATTTATCACAGTTGTGATAAACAGTTTTTGTTAGAAAAACAACAACACATATTGTTTTATCTTATTGAAAAGGAGATCCTTGAGATTAACCGGATTATGGTTGTACTCAAGAAGACTTTAACAGTTGTTAAAGTAGCTTTTGTAATCTTGTTGATATTAGTGGATTAAGACCTCGTTGGAGAGAGGCGAAATCACCTTGACGGGTGGACTGGAGTAGTTTGATATCAAACGAACCAGGATAAAAATACTGTGTCATTAAGCTGTTTTAGATTCTAGTTTTCAATTCAACCCCCCTTCTTGTGTTTTTCACATCTTCATTGACATCTCCAGTTGAAGTCTCAACGACATGGTTTTCATCTTCCCCTAGTGAAGTTAGTTTTGGAAACTTCGGTGAAGTCTAGACGGCGAAGTTTCCTCTTCCCTTATCGAAGTTCATATTGGTATTCCCCGATGAGACATAGAAGAGTTTATGATATCCCCGCAACTTTATTTGTTGCTAGTCAGGTGGTTCTTTGATTGTTTTCAAGCCATGTTTTCCCCAGCTATTGTACCCCAAAATTTTTCCTCTCATCTTACTCAATACATACTCCTAAAGATCCTCAATTTGCTCAAGTTGGCCCAAGAGTTGACCAGACAAACTCTCTCCTAAGGCATTGTGTCTCAAATTAGGGTTTCCATTTTCATCAAGATAGGTGAACTACAAAGACCTCATATTATCTCCATGGTACTAATATGTTCTCAAGACCCTCCATTTCAAATTTCAAGCCTTGCACAAGAAGTTTGCTCAGTCAACTACTCAGATGTTTGAGAATCGACTGTATTAGGTCAAAAGTCAATTGTGGCCCACATACAGTCAAGCTTTAAGTTTTTTGGTCAACATCAACATTTTGAAGTGATATCCATCATTTCAACAAGGGTTGATCATGATTCCTCAAGGAATTCCCTAAATTCTTCAAAACACAAAAGTTGCTAAATTAGGGTTTCTTAGAAAAATTCAACCAAATTTTGACCAAGCATAACTTCCACATACTTTATCAGAAATTTTCCATCCAAGGCTCATTTTGAAGAGGATGTAATTACCTACAATTCATCTTCATCCCACAAGTTCAAAATATGCACTCACAAAAATATATGAATTTATACATTATAGGTCCTTTTGAAAAGTCAACAAAAACACCTTTTGGGTCAAAGCTTCTTACATGAACATGGAAGATCCAATTAAAATAAAACCAAAAGGGATGCTTAGGGGACATCCTAATATTTCTAAAAAGTCCAAGAACACCTCTCTAAGGTTAAAATTGGAGGAGATATACCTTGTCAAAGTTGACCCTTTTTGCAAAATTGCCAAAAGTCAAATATGCTCAAAAATGCATTTTTTACCAAATGGGCCTAGCATCTCATGATCGTACCTCACTTGTAGCATGGTCCACGACCCAAATATCCATCCACATGTTATTTGCTTCATTTTCCATTTTATTTTGATTTTTTATTAATTAAAATTTCAATTAAATCAAATAATTGGTAAATAATAGCAAAGATATGCTTTGATTTGATTTTTGGACAGGATCTCAATCAAAATATGCTGAGGTATCAAGACCAAAACGAATCAAGCATGATTGGTAAAAAATGGGATGATTTGGCTCAATTTAGAAAGTTTGTATATGGCATGAAAATCAAATCTTCAAAACTTTCAAAGATACCAATCAGTTTTATAACCCTAATTCGTTCTAGGATATATATGGAACATGTACAAGGCATAAGACAAGGGTTGCAGTCGTGAAAAAGCAAGAACAAAACTCCAAAATTTCAAAGAAAAGTGTGGATCGGATTTCAAGCTACAGGCCAATTTAAGCCATTCCAACATTGCCAATCGCATCTTGGAGCATCTTTGAAGCTAGCTGGATCATTTGTAAGTCCTCTCGCGCCCAGAAACGCACGCTACCATTCACACAATTTGCTTTATTTTTTGAAATCGATTACATCAATTCTTGCATCATTAACACATTTGATTGATATATTTTTGATTATGGATATGTTTGCAACGTGACTGGATGATTCAATTGAATTTTTGATGCCTAGATATGCATTTTCCATTCCTAGGGTTTCAAGCTCCATTTTAGGGTTTCTTGATACATGAAAAATTAGGCCAAGAACAGGATACTGGGACGATCGTGGCATCAAGACCAATCGATCCCTGGTCTTTAAATCCATTTATCGTGTATATTTTTGATGTTTGAAGCACACAGGTTTTATCGACGAACATGGTATGTTGGTATAAGTTATATACCTAAGACGACGGGCTGGAGGTAGAAGAAGGTGATTTGTCATCACCCTATTGGTTTATTTGAAAATAGCACGCGTGGCTTTGTTTCACTTCCATGGAAATTGTTTTTATATATTTTGTATTACTCTTATTCCTTTAACAACTAATCAGCGTAGCTCAATTGGCAAAGGCGTTTGTTGGTAAGTAAGAGGACCTGGGTTCGATCCCAGGTCCCAGCAAAACCTTATTTTATTATTTTCCATTTATAGATCATATGCGTCACCTGCCCAGATGACTACCATGCGCCACCAATATCTAGCCAGCAAATTCATAGTCAATCAGATCCAACGCATAGCAATGAAGGACCTATGGTACACCCTCAGGTCAACGCCACATGGAACCAAGCGCTGACTGGGCTTGGATGGCTAATGGGCCTGGGAAATTCAACATTGCACCCCCCATTCAGAACGACACAGGCCCAATTCCTCTCTTTCTCTATTTTGTTAATTTATTTTAATTATTTTCTTAATTACTTTTCTTTTCACAAAAAATATCTAAAATCATTTTTTTTTATTTTAATAAAAAAATCACAAAAAACACCAAAAATCAATTTTTTCATAAAAGAATATTTTTTATTTCTTAATTAATTTAGTTTAATTAACTTAGGCCAATTTAATCTTTTTTTTATATATAATTAAAAATAATTAGAATTAGGGTTTTAATTATACATAACTTAATAAATCTTTTCCTAAAAAAAAACTTAAATATTTTTTCAATTAGATTTTTAGGATTTTCAATTTTTCTCGCATTTAATTTGCCGCGCGCATTTTAATTCTTTTATTATTATTGTAGCTGCTCCGGGATTGTAATAGTAATTAGGGTTTTAAACTTCCGCATTTTTATTTTCAGTCAAGATGATTATGTAACTGCCAAAGCCTTGTAATAGCTAGGTTTATTTTCTCGCATTTTAAATTCTTGCAAATCTTTAACTGTCTAGATGCATGGCTAATAGGTTTGTATGGAAAAAATGCTTGAAATTAAAATGGTAGATCACCTAATGTGCAAAGACTAAATTAACTGAAAAATTCACATGCACATGTTCACTCCTAGGATTTGCCTCACTTCGGTTGCCTTCGGTAAAATAGTCATTTAAGCATATGAGATTTTAGTGATTGCCCTCCTGTCTAAGAGATCAAATGTCCCATTCAAATGTTGCCTCAGAAAGATCTTAAGACTCTAGGGTTACTACTAAAGTTTCCAACCCATTGCTTTGGTGACTGTACTTGTCCATTTCGAACGTCCCTTACAAACTCCAACGGCAGGGCTACCTACTCCTTAATAGTAGGATAGCGTTGTCTAAAGGAAACGAGAACGAAATTTTTTTTTCGAGTAGGTAGAATCTTAAGTACTTGCTCTACAAAACTTTTCACACAAACACCTTTCAAAACAATTTTCAAAATAACTTCGTCACATCCTTGAGGACTGATACAAGAGTTATCATGAAGTAAAATTTTATTTTTCAAAATAAGCACACACACAAGCAATTTTAAAAAGATAAGCAAGTACCTAAGAGCCCATGGAAAACCATGGATAGAAAGGGTGCTAACACCTTCCCTTTCTATAATCTACCCCCCGTACTCAGAAATCTCGAAAAAAGGTTTTTTTTCTGTTCTTTTTCCTTTTCCATGATTGGATGAAATAAAAGTCGGTGGCGACTCTTGCTTACCGCGACATTTTGCGAACAAAATAAAACACAAAACACAAACCAGTATTAAATTGTCGGTTCTGCCATCGTATCACAGAACTGGTGACTCTGCTGGGGAATAAAATAAAGTGGGGTTTACTTTAGGATCTAGGTCATTTCAAATTGCTTTCTTGTTTGTTTGCTTTATTCTTAAAGGGTTATTGTTTGGGTTACTATAGATCCTACACCCGGATCTGGGGGCACTCATTAGGTAAACAACAATAGATCGTGGAGACTGTACGACATAGACCGATATGGTTTAAGCGATGGCTGTGTTGGTGTGGAACTTTGGTTGGTACCGGTATCCTTCATGGGGAAACGAGGAGAATACAGGGCCGCCACATAGTGTCGTGAAGCACTAACGGACCTTAGAACCTTAGTTGAACAAACTTGGCCATTAGAAAATAGTGAGATAGCCGACCTCAGTGTAGAACTGAGGATTGGTTGGTACTTGATGCTACACTCATTGAGATCAGACTTTCGGGATATTTTGACCACAAGAAAAGATTGCTTGAGCTGAGGCAATGCCCGATAAAGGATGGTCAGTAATATTGAGATCCCTTAGAACCCGATTACTTTTTAAGACAGGTTAGAAACCAGCTAAACTTCAAGAGGGTATGACCTTTAACCTCATGCAGGCCTTAAACCTAAGGACTTGGTGTGATTTGACTGTGTTTTCTATACATGTGGTTTATCATCACATCATGCATCATAACATATCATCCATTCTTATTGCACTAACCATTTCAAAGACCAAGGGGATTTATCTTTGTCCTGTTTTGCAGATCATGGCTTCCGTTTGTAGAAACACTATCTGAATCAGCTTTGTGAAGATACCTTCCCAACTCAAAGAGCTAGTATCAAGGGTTTCTGAAATTTCAGTGTTCACTAAGAGACATGGTCAACTTCTCAACCTGGTTACTTCAAACTTTGATGAAAAGATGATGAGTGTACTCTTTCAGTTCTTCGATCCCAAGCACCAATGCTTCACCTTTCCAGACTATCAGTTGGTGCCTACCTTGGAAGAATTCTCTCAGTTGTTGGATATACCAATTCTTGAACAGTTGCCCTTCATAGGTCTAGAAGAAGTTCCTAAGCCAGAAGTCATTGCATCAGCTTTGCATATGAAACGAGCCGACATGGTATCCAATTGGGAAACAAGAAGCGAAGTCAAGGGTTTTCTAGCTAAGTTTTTGATAGACAAGGCCCAGCTGTTTTGGGATGATATGGATTTTCAGGCTTTTGAGGAGGTTTTGGCTCTTCTAATCTATAGGTTAGTCCTATTCCCTAATCCAGACTCATTCATAAATGTGAATTCTATCAAGATCCTCCTCTCCCGCAACCCCGTGCCTACCTTGCTCGGAGATATTTTGCACACTCTCCATACTCATACCATAAAGAGAAGAGGGGTTCTTATGTGTTGCATGCCGTTGCTGTCGAGGTGGTTTATTTCTCATCTCCCTAAGTCCGTACTGAAGAATGAAGAAGGTTTGGGTTGGTCGCAAAGGATAATGTCACTCGCTCACATGGATATTCTCTAGTGTTCCCGAGCCATGGAAAACATTGATATTATTGACCGCTGTGGGGAGTACCCTAATGTTCCGTTACTTGGAATTAGAGCGGGCATAACCTACAATCCTTGTTTAGCTCTGTGACAATTTGGTTACGCTCGAAGAGATGGTCCCCACGAGTTACTTATTGAGGGCATTGTATTCAACTATGAGGATGATGTTCACGAGTATCGCCGGAGGTTCATACGAGCTTGAGGCATGGTAAACTGATCTGGCGCTAAGGCTTTAGGGCCAAAGGCTTCCATTTCTATGGAACCTTACCTCCAATGGGTACGAGCTCGCGCCCAGAAGCTTATGATGCCCTATGTTGCTGTTTTACCAGTGATTGTGGAACCCACTACTGAAGGGGGTATTCCTTACCCGGTTCTCTATCCTTATATGCCCACTGATCTTGGGGAATTATAGAGGTCTTGGATTTAGTTGATGAAGGAGCAGGATACTTACATGGATCAGTTCCATGCTCAGGAGAGGAAGGTTCTAGAGCTTACAAAGCAACTTCATGAAGAAAGAGGACTCAATGCTTATCTCGACACAAAGAGGAAGCATCCATGGGATTTTTGATTTCTTTTCTAGTTTTAGATTTGTTTTTAATTGTAATGCCTAAAAGGCATTTGAACTTTGAATTCAGCTAATAAAATCTTTGTTTATTTTGGTTTGCAAATTTAAATTCTCCAAAGTCTTTGAAATCATTGCATGCGCATCCCATTCATAACATTGCATGTACAGGTGCCATTACAGGTTTCTCATCTTCTTCGCTGTTTATTTCAGCAGAAATGTATTCCGAACAAAGCATCAATGATCTTCAGGCACAGAACGCCCAGTTCCAACAAATGTTCATAAGTCTGGAAAAAGGGCAAGAGGATCTGAAAGCCCTCATCCTGAAAGAGAAAAGGAAAAAGAAGAAGGCTGCGGTATTCTGAATATGGGCAAAAGGTTTGGGGAGGGGTTGAAGTGACAAGTCGATCTGACCTCTTCATCCAAGGAAGGGGAGAATCAAGAAGAAGAGACAGAGGAGAAGGACCCCAGTCCTGCAGTTTCTGACAATGATACCGACTATGATGATGAGCAATATCCTCCTGCTGAGGATAAATACAAGTAGTTGGAAGATCGTTTGAGTGCCATGGAAGTTCAGAGGATACCTGGACTGGACTTCGAAGAATTGGGATTGGTGTCGGGAGTAGTCATCCCGCAGAAGTTCAAAGCTCCAAATTTTGCTAAGTATGATGGGGTGTCCTTCCCAAAATTCCATCTCCGTTCTTATTTTAGAAAGATCCAGTCCCACACCGCTGATAGAAATTTGTGGGTTCATTTCTTTCAAGATAGTCTGTCAGGGACTCAGCTTGAATGGTTCTACCAACTGGAGAGAGCCAATGTCCGAAATTGGGAAGATCTGGCTGCTGCTTTCTACAAGAAGTATCAATACAACACCGACCTTGCTCCTACTCGTACTTAACTCTAGAGTATGTCCATGGGTGCAAGTGAAGGCTTTAAAGACTATGCACATAAGTGGAGGGACCTGGATGGAAGAGTCCAACCCCCATTGTCTGATAGGGAGTTGGTTGATATGTTTCTGGGGATGCTATCTGGTATATTCTTTAATCATTTGATCGGTAGCTTGTCAACTGGTTTCACCGAGCTGATCCTAGTTGGAGAGAGAGTAGAAGCCGAGATTCGGAGAGGCAAGATACAGAAGGATGCCTCTTTGAGTTAGGTAAAAAAGCCTTTTGCTGGTAAGAAGGAAGCCAGTGCCATCTATACCCCGAGGGGCCAAAACAGGGCTAAACATCATCAGACAATAAGTTCCGTAATGATACCTAGGCCTGCAGCTGCTCCACAATGCAACAATCAACAAAGGGTGGAAATACCACAATGGCAGTTTACCCGAATCAATATGACATTAGCTGAAGTTCTACCTCATCTGCTGAGATCTAACTTGGCAACCTTGAAATAGGCTCCCAAGAATCCAAATACTACATCTCCCCGATATAATCCAAATGCTCGGTGTGCCTATCATTCTGAGAGTCCTGGCCACGATACCAATGACTGCTGGGCTCTAAGAAATAAGGTACAAGACTTGATTGAAGCCAAGGAAATAAAGTTTGATGCTCTGGAGAATCCAAATGTCATAACTGCTCCCATGCCTAAACACGGTCGTGAAATTAACGCTGTTGATACTGATTTATTCGGTACCTCTGTTGATGAAGTTTCTACTCCTCTCATGACTGTGAAGAAGAATTTGCCATTGGCCGGTTTATTTCCGGGTTGTGGTGAAGGTTGCCACATGTGTTCGTTTCTACCTTCTGGTTTCTGTTTGCTGAAGTCAAGTGTTCAACGCCTGATGGACAACAAAGAAATTTTGTTCGAGAAAACTTTGGTTCCCGTTGTCCCATCTGAAGACATTTCCATTATAACCATTTCCACCAATCCTTCCAAGGTCTCCTCGAGAAGACCTGTTAGGATTACATCAGCTCTAAGAATTACGCCACTGATAATCACTGTTCCTGGTCCTGTCCCGTATGTCTCGGAAAAAGCTGTCCCCTGGCATTATGGTGCCGATGTGTACTATCATGGCATCAAACAAGATTTGAAAGATGAAGAGGTTGATCTTGATATTGGTAACATTGTCAGAACCAGCAAAATCACCCGAAGTGGAAGAGTCTTCTCTCTCGAGATTTCCCCTAAGACTGTCAACAAGCCTATTGTCATTCCATCTGCTGTTCCTGCTAGTACATCAACTACTGCTCCTGTTCTTACTCCAGTTATTACCCCTGTCAACGAATCATTTGATACCTGCGACAAAGAAGTTATAGGTGAGCCTACCCAGACGGAGGCACCTAGAAAAATTGTTGTGGAAGCCTCTATGCAGGAGATAGAGGAAATACTGAAAATAATTAAGAAAAGCGACTACAATATGGTCGAGCACCTGGGGCAGACCCCATCAAAGATATCCATGTTGTATTTACTGTTGTGTTCCGAAGCCCATGCGAAGACTTTGATTGCATTCCTCAAGACTGCGCATGTGCCGCAGGAAACTTCAACTGATCAGTTCAAAGATTGTGTGGCCAACCTGACTGCTGATAATGGACTAGGTTTTTCAGATGCGGACCTGACACCAAAGGGAAGGAAGCATAATGATGCTCTGCATGTCTCGATTGAATGCAGGGGCACCACTATGGCTCATGTGTTGGTAGATACTGGGTCTCTGCTGAATGTCTTGCCTAAGAAGGCGTTGGACCAATTGGATTGCGAGGGTTTGACTCTAAAGCCTAGTAACATTGTGGTAAGGGATTTTGAAGGATCGAAGAGAATGGTGCACGGGGAGGTGGACATCCCTGTCAAAGTGGGTTCTCAGAGTTTTGGGTCCACCTTCTATGTGATGGATGTCAGGCCATCGTATTCTTGTTTGCTGGGTCGTCCTTGGATCCATGAGGCTGGGGCAGTTACTTCCACACTACACCAAATGCTGAAGTATTCGGTGAAAGGGAAGATTGTCACAATGCGGGGTGAGGAGGAGTATATGGTGAGCCACCTCAATTCCTTCTGCTACGTAGAGATGGATGGGGAATTCATAGAAACTCCTTGTCAGAATTTCGAAGAGGTCCCTCAGATCTTGGCATCGATTGAGACTACTACCAACAACAAACCTCCTCTGAAGATGGCTTCCCTCAAGGACTCCAGGGCCATGGTTGAAGAAGGTGGGTGTGCCAATTGGGGTCAGCTCCCTGATTTCACTCACAAAATGGACAAATTTGGTTTGGGCTTTACTACAGGGGCTCAAAGGGCTCTTAGACACGCTCGGGCTGGAAGACCTCCCCTACACATCAGTAATCGGGGAACTAATTCCATTGAAGATAGTAAGGAAGACTCAAACATTGACAGCTGGATCTAGCCGACTACCAACGGTGGACCGAGTAACTGGACGGCTAGGTACTTTATACCAGTTTCTTTTATTCCGCAGTAATTGACTTACTTGTTTTGAGATTTGTAATAAACAATTTAAAACTTTAGGACCTTGTGCTTTGCCCGAGGCACACTGGTTTTTCTTGTTAGGGCTATTATTTGTCATTTCATATATCATTAATAAAGCATTGGACGTTTCTTGCATACAAATTTTACTCTCTCTGTTTTTCTTTTATGTTTTCCACTTTATCCAAACAGCTTTTCTCTTACACACACTCACGTATCATAATGCAGATCCATATCCACTATGGATCCTATTGATAACAGCTCTGCTATTGCAAGTTATGACTTCAAAAATACGATCAACCAAGCCGAAGAAGAAAGTGAGGACGATTGTGAGGTGCTTGGAGAACTTGCTAGACTACTACAGCAGGAAGAGAGGGCCATACATCCTCATGAAGAGCCGGTTGAGACAGTGAACTTGGGTACTGAGGAGGACAGAAAAGAGGTTAAAATCTTCTCTTGGTCCTATGAAGACATGCCTGGTTTGGACACTGATATTGTGGTACATCACCTGCCTACTAGAGAAGATTGTCCTCCAATTAAACAGAAGGTCCGCCGTATGCGTCCCGAAATTTCAGAGAAGATCAAGGTAGAGGTCATGAAGCAGTTCGACTCAGGATTCTTAGCTGTCACTTCTTATCCAGTGGGTTTCTAACGTTGTTCCGATACCTAAGAAAGATGGTAAGGTACAGATGTGTGTAGATTATAGAGATCTGAACAGGGAAAGCCCCAAGGATGACTTCCCACTTCCTCACATTGACGTTCTGGTCGACAACACCGCACAACACAAAATCTTCTCCTTCATGGATGGTTTCTCTGGCTACAACCAGATCAAGATGGCTCCAGAAGACATGGAGAAGACAACCTTCATTACACAGTGGGGCACCTTCTGCTATAAGGTGATGTCTTTTGGGTTGAAGAATGCTGGGGAAACTTATCAGCGTGCCATGGTCGCTTTGTTCCACATATGATTCACCATGAGATAAAGGTTTATGTTGATGACATGATAGCCAGGTCTCAGACAGAGGAAGAGAACCTTGATCATCTACAAAAGTTGTTCGACAGGTTGAAGATATACAAGTTGAGGTTGAATCTGAACAAGTGCACCTTCGGGTTACGGTCTGGTAAACTTCTGGGTTTCATTGTCAGCGACAAAGGCATCAAAGTAGATCCTGCAAAGGTAAAAGCTATACAAGAAATGCCAGCTCCCCGTACAGAGAAGGAGGTTAGAGGTTTCTTGGGACGCCTGAATTATATCGGAAGGTTCATTTCACATCTGACTGCTACTTGTGAGTCAGTCTTCAAGCTTCTGAAGAAAGATCAAGTGGCAAAGTGGAATGATGAATTCCAGACAGCTTTTGAAAGAATCAAGGAATACCTTCAAGAACCACCAATTCTGATGCCTCCAAGTGAAGGAAGACCTTTTATATTTTACTTGACAGTGCTAGACAATTCAATAGGGTGTGTGATGGGGCAGCATGACGAGTTTGGTCAAAAAGAGCACGCAATATACTACCTTAGCAAAAAGTTTACCGACTGTGAGACACAATACTCATTGCTCGAGAAAACTTGGTGCGCTTTGGCATGGGCTGCTCGTCGACTGAGATAGTATATGCTGACTCACACTACCTTATTGATATCGAAGATGGATCCGATCAAGTATATTTTCGAAAAGTCCGCTCTATCCGGAAGGATAGCAAGATGGCAAATGATCTTAACTGAGTACAACATACAATATACAACCCAAAAAGCAATAAAGGGGAGTGTATTGGCTGATCATTTGGCTCATCAGGCTGTGGATGACTACCAGTCCATGAATTTTGAGTTCCCGAATGAGAATATCACGTTGGTGACTGACAACGAAGAACCTGGACCGGATGAAGGACCTGAGGAGGGATCTCGATGATCTATGTATTTTGATGGAGCCTCAAACACACTAGGTAACGACATTGGCGCGGTAATCATATCTCCCGATGGCTGTCATACTCCGTTCACTGCTCGATTATGTTTCAACTACACCAACAACATGGCGGAGTATGAAGTATGTATTATGGGTCTTCGAGCTGCTATTGACCTAAGGATCAAGTTCTTTAATGTATTCGGGGATTCCACTTTGGTGATAAGTCAGATCAAAGGCAAGTGGGATATGAAGCACCCGAATCTCATCCCGTACAAAGAGTATGTACTGACATTGCTCCCACACTTTGAAGAGGTAACCTTTGAACATTTCCCACGAGAGGAGAATCAGTTAGTGGACGCACTAGCTACCATGTCTTCTATGTTCAAGGTTAGGTGGGACAATGAAGCTCCCCAAATCACCATTGAGAGGTTTGATGAGCCAACACACTGCTGTGAAATCAACACCAAAGAAATGGCAGACAAATCCTGGTTTCACGAAGTCAAAAGGTATCTTGAGGCTCAAGAGTATCCCGAAGGCGCATCTGTCAATGATAAGAAGTTTCTGAGAAGGTTCGCTGCAAAGTTCTTTCTCAGTAATGGAATCCTCTATAAAAGCAACCATGACTCCACACTACTACGGTGTGTAGACAAGAGCGAAGCAGAGAGGATCATGACAGATCTACATGAAGGCAACTTTGGAACCCATTCCAGTGGACACATCATGGCTAAGAAGATCCTACGGGCAGGATACTACTGGTCCATTATGGAAGCCTCTTTCTATCAAAACTCTCAAACTTGTCATAAGTGCCAAATCTACGCTGATAAGGTGCATGTGCCTCCAGTCCCCTTAAACGTCTTGACAGCCCCGTGGCCCTTTGCAATGTGGGGCATCAACATGATCGGAGAAATCAGGACCACCGCTTCTAATGGACACCGCTTCATCCTAGTAGCCATTGATTACTTCATGAAGTAGGTTGAGGCAGCTTTCTTTGCTACAGTAACCAAGAACGTCGTAGCGCGATTTATCCGACATAATCTGATTTGTCGATATGGTGTGCCAGAGAGAATTATCACTGACAATGGTACGAATCTCAACAACACAATGATCACCGAGCTCTGTAAACAGTTTAAGATACGGCATCATAATTCTTCTCCCTACCGGCCAAAGATGAATAACATTGTTGAAGTAACTAACAAAAACATCAAGAAGATCGTACAGAAGATGACGGTGACATATAAAGACTAGCATGAGATGTTACCATTCGCTCTTCATGGGTACCGTACCTCAGCACGAACATCGACAGGGGAAACACCCTACTCTCTGGTATATGGCATGGAGGCAGTCCTACCCATCGAAGTCCAGATACCTTCTCTCAGGATTATGAAGGATGCGGGTTTGAATGAAGACGACTGGATCCGAACCCGACTTGATCAGTTAAATCTAATCGACGAAAAGAGACTTACTGTTATCTGTCATGGTCAGACGTACCAAAAGTGAATGATGAAGGCTTTTAACAAGAAAGTCAGGCGTCAAGAATATCAAGTCGGGGATCTAGTGATCAAACGCATCATACTACCGCAAGAAGATCACAGGGGCAAATGGACCCCCACGTACGAAGGGCCATTTGTGGTTAAGAACATTTTCTCGGGAGGAGCTATGATTTTAACCACCATGGATGGTGACGACCTTCCTCACCCTGTCAATGCAGACACAGTGAAAAGATACTACACCTAACTAAAAGACCCGCTAGGTTGACTGGCCTAGGCAAAAATAAGGGCTTCCCAGTGAACCAAAAGGGTTCAGGCAAAAGTAAGGGATGAAAATGAAAAAAATCTGTACACCCGGCAAGTCGAAAACCCGAAAGGGCAGCTTGGGCAAAAAAGGGTATCCCGGTGGACCGAAAACCCAAAAGGGCAGTCTAGGAAAAAGTTAGGGATTAAAGCGTATCACTATGTCTCAGTGGATCATCTTGCGACCAGATTTCAGTATCAACTATCAAGCTCGGACGACGCCAATCAATCTGATCAACTTTTGGCCAAGAAGCAAAGTGATGAGACGCTTGAAGATATAAAGGAAATAGAAAAGTTGGAACCCAATGGGGTTGTTTCACATATCTATTTTTATTTCTTTTACACAAATTGTATAATTTCTATCCTTCAGCAGCGTTCTCTTACTAGAGCGTCAGCCCCTTTGTACAAAAACGCCTATTACAGGCCAACTTCAAAAATCAATACAAAATTATTTTCACTTCGAGTTTGTTTTGTTTTCTGTTTTGCAAGAACGTCCAATGACTTATTTCTGATATATGCATTTGAAAATGACTGCTGCCCATAAACATTTACATAAGAAATAAAAGACAATTAATCATAATTTCAGAAACAAGGGCAAAAACAAGAAGTGCCAAACCCGACGGTTACTCTGCCCAGCAGGTACCGGGATAGAGCCAACTTGGGAACGTAATTATTGGCACATACACTCCCCACAAAGTAAGAGTATCCGAAGGCATTGATGTCAGCCTTCCTGAAACAGGACGTAACCACCCCATCTAAGGTTCATAGTCGCGGGCGAGTTAGTAAATTTCATCCCCCAAGCAGAGTTTATTTCTCCAGATACAGAGGCTCAATCCCCAACAGAGTTCAGCACTTCAGCTACAAAAATACATTTTCATTCCCCGCATAGTTTATTCTCAAGCAGCATCTCCTCCCGACAGAATATTTACAAATCTCCAGCAACTGTTAGGGATTTATTTTCCCAAACGCGAGCATACGCCGATAGCATTTCAGGAACATACATCATGACATACAAAATACATATCATATACAGCATAATCTCATTTATTTTGAGAACATCATCTCACCCTGCATTTCATGCATTACATATAACTAGCCCTGATATCTTTCCAGGAAAAGAGGATTAGCTTCAACAAATTCAGCAATTATGCAAGTCACATCTGCAGACAACTAACGGAAACTCAGTTCCCAAAACCAAATGGGTCAACTAATCTACACTATCACTTTGAAGAAACTCTACGACCCAGGTTCCTTCTCATAGCCCTACTGTCCAGGCTTTCATATCGAAGTAACCCTACTATTCAGGTTCCTTCTCACAGCCCTACTATCCAGCCTTGCATATCGAAGTAACCCTACCATCCAGGTTCCTTTTCACAGCCCTACTATCCAGGCTTTCATTTCGAAGAAACCCTACGACCCAGGTTCCTTTTCACAACCATACTATCCAGGCTTTCATTTCGAAGTAACCCTATAACCCAGGTTCCTTCTCATGGCCCTACTATCCAGGCTTTCATATCGAAGTAACCCTACGACCCAGGTTCCTTCTCAGAACCCTACTATCCAGGCTTTCATTTCGAAGAAACCCTACGACCCAGGTTCCTTCTCACAGCCCTACTATCCAGGCTTTCATTTCGAAGTAACCCTACTATCCAGGTTCTTTCTCACAACCCTATTATCCAGGCTTTCATATCGAAGTAACCCTACTATCCAGGTTCCTTCTCACAGCCCTACTATCCAGGCTTTCATTTCGAAGAAACCCTACGACCCAAATTCCTTCTCACAGCCCTACTATCCAGACTTTCATTTCGAAGTAACCCTATGACCCAGGTTCCTTCTCACATCCCTACTATCCAGGCTTTCATTTTGAAGTAACCCTACTATCCAGGTTCCTTCTCACAACCCTACTATCCCGGCTTTCATATCGAAGTAACCCTACTATCCAGGTTCCTTCTTACAGCCCTACCATCCAGGCTTTCATTTCGAAGTAACCCTACTATCCAGGTTCCTTCTCACAACCCTACTATCCAAGCTTTCATTTCGAAGTAACCCTACTATCCAGGTTCTTTTTCATAACCTTACCATCCAAGTTTCTTTTCTCTTACCTCCAGACAACAGTTTACAATACGGTAAAACCTGGACCTGACCACTTTCAGTCAATTTCACCTTTCCCCTGTAACTTGCGATGCAGCCTGTACACTGACCAGATATGCAGTTCACCTCCGAAGTTAATTCCTCACTAGAGTAACGGACAACTGAAGCTCCTAAAATTCTATTTCTCCCAAGACAGATACTGTGATACGGTGGGAAGAACTGACTGTTTTTTGGAATGCTGGTTTGTGTTTTGCGTTTGTTTTCGCAAAATGTCGCGGTAAGCAAGAGTCGCCACCGACTTTTATTTTATCTAACAAGGAAAGAAAAAAAGCACAGAAAAATTCCTTTTTCGAGATATTTCTTGGGTTTAGGGGGTAGATTATAGAAAGGGAAGGTGTTAGCACCCTTTCTATCCGTGGTTATCCACGGGCTCTTAGATACTTGCTCATATTGTTTTCAAAATTGTTTTCTTTGTGCTTGTGGTTTTGAAAAAAGTTTTTGTTTTGAAACTTCGATTTAACTCTTCCTTCTGTCCTCAAGAGTGTAATGAAGTGTTTTGAAAACTTTGTTTGAAAAAGAGTGTAAGTGTGAAAATTTTGTTTTGTTTTAAATGAGCAAGTATCTAAGAACTATCTACCTACTCGAAAAAGGAGTCGTTCTATGCTAATTTCCTTTAGACAATGCTATCCCACTATTGATGAGTAGGTAGCACCGTCGTTGGAGTTTAAGGGTCAATTTGAATTTAGGGACTTACGATCACCAAACCAATGTTAGGATGCCTTAGCGGTAACCCTAATGTCTTAGATCATTTATTCGAGGCAATGATATCCGAGGCAACCGTTTCGAGGCAACTATGATCTTTTAGACAAGAGGGCGACCTCTAAAGTGACCTATACTCAATAACCGTGTACGAAGGCAACCAAGTGGGGTGTTCCCTAAGAATGCGCATGTGCGAGTGTGTCGTTTTCAGTTAATTTTATCTTTGTACATGTTAAGGGTGATCTAAGTTGATTTTTAGGTTAAACATTCATTCTTGTCATGCAATCCTATTATCAAACATCTAACAATTATAATTTGCGGAAATTAAATTGCGGAATTTAAATTACAAGGCGTCAGGTATTTACATCGCCAAAGACAAACCCTTAAAGAATAAATAAAGCGGTAAAAAATAATAAAAGTCCTATTAACTATTACAAACCGGGAGCAAGTACAACATTGGATAAAAGAAATAAATCGCGTGCGGGAAATTAAATTGAGCGCAAGATTAGGGTTTTGACCCTTTTTGTTAAAGAAAAGATTTTTTTGTTGTTTTTATTTTAAGAAAGAAATAAATCTAAATTAATTACTAGATTAAATAAATTAATTAATTAATAAAATAAATTATTTTTGGATTTTTGGTATTTTAAGATAGAAATAATTAATTGAATTAGTAAAACCTAATTAAGCCTAGTTAATTTTAATTATTTACAAAAAAAGGTTAAAGTTATTCTAATTAAAAACCTAAATTAATTTAATTAGTATTTATTAAAAAAATTAAAATTAGATTTTATGAAGAAAATATTTTTGTGGTTTTAATTTTATAATGAAAAGAATTTTTGGTTGGTTAGTTAATTAAATAAAACAATAAAAACAATTAATAAAACTAAATAAATAAATATAAGAGAAAATGGTTTGGGCCTGATTTTGGTGGTGGAGATAGCAATCTGAAGCCTAAATGTAGGTGGCCTTGTTTGACTTTTTTGATTCTATGCGCGCATGTTGACTTGGTCTATGGTGGACCATCAGCTTTTGGCCACCAGATTTGGCCCATGGCCATCTGGCAATTGATTGAACGATGGTGCATGGTGAGCTGCTGACTTGAACATGTACAAGATCACCTAAAAAGAAAAATTATCAAAGAAATGAAGGACCTAGGATTCGAACCCAGGTCCTGTGAGCTAATGGATGTACACGTTTACCACTAGGCTACTTGGTTTATTTGTTAATAATATGAAAAGAATATGTTATGTAATAAAACAAGTCAATAGTCAGAATAAAACAAAAAGGCGCGCGTGGTTTGATTGGAGCAATGTTTGAGTGCCACGTATTGTCTTCAACCTTCGTCCATGGCTAAAAACCTGTAAAATCTATAGCCACGGACACAGCCCGTCACTAAAAGTCATGCATACTCTAAAATCTGCTGTGAGCCATGAAAATGAAATCTAAGGGCATGGTTGTGCTCGTCTCATCATCCCGGTCACAACCATACCCTTCTTGATAGCCAATTTTTCCTGAAACGAAAACACCCAAAAATATCCACAAAACCCTAGCTATGGCATTTTGTAGTATAGGTCAGATAAACAAAATTGAATAATGCCAATAGTTTGGAAATGTTATGAGGATTTCACATATACCAATAATTTACTCAAATGATGCAAGAGTGATGATTTACGAATTCAAGAAAGAAGCGGATTATCGTGGTACTTACAACGCGTTGTGGTGTCTGAGAATGATTGCTTTTGATCCAGGAAGGTTGAGTGAACACCTAGGAATCGATTGAGACCGGTCTCAGCTTCTGAAAACGCCTCTAAGTATGATTTTGATTTCATACTTTTTAGTGAATTTTGCAACTTTTCTCTTGCCTTTTTCTGCAGCCTCCAACCCTTATTTCATTCCTTGTGGCTTGCTTATGTATGGTACAATGTGCTAGGGTAACAAATATGGCCTGAATCCTTCCACACAAATGCATTGAAATTTGATTTGATTCACCATTACTAAACCTTCCAAATTTGCCAAAACTCAATATTTTTGCACATGGATTACTTGATACGAATTTGATGGTGTTAAATATTGCAATCAAAGCCTGAAACAACAAAAAAATCTCATGTAATCAAAGTTTTGGATTTAATTTGATTTAATTTGATTAAAAATGAATAAATTCAAACAAAAATCAAATTAAATAATAAAATTGATAAATGGACACATGGCTGAAGCTGAGGCACGTGGACAATGATGCAAGCTCAAATCAAGTGGAAAAGAATGGGCCCATTTGACAAAATTTGAAGTTTTGGGGATAGTTGACTTTTGGCAATTTTGCAAAAATACCCAACTTCAACAATACATAACTTCTTCAATTTTGAACTTTTGGAGGTGTTCTTGGACTTTTTATAAATCTTGAGATGTCCTCTAACCAACCCTTTTGGTCTCATATCATATTGATGTTCCATGCTCAAGTTATAAGATTTGGCAAAAAAGGTGTTTTTGGTGACTTTCAAAAATGACCTATAATGTCCAAATTCATCACTTCTTGTGAGTTCTTTTTCTGATCTTTGAGTATGAATATGGATTGTAGGAAACTTCACCCTCTTAAAAATGAGCTTTGGATGGATCATTTCTCATAAAGTATGAGAAAGTTATGCCTGGTCAAAGTTGAGTTGACCTTTCCTACAAAACCCTAATTTAGCAAGTTTTGAGTCTTGATGAATTTTGAGCAATCCTTGATGAATCATGATAAAACCTTGATAAAATGATGACATATCCTTCAAAATGAGAATGTTGACAAAAAATCTTGAAGTTTGACTGTATGTAGGCCATAGTTGACTTTTGCCCTAGCATAGTCGATTTTTGGACCCTTTGAGCAATTGACTGAGCAAACTTCCTCTGCAAGGCTTGAAACTTGAGATGGATGACCTTGAGAACATATTAGGACATTGGGGAGCACTTGAGGTCATTTGGATTCAATGATCTTGATGCAACACAAAACCCTAATTTGGGGTAGACTGCCTTAGGAGATAGCTTGTCTGTCCAATTCTTGAACAACCTTGAGCCACTTGGAGATTTTTATTGCAATGTCTTGAGAAATATGAGAGGGAAAATTTTGGGGTACAACAGCTGCCCCTAGTCAATCTTCTTAAACTTGAGGATGTAGATTGGCTTTCGTGCCTTTCGTGATCTGAAGGTGGAAGATGATTGAACACTAGAGTGCCCAGAAATTTGCACTCGCATGAAGTGGTGTCAGCCTTGTGATGTCGGGAATGGGATTACATATGCCATTTGGAGATTTCCGACGGGAGGCTGGGCTTAAAGATTCCATCTGCAGGAGTGTCGATCACATAAGAGATTCCTTAGCGAGAACTTGTATATTTGTTATTGTGGAAGATTCCGCTGGGGAAGTCTGATCTTTGTTGAGTTTTAAGAACTTGTCCGTAATCCAACTGGGGTAACTCTGTTGAGATTTAAAACCTTATCTGTAATTTAGCCGAGGATAATTCAGTTGAGATTTAAGAACCGATCAGTACTTCGACTGAGGAGAGTTACCGAGATTTAGAACCTTATCTGTAATTCAACCGAGAATAATTCAGTTGAGATTTAAGAACCAGTCAGGTCTTCGACTGAGGGAAACATCTTCATCAAGATCTAATACTGTCTGTTTACTTCAACGGAGAATAATTCTGTTGAGATTTAAGAACTCGTTCACACTTCGAGGAAGGAAAATTGTCGAGATTTTAGAACCTTATCTTTAATTCAACCAAGACTAATTCAGTTGAGATTTAAGAACCGGCCAGGTCTTCGACTGAGGGAAACATCTTCATCAAGATCTAGGACTGTCTGGTATTCAACGGAGGATAATTCTGTTGAGATTTTAGAACTCGTTCACACTACGACGGAGGAAATTGTCGAGATTGAGAACCTTATCTGTAATTCAACCGAGGATAATTCAATTGAGATTTAAGAACCGGTCAGGTCTTTGACTAAGGTAAACATCTTCATCAAGATCTAGCACTGTCTGGTCTTCAATGGAGGATAATTCTGTTGAGATTTTAGAACTCGTCCACACTACGACGGAGGAAAATTTTCGAGATTGAGAACCTTATCTGTAATTCAACCGAGGATAATTCAGTTGAGATTTAAGAACCGGTCAGGTCTTCGACTGTGGGAAACATCTTCATCAAGATCTAGGACTGTCTGGTCTTCAACGGAGGATAATTCTGTTGAGATTTTAGAACTCGTCCACACTTCGACGGAGGAAAATTCTCGAGATTGAGAACCTTATCTGTAAATCAACCGAGAATAATTTAGTTGAGATTTAAGAACCGGTCAGGTCTTCGACTGAGGGAAACATCTTCATCAATATCTAGGAATGTCTGGTCTTCAACGGAGGATAATTCTGTTGAGATTTAAGAACTCGTCCACACTTCGACAGAGGAAAATTGTCGAGATTGAGAACCTTATCTGTAATTCAACCGAGAATAATTCAGTTGAGATTTAAGAACCAGTCAGGTCTTCGACTGAGGGAAACATCTTCATCAAGATCTAGGACTGTCTGGTCTTCAACGGAGGATAATTCTGTTGATATTTTAGAACTCGTCCACACTACGACGAAGGAAAATTGTCGAGATTGAGAACCTTATCTGTAATTCAACCGAGAATAATTCAGTTGAGATTTAAGAACCGGTCAGGTCTTCGACTGGGGGAAACATCTTCATCAAGATCTAGGACTGTCTGGTCTTCAACGGAGGATAATTCTGTTGAGATTTAAGAACTCGTCCATACTTCGATGGAGGAAAATTGTCGAGATTGAGAACCTTATCTGTAATTCAACCGAGAATAATTCAGTTGAGATTTAAGAACCGGTCAGGTCTTCGACATAGCTGAGAACTTAACTGAATCTTTCCTGAAAGGTAAAGGTCAGTCGTTTGCAATGCATGATATACATCAAGCAATAATTTTCTCAAAATAAATGAGATTGTGTTGTATGATGCGTATATGCATGTATCATGATGTATGGAAATGTAATGTTTTAGCTGGGGAAAATAAATCCCGGATAACTGCTGGAGAATAGAGTTGGATTCTTCGTTTCTGCTGGGGATGACGAACGAAGATGATTGCGAGAATAAACCTACAGGAGAGGATAACTCTGTTGGGGAATAAACTGATGAGGAGATTACTCTGTGGAGAAGAGATTCTTTGCTGAGGGTTCCACCGATAAATTCCACTGGGGATGAATTACCGTCGCTGGTGATACCGAATCCTGTCGGGGATTGAATTTCTTGTTTGTGAAAGGAAAGAACTCCGCTGAGGATAATATTTCAGTTGCGACTTCACTGGGGATAACCTTTCAGACTCTTATGGGGATAATCCTTTGAACTTGCTGAGGACAATCTTCCAAAGTCTACTGGGGATGATTCTCCAAACTCCATTGGGGAAGCTTCTTCAGACTGCGCTGGGAAATTTTTTAACTCCATTGGGGATATCTTGTACTCTACCGGGGAATATTCTTACACTCTGTTGGGGAATATTAAGACTGCCGGGGATATTAAGCCTTTTCAGTGTTGATGGTAGATAAACTCTGCTTGGGGAGAATATTACCGATTCATTCATAGTTGCGAGTCTCAGCTGGGGAGAGTTGTCATTACTGTCTTAATTTGCGGGGAGTGAAAGTACCTTAGCCATATTCTTCAGCTGGATCTACCTTGTACCTGGTGGACAGAGCAACTGTACAGTTTGGACAATTCTTATTTGCCCCTGTTTCTGACATTACAAGTAATGGTCTTTTGTTTCGCATGTAAATATTTATGAGCAACAATTAATGTCAAATGCATATTTCAAAAATGAACATTGGACGTTCTTTGCAAAACAAAATAGAAAAAGGAAAAACAGTTTGAAATTTCTCTGAAATAGAATTGTATTGATTTTTGAAGTCTCGCTTGTAAATAGGCATTTTTGTACAAGAGGATGACGTCCTAGTAGGAGAACACCGCTGAACAATAGAATTTACAAAATTTGTGAAAAATTAAACAAAACAACTATGTGAATGATCCCACTGAGTTCCAACTCTGCTATTGCCCTTATGTCCTCGAGCATCTCATCTCTTTGCTGCTTGGTTGAAGATGAATCAAATTGATTAGTGCCGTCTGAGCTTGATAGTCGATACCGAAGTCTGGTTGCAAGGTGATCCAATGAGACATAGTGTTACGCTTTGATCCCTAATTTTTTCCTGGACCGCCTTTTCGGGTTTTCAGTTCACCGGGATACCCTTTTTTGCCCAAGCCGCCTTTTCAGGTTTTCAACTTGCCGGGTGTACAGATTTTTATTTTCATCCCTTATTTTTGCCCGAACCCTTTTGGTTCGCCGGGAAACCCTTATTTTTTCCTAGGCCAGTCGACCTAGCGGGTCTTTGATTATGCGTAGTATTTTTTCACTATGTCTGCATTGACGGGGTGAGGAAGGTCGTCACCATCTATGGTGGTTAGAATCATATCTCCTCCTGAGAAAATGTTCTTAACCACAAATGGCCCTTCGTAGGTAGGAGTCCATTTTCCCCTGGGATCACCTTGTGGCAGGATGATGCGCTTGATAACCAGGTCCCCAACTTGATGCTCTTGTCGTCTAACTTTCTTGTTAAATGCCTTGATCACCGGCGTCTGATACGTCTGACCATGACAAATAGCAGTAAGTCTTTTTTCGTTGATAAGTTCAGCCGATCAAGCCGGGTCTGAATCCAGTCATCTTCGCTCAATCCTGCGTCCTTCATAATTCGAAGAGAGTGTATCTGAACTTCAATGGGCAATACAGCCTCCATACCATATACCAAGGAATAGGGTGTTGCCCCTGTTGACGTCCGTGCTGAGGTACGGTACCCATGAAGAGCAAATGGTAACATCTCGTGCTAGTCTTTGTACGTCATCGTCATCTTCTGCACAATCTTCTTAATGTTTTTATTAGCCGCTTCTACAACCCCATTCATCTTCGGCCGGTAGGGAGAAGAGTTGTGATGCTGTATCTTGAACTGCTTGCAGAGTTCGGTGATCATTTTATTGTTGATATTTGTACCATTGTCCGTAATGATCCTCTTTGGTACACCATATCGATAGATCAGATTATGCCGAATGAACCGTGACACGACGTTCTTGGTTACGGTAGCAAATGAAGCTTCTTCAACTCACTTCGTAAAGTAATCAATTGCTACCAGAATGAAACGATGCCCGTTGGATGCTGTAGGTCTGATCTCGCCGATCATATCAATGCCCCACATTGCAAAAGGCCAAGGAGCTGTCAAGATGTTCGCCTCTTTTGGTATTAAAAAGGGTGGTATGAGCCAACATGTGTTGTCTCAGCCGGCGAGCAGCCCATGCCAAAGCGTAGCAAGTTCTCTCGAGCAGTGAGTATTGGGTCTCACAGTCGGTAAACTTTTTGCTAAAGCAGTAAATAGCATGCTCTTTTCGGCCAGACTCGTCATGCTGCCCCAACACACACCTCTTTGTATTATCCAACACTTTTAAGTATAAGATTAATGGTCTTCCTTCAACTGGAGGCATCAGGATTGGTGGCTTGGAGGTGGTAAACCCCTCTCTTTTTGAAGCAGTAGTCTAACAAGTTCCCCAGGCACTTCACAATCATCCTCACCTTCGTCCTCGACTTGGTTGATCGGACTTTCAAAGTCATAACCAGCAGTAACAGAGTCGTTATCAGTGGGATCCAGAGTGGATGTAGATCATGATATGTGAGTGTGTGTAAAATAGCTGTTTTGCAATAAAAGAAAAACAAGGAGCGCAAAATTGGAAATGCAAGAAACGTCTAATGCTTTTATTAATGATATATGTAGATGACACACATAAAGCCCTCACAAATGAAGCCACGGTTCCCCGGGTAAGACACCGGGCCATAAAGTTTAAAAATTGTCTGTTACAAATTCAAAACAAAAGTCTCATTACTGGGTAACAAAATAAATTAGGAAGTCTTTGGCTGTCCAGTTGCTTAGTCCACCATCAGTAGTAGGATAGATCCAACTGTCGAACTCAGACTCTTCAACATCGTCTTTAATGGCATCCACTCCTGAATTGCTGATAAATAGGGGAGGTCTTCCGATCCATGCACTCCTAACAGCCCTTTGAGCTTCTGTAGTGAAACCCAAACCAAACTTGTTAGTCTTATGTGCAAAATCAGGGAGTTGACCCCAATTTGCACACCCACCTTTCTCAACAACAGCCCGAGCATCCTTAAAGGAAGCCATCTTCATAGGAGGATCTTCAACAACAGTCTCAGTTGATGCTAGTGTCTGGGGAACCTCTTCAAAATGTTGAAATGGGGTCTCAATGAACTCCCCATCCATCTCTACATATCGGAAAGAGTTGAGGTGGCTCACCATGTACTCCTCCTCTCCTCGTACCGTAACAATTTTCCCCTTGACTGGGTACTTCAGCATCTGGTGGAGCGTAGAAGTGACTGCTCCAGCTTTGTGGATCCATGGGCGACCCAACAAACAAGAATAAGATGGCCGAATGTCCATCACATAAAATGTAGATGCGAAAACCTGAGAACCAACTTTAATCGGGATATTAACTTCTCCATGTACCATTCTCTTTGACCCATCAAAGGCCCTAACAACAATGTTAGTTAGTTTCAACTCTAAACCTTCGCAGTCCAACCGGTCTAGAGCTTTCTTAGGTAACACATTCAACGAAGATCCAGTGTCCACCAATACATGAGCAAGAAGCACCCTTCTGTATTTTACCGGATTTGATACCAACCTCAATCCTTTCCCCAGTCATAATCAACTCTGTAAACCCAGACGAAGAACTTCCAATCAGATGGTTAAAATACGGACCAGACAAGGTCCCCAGAAACATATCCACTAGTTCCCTATCAACCAAGGGTGGTTGCACTCTTCCAGCAAGGTCCCTCCACTCCTGAGCATAATCTTTGAAACCTTCGCCCGCACCCATTGACATACCCTGGAGTTGGGTACGCATGGGAGCGAGGTCGACATTGTATTGGTACTGCTTGTAGAAAGCAGCAGCCAAATCTTCCCAATTGCGGATACTATCTCCTTCTAACTGGTAAAACCATTCAAGCTGAGTCCCTGAGAGACTGTCTTGAAAGAAGTGGATCCAGAGATTCTTGTCAGCGGTGTACGGCTGAATCTTCCTAACATACGAACGGAGGTGCAACTTTGGACAAGAAACCCCGTCGTATTTAGCAAAGGATGGTGCTTTAAACTTGTGGGGAATTACCACCCCAGATGACAGACCCAGATCACCAAAGTCCAGACCAGGAACTTTCTGAACTTCCATCGCACTCAACCGGTCTTCCAATTGTTTGTATCTATCCTCGGCCGGAGGATACTGGTCTTCGTCAAAGTCAGTCTCGTTGTTTGAAAACACAGGGCTAGGAGCCCTTCTTTCTTCCTGATTATCTTTCCCTCCAGATGAGGGGGTCAAATCAACCTCTTCTCGCAAATCATTTCCGAATCTGCGACCCATATTAAATAGGACCGTCTTCTTCTTCTTCTTCTTCTTCTTCCTCTCTTTAAGGATAAGGGCCTTCAGATCTTGCTGACCCTTAGCCAGGTTCATGAACAACTCCTGGAACTGGGTGTTTTGAGCCTGCATAGCCTTGATTGCTTGTTCAGTTGATGGTTCGGAAGACATGATGCTGAAATAAACAGCGAAGAAGATGAGAAACCTGTAAGGGTACCTGTTATGAGGTGCATGGGAATGAAATGCATATGATATGATTTTAAAGACGTCGAGAGATTCAAATTCGTAAACAAGAAATGAAACACGCTTTTATTAAATAAACTTGAAATCAATTGTTCAGCAGATGCCTTTAAGGCATTACAAGAAAGAAAAACTAAAAAGTAAATCAAAGCTAGAAATAATCAAAAGACAATCAGTGCTCCCATGGTCGCTTCTTGTCGGTGCGGACATAGTCATTGAGGATCCGCTCGTTCTCCAGCTGCCTAGTCAACTTCTGAATTTTCTGCTCTTGCTCGTGATACTTTTCCCGGTAAGTATCCCGTTCTTCTCTCAGCTACATCCATGACCTCTTCAATGCCCCAATGTCAGTAGGCATGTATGGATGGAGGATGGTAGGAGGAACCCCTTCTTCATCAGCAACCTCAACAATTATAGGCAAGACGGCTTCATACGGAATTCTCAGCTTTTGGGCATGGATACGAACCCATCAGAGATATGGCTCCATCAAAAGAGAAGTCTTCGCACCTAAATCATGTGGATCAGACCGGTGAACTCTATCCCAGGATCTTATGAATCTGCGGCGTTTCTCATCACTATCTCCCTGAAAGTCAAAGACAATACTAGGCATTAGCAACTCATGAGGTCCTTCTCTTCTAGCTCGCCCAAACTGATGTAAAGCCAAGTATGGATTATAAGTGATCCCTCCATTGGTTCCTATCAGTGGGACATTGGGGTATTCCCCATATCGATCAATAATAGCCACATCTTCCATGCCCTTAATAGTCCAAATGATGTCATTATGAGAGAGAGACATAATCCCATAAGCCCAACCCATGCCTTCCTTGTTCTTCAAGACTGATTTGGGGAGGTGAGAAATAAACCACCTCGCCAACAACGGAGCACATCACATAAGGGTTCCCCGCCTCTGAGCAGTACGGGCATAAAGAGAATGAAGAATGTCACCCAAGAGAGTGGGCACAGGATTACCGGATATGAAAATCTTTACCGCATTCACGTCAACAAAGGAATCGGAGTTAGGAAACAATACCAAACCATATATCAGAAGAGCCAGAATGTCTTCAAATGCCTAGAAGTCTAGACTGTCCCAGAAATGATTAGCCTTACCAACCAAGAACTTAGTCAAAAAGCCCTTTGCTCCACTACGAGTTTCCCAATTAGACATTACCTCAGCCTTTGTCAGATGGAGGGCTGAAGCAATCTCTTCTGGCCTAAGGATCTTCTCCCAACCTGTGAACGGGGTCTGCTCTAGAATAGAGGTACCAAGCAGATCAGAGAACTCCTCTAGAGTGGGGACCAACTTGTAGTCCAGAAAATTAAAGAAATGGTATAGTGGATCAAAGAACTGGACTAAGACTCTCATCATCTGTTCATCCATCTTGGAGGTGTCCAAACCAAGAAGGTGCCCATGTCTTCTGATGAAGGAGGTAGTATCTGGCATCTTTGCAACCAATTCCTTGAGCTGAGTAGGAACTTGGACAAAGTTGATCTGAATGGTATTCCTACGCATGGGTGCCATGACCTACAAAACAGAACAAAGATGAATCCCTCCTGTCTTTGAAATAGGTTAGCCCAATGCAAGATGCATGCAATGTCATGATGTCATGATGTCATGATAGAAAACACACCACAAGTATCCACAAATAGCAAACATGGTAAAGGCACACAAGTCACATAGATAGCCCTTAGATTTCAGGCTGGCAAGGAGCTTAGGTACTACCCTCTTTCAGTTCAGTTGGTTCAAACCTGTCATAAAAATAGTAACCGGGTTCTAGAGGATCTCAATATCACTGACTACCCTCGATCGATCATAATTCCAGTTTAGCAACCTTTTCTTGCGGCCGAAATCATCGCGAGACTTTAGTCTCAATGAGTGTAGCATACTGCTACTGTTCTATGGCCAAGTTGGTCAATTTAAAGGTTCTAAGGTCAGTTGGTGCTTAATGACCCCTTAGCAGACCCATATTCTCCTCGTTGCGCCACAAGGGATATCGGTACATACTAAAGTGCCACACCACTGTAGCTACTGCTTCAACCGTATCGGTCTATGCTGTACAGTTCCCTCACAGTTTATTGCTACTTACCTAAAGGGTGTCCCCCAGATCCGGGTTAGGATCTATAGTAACTCCGATACAAGCCCAAAAGTATAAAGCATACAAGTCAAGCAATTGAAAACAATATGAACTATTCCTAAGGTACACCCCACTTATAAGCCTCCCCAACAGAGTCGCCAGTTCTGTGATGCAGTGGGAAGAACTGACTATTTTTTGGAATGCTGGTTTGCGTTTTGCGTTTGTGTTCGCAAAATGTCGCGGTAAGCAAGATTCGCCATCAACTTTTATTTTATCCAACAAGGAAAGGAAAAAAAGCACAGAAAAATTCCCTTTTCGAGATATTTCTCGGGTTCGGGGGGTAGATTATAGAAAGGGAAGGTGTTAGCACCCTTTCTATCCGTGCTTATCCACATGCTCTTAGATACTTGCTCATATTATTTTCAAAATTGTTTTCTTTGTGCTTGTGGGTTTGAAAAAAGTTTTTGTTTTGAAACTTCGATTTAACTCTTCCTTCTGTCCTCAAGAGTGTAATGAAGTGTTTTGAAAACTTTGTTTGAAAAAGAGTGTAAGTGTGAAAAATTTGTTTTGTTTTAAATGAGCAAGTATCTAAGAACTATCTACCTACTCGAAAAAAGGAGTCGTTCTATGCTAATTTCCTTTAGAAAATGCTATCCCACTATTGATGAGTAGGTAGCACCGTCGTTGGAGTTTAAGGGTCAATTTGAATTTAGGGACTTACGGTCACCAAAGCAATGTTAGGATGCCTTAGCGGTAACCCTAATGTCTTAGATCATTTATTCGAGGCAATGATATCCGAGACAACCATTTCGAGGCAACTATGATCTTTTAGACAAGAGGGCGACCTCTAAAGTGACCTATACTCAATGACCGTGTACGAAGGCAACCAAGTGGGGCGTACCCTAAGAGTGCGCATGTGCGAGTGTGTCGTTTTCAGTTAATTTTATCTTTGTACATGTTAAGGGTGATCTAAGTTCATTTTTAGGTTAAACATTCATTCTTGTCATGCAATCCTATTATCAAACATCTAACAATTATAATTTGCGGAAATTAAATTGCGGAATTTAAATTACAAGGCGTCGGGTATTTACATCGCCAAAGACAAACCCTTAAAGAATAAATAAAGAGGTAAAAAATAATAAAAGTCCTATTAACTATTACAAACCGGGAGCAAGTACAATATTGAATAAAAGAAATAAATCGCGTGCGTGAAATTAAATCGAGCGCAAGATTAAGGTTTTGACCCTTTTTGTTAAAGAAAAGATTTTTTTGTTGTTTTTATTTTAAGAAAGAAATAAATCTAAATTAATTACTAGATTAAATAAATTAATTAATTAATAAAATAAATTATTTTTGGATTTTTGGTATTTTAAGAAAGAAATAATTAATTGAATTAGTAAAACCTAATTAAGTCGAGTTAATTTTAATTATTTACAAAAAAAGGTTAAAGTTATTCTAATTAAAAACCTAAATTAATTTAATTAGTGTTTATTAAAAAAATTAAAATTTGATTTTATGAAGAAAATATTTTTGTGGTTTTAATTTTATAATGAAAAGAATTTTTGGTTGGTTAGTTAATTAAATAAAACAATAAAAACAATTAATAAAACTAAATAAATAAATATAAGAGAAAAGGGTTTGGGCCTGATTTTGGTGGTGGAGATAGCAATCTGAAGCCCAAATGTAGGTGGCCTTGTTTGACTTTTTTGATTCTATGCGCGTATGTTGACTTGGTCTATGGTGGACCATCAGCTTTTGGCCACCAGATTTGGCCCATGGCCATCTGGCAATTGATTGAACGATGGTGCATGGTGAGCTGCTGACTTGAACATGTACAAGATCACCTGAAAGGCAAAATTATCAAATAAGTGGAGAACCTGGGATTCGAACCCAGGTCCTGTGGGCTAGTGGATGTACACGTTTACCACTAGGCTACTTGGTTTCTTTGTTAATAATATGAAAAGAATATGTTATGTAATAAAACAAGTCAATGGTCAGAATAAAACAAAAAGGCACGTGTGGTTTGAATGGAGCAATGGTTGAGTTCCATGTATTGTCTTCAACCTTCGTTCGTGGCTAAAAACCTTTAAAACCTATAGCCACGAACACAACCCGTCACTAAAAGTCATGCATACTCCAAAATCTGCTGTGAGCCATGAAAATGAAATCTAAGGGCATGGTTGTGCTCGTCTCATCATCCCGGTCACAACCATACCCTTCTTGATAGCCAATTTTTCCTGAAACGAAAACACCCAAAAATATCCACAAAACCCTAGCTATGGCATTTTGCAGTATAGGTCAGATAAACAAAATTAAATAATGCCAATAGTTTGGAAATGTTATGAGGATTTCAAATATACCAATAATTTACTCAAATGATGCAAGAGTG
Source organism: Vicia faba (assembly GCA_948472305.1). NCBI lineage: Eukaryota > Viridiplantae > Streptophyta > Magnoliopsida > Fabales > Fabaceae > Vicia > Vicia faba. The sequence goes on along the minus strand of OX451740.1, from coordinate 1,189,637,767 downwards.
ATGATTTACGAATTCAAGAAAGAAGCGGATTATCATGGTACTTACAATGTGTTGTGGTGTCTGAGAATGATTGATTTTGATCCAGGAAGGTTGAGTGAACACCTAGGAATCGATTGGGACCGGTCTAAGCTTCTGAAAACGCCTCTAAGTATGATTTTGATTTCATACTTTTTAGTGAATTTTGCAACTTTTCTCTTGCCTTTTTCTGCAGCCTCCAACCCTTATTTCGTTCCTTGTGGCTTGCTTATGTAAGGTACAATGTGCTAGGGTAACAAATATGGCCTGAATCCTTTCACATCAAATGCATTGAAATTTGATTTGATTCACCATTACAAAACCTTCCAAATTTGCTAAAACTCAATCTTTTTGCACATGGATTGCTTGATACGAATTTGATGGTGTTAAAGATTGCAATCAAAGCCTGAAACAACAAAAAAATCTCATGTAATCAAAGTTTTGGATTTAATTTGATTTAATTTGATTAAAAATGAATAAATTCAAATAAAAATCAAATAAAATAATAAAATTGATAAATTGACACATGGATGAAGCTGAGGCACGTGGACAATGATGTAAGCTCAAATCAAGTGGAAAAGAATGGGCCAATTTGACAAAATTTGATGTTTTGGGGATAGTTGACTTTTGGCAATTTTGCAAAAGTGCCCAACTTCAACAATGCATAACTTCTTCAATTTTGAACTTTTGGAGGTGTTCTGGTACGTTTTAGAAATCTTGAGATATCTTATAACCAAATCGTTTGGTCTCATCTCATATTTATGTTCCATGCTCAAGTTATAAGCTTTGGCAAAAAAGGTGTTTTTGTTGACTTTCAAAAATGACCTATAATGTCCAAATTCATAACTTCTCGTGAGTGCATTTTCTGATCTTGGGTTATGAAGATGGATTGTAGGAAATTGCATCCTCTTCAAAAGGAGCTTTGGATGGGTCGTTTCTCATAAAGTATGAGAAAGTTAAGCCTGGTCAAAGTTGAGTTGACTTTTCCTACAAAACCCTAATTTAGCAACTTTTGAGTCTTGATGAATTTTGAGCAATCCTTGATGAATCATGACCAACCTGTTCACAGTGATTTCTGGTGAACAACCGCTAGTCTTCCAAACTATCGAATAAACTTAATTACTGTTACTCAATTTCTCTGGTAACTTGCAGGATCAACTAGATTGATCCTATGGAACATAGTTGTTTGGTTAAGTCTAATTGTAAAACTGGTATTCCTATTTTAGGACTTCTAATTAAAGTGGTTCGAAGATATCCAATCCACTTCGATTTCTATACCGAATGATTCGAAGGGCAATTTATATATGATATCAGGAATGTTCTTTAGAAAAGTAAAAATACTTAAAATGGGGCAAATGGCAGAATTAAGTAAGAGAAGGTAAAAGTTACTGAATGTTTAGAGAATTCGAACATAAGAAAAGTGTTTAAATGCAGAAAGAGATAAATGACTTCGAATGTAAAGGCTTTAATGTAAAATTGTTTGAAGCACAAATGAAATGGAAGTGAAAGACAAAACTGGAAAATGTAAAGATTTTTCATTAAATTGTAAATGTTGGTGTTATCATACGTACATCTTTCGAGCATTCGTTTCCCTATCCATGCGGTATTTTGAATGTTTACTGAATTTGTACAACAGATATGACACACTCAAATCCTAACACTAAGACCTTTATTTATGCTACTTCGACCATAATAGTCTTGTTATCAGAACCTGCCACATTCGAAACATGCAGAGCATTACTTCCCTCTAGCCTCCACGCGTCCTCGGACGTTCCAATGCTTATGTATTTTGAATTTCCAATATCCCGCTCACGTTTGAATTTCAAACGCCTTGGTACCTTCATTTCGAATTCGTTTCGAAAACAACCCTCACAAATATAGTCTCATCATTATTTCGAACAAGGCTTTAGACTTACACTCCACAACTTATCATTCGAAACCTTGAACTTTAATATTTCCATTCGAAACAAACAGTCTCTTTCATTCCAAATCATCAAACTTGCTTTATTCAAACAAAACCAAATCGTCTTATTTCGCATCATAATATCAAAATCTTCAGCCAACAAAATGCCCCTTTAAAATATGTATTTCGAACCCTTTGAGAAATATTTATTTTAAATAGATTCACAAGATTTTGATAGGTCTTTTTGAAGAATCATGACATTTACTGTGCACGACTTTACCCACGTCAATTAAGACGCCTTTTTGAGTACCTAAACGTCTTGGACCAGTTACCACAGCATGGTGTGGTTTTAAAAAATAATGATTACTATTAATCACACTCATTACCAACATTAGACCTTACGCCACCTCTCTCTGAATCCTCCCAACGACTTCCACGTACCCCTAATCTTATTTAGGGGGTGCTTTACACTCACTCTTCCACGCTCTCTATAAAACTCATCAGTTTAGTCTGTCCTTCTTCTTCTCCAACATTCTAAAACCTCCCCTTTTTTTCACTAAACCCTAAAATTTCCAGCAATCTTGACAATGTCTTCATCAACATCATCACAATTAAAGAAATCATCAAAGAGGAAGAACAAGAACACTAACATGGAAACTGTCATGGAGAGCAAGGTGGGTATTTATCAGAATCAATCTATGCTCAATCCTCAAGCAATCTCCAAAGAGAAAGAAATGCTGTATGCTTCTCAGGTATTAATCCCTACCATTGTATCTGGAAAAAGGTTTGCCCTAATGGGTCCTTTAACTGTTTTTGAAATTCTAAAAGATACTAGGAAATTTTTTCTCGTTTGCTATAAATTCAAACCCCTATTCAACAAGATGGATGCCCCTAAGGCAGGAACTGAAGATATAAGCGAATCATCTGATTCAAAAACAACTGAAACCCCAGTCTTACCCCCAAAAGATCCTTTCATTTTGGATTACATCAAAAGCAATTTCAAACCATTTCGATCCTGCCCCACTTCAGATGTAGCATATCAAAACTAGCTCACTAAAGTAGAATCCAAAAAATCCCAACAATGGGAAGAATTAGGAATTTATAATTTAATCAAACTGTCGAAACCAGGCTTTACTTACAGTCACCCATTGCTATTTGCTTCATTGTACTTCTGGGACAGTACTTATAACACTTTCCACCTTCCGGGCGGAATGATAACACCCACCTTCTTCTATATAGCTTCCATCACTGGTCTCTCACCAGTGGGGGAAACTTACATTCCTGATAACGAAGAACATTCTAGCATCATTGACTTCCATGTCAAACTAGCCAGCTTTTCAAAATTCATCAGTCATTATCATACTGAAGGGGATGATGTCTCAGACGTAGAACACATCGCTTTCCTTACCTTGTGGCTATCACGATATGTGTTTTGCAGCAGATCCTTGCAAGTGGCGAGTAGGTTTATTCCCCTAGCCAAGGATTTCCATGAAAATAGGAAAATCTGCCAGAGTGAACTGTTACTTGTCGATCTTTATGAGAGCTTAAGGTCAGCAGTTTCTAGTTTAAAATCCCATGCTCTAAAGAACATTCTTCTGGTTGGACCCTTTTGGTTGCTTCAGCTATGGCTTAATGCCACGTACGAATCTTCTTTATCAACTGCTGATACTATCGTCGAACAAGATCCAGAAATAGCTGACAGGATCATCGAAGGCACAAGGCTTCGAAAGCTTACCCCGAATGATGACAAGGACGATTTCAAAGTCCATTTTTCTAAATACATCATGATTTTTTCAAAGAGACACAAGTTCGAAGAGTCCATGGCACCTTTTGCCCAAAGGACTTGTGGACCATCATGGTTCACAATGCCTCTCTCAGAAGCTGTCAAGAGCAAAGAGATGCAGGATATTTGGAAAGCGTTTCTTCTCCTTAGGCTAATTTCCTTAAGGATTACTCCAACAAAGAATCAGATTTTCCTCCTGGCTTATCAACCCAACTTCGTTTCTCGATAATTTGGCCTATGCCAACTAATTCCTGAACCTTTGTTCCAAACACAAAGTGCCATAACCTCAGGCAAAACGTTCAAAACAAGAGAGGCCAAATTGCAACAGGAGCAATATCAAGATTTTGCTCAGTTTGAGCTTTTACCTTTCGAGCTAACATACTTCACTGCAAAAGGATTTCTTGAATGGTGGACTAAGTTCTACCAGACATATATGTTTGACACACTCACCATTCAACAAAAGCTAACTGGCGCGTTCAATGTGCAGGTACACTCCAAGAAAGGTATGTTTACTCATGTCAAAGAAATTAGGGCTTTTCAAAATTATTTCGAAACCACTTATGATCCCACACACTTGGGAACCACTGTACATCAACCGGCCGAGACCTTGAAGGAAAAACTTAAAGAAAAAAATTTCTAAGCTCAAACTTCCTTCAGGGTTGTCACCTGAGGATAGGTATAGGTTGGCACTCGAAATGCATCCACCTAAATTTCCTAGGTTGCCTACCTCAGAACTGGCTCTGGCTTAGTTTCCTCCATACCCTTGGTGGTTCACTTGCAAAGAAATGTTCAAATACCAGTCTCAAAAGAAACTAAAGCCATCTGAGACTGTGACATGGGCTCGTTACTGGCTTCATAATTTCCCAGGACATTTTCGCTATGACCTTCCTGCCATTTCGATTACATCTAATCAAGGCACAGGTGCGAATGCTTGGGAAAATTCCAATTGTATCCTAATTCCCTTATCCTTAACATTTTACCTTAATTGTTTCACTTTTCAGCCACTAAGATAAAGAACGTTACTTTAAAGCCCAAGGAAGGAAACACTTCTCAACAAGCTATTGAAGTTAGCAATGATGCAACCCCAACAATACCAACAACAACAACGATTGAACAACAACACCGGCAGCAGCAAACATCTCAATTCCAAAGGTAATCAACTAACCATGTTGTTTCGAATAAACTGAAGTTTATAATTTAGATCTAACTTATGTTTAAACTTTTGTAGACTAGCAAACTTCCACGAACTACTCCTAAGAAAAGGAAACAAGGCCCTACTCAAAAGAACCTCAGAACTGGTGAAAATTCTCCAACAGCTTTTAAGAAGAAGAAAAAGAAAGAAAGCTCCAAAGGCCTTGAGCCTACTAACGTCTCTGGACCTGATTCCACATACGTTGCTCCCTCAACAACATCCAAAATTCCACCTTCAACCTCCAATGTAATATTGGAACATATTGACAGTAACATTTCTTCTGATAATCCACAGGTAATTAAATTCGAATTCATAATAAAGATAGTTATTCATACCATATTCTTAACTTTTCTTTGTTCAATGCAGGATACCTCGAACATGAATCCTACTGCTTCAACTCCTGCAACCGGGACCGGTGCTCCAATCAATTCCTCTTTCCATGGGGACTCCAGCAACTTCATGCAAAACAAAGGGTCTTCCAACATGATGGCCCTGACTGGGACTTCGGAGACACACGATGATCAAGTCACCTCACCCCCTTTGAAGGAAACCAACGGAGAATCTCCCAACAAGTCTAAAGAAAATCCACCAGAAACTTCCCTTCTGCAATCTCCTCTTGGAAATCTTCAAGAGAATCCAACAATCACTCATGCTGAAAAGGACAAGACTGATTCTTCTCAAGAGAGTGAAGAAACTGCAGAAGAAAGTTTTGGCGAAGACGAAACCCAAAGTGGTTCGACTGGTGAAACAAAATCTGACGCTATTAGCAGCGAGACCAATACTATCGATGTGGTGGATCCTTGTGACGAAGGAGAAAGAGATGAGCAAGGCAAGGATAAAGATAATGATGGTAAGACTAAAGAACCTATGGAGGTCGAAATGGACGTGACTCCTTTGAACAAGGAACTTTCCCAAACTTCCCAACCTCGACTGAATGAAGAGGAACTAGCTCTCCTAAAACACAATGACCCAATTGGGTACATGAAAATAAAATTGGCCCAAAAGGACATCCCTCTCACTAGGGTTGGCACTGGTTCAACTGACAACACATTGTCCCCAGATGCTAGAGCTACACTCCTTAACAAAGTCAGGAAAACAATCCTTGATGTAGACTTATTCGAGGTTCTTAAAAAGGATATCACTTCTTGCTATACCATGAAGGAACTTCTTACCCAAGTTAGCTCCGCAACTTGCTCCTTGCCAGTCAGCACTATACTATTCGACCTCCAAGTATTATTGGATGATGTGACTGGATGTCTTCTCCAAGATGAATTAGCGGCTGTCAAAGTTCAGGAGAAACGAGACGCCATGGATGCTTCTTATGAGCGCGCTTCGAAACTTTCTAAAGAGGCTGAAGACCAAGCAACGCGCTTAAAATAGGCGAAAGCTGATTATGAAGTTCGAGCGCGGTCTATTCTCTTTTGGGAAGGACAAATTCAAGAGCTCCAACAAAAGGTCAAAGAAGCTCAGCAACAACAATTGGCTTACGAAACTGCCACCGTTAGTAACCAATTCGAAGAACTTCTTAACAAGGGTCTTTCCGAAACAGAAGCAGCAGAGCGCATCAAAGGGGAAGTAACTACTCTGGAAGGAGCGAGACGTTATACCCAGCAAAGACTTGAGTCTTTTAGAAGCACCTTCGCAAGATTGAAAAACAACGTTTATTTTTAAATATTTGCTTATTTGAATTAATTTGACACTTGGTTTTGTAATATTTGAACAACGCCATTTTGGCAACATATGGCACCATTTTAGCGTTTCTTCAATAAGATTTCGACTACGTTGCTATTATTCGAATCTCCTGCAGGCGAGGTCTATATGTTTTCAAATATTTTCCATTAACCTTTAAGATTCGTTTGTCATCAGTTAACTCTTCGATTTCATACGCATTGTTTGAGAACCCCCTTAGTATTCGAAAGGGTCCTTCCCAATGAGGTGACCATTTACCTAATGCTTTATTCTTCTTGTCCATGGGCAATATGACTTTCCAGACTAAGTCATTAACAGTGAATGTTTTACCTTTCACCCTTTTGTTGTATGCCCTGGCTACCCTTTCCTTTTGCCTCATTAGGATTTCCAATGCATGCAATCTAACTTCGTCTAACTCAACTAACTCATTCATCATCATCTCCCAATATAATGCAGATGGGATCTCATTTTGCCTTTGAATTTGAACGGATTGCAGATGAATTTCCACTGGTAAAACAGCGTCATGGCCAAATGTTAGTTGGAAAGGCGTGGTGTTAGTAGCTTCTTTAGGAGATGTTCTACAAGCCCAGAGTATTTGGTCCAAAGTCTTATGCCAATTTTTTGGCTTCTTACCAACATGTTTTTTAATTAACCCTATTATTGCTTTGTTTGCTGCTTCGACCTGACCATTTGCTTGAGCATAATATGGCGTTGATGTTAGTAATTTAAAACCCATCTCCTGAGCAAATTCCTGCATCTTTCTACTAGTAAACACAGAGCCTTGGTCTGTGGTTATACTCTCTGGTAATCCGAACCTATAAATTATTTGTTTCTGTATGAACCCAATAATAGCCTCTTGATCAACAACTATTAATGGCATTGCTTCGATCCATTTGGTAAAATAATCAATTCCCACTAAGATATATTTCTGTCCTTTAGACGAAGCAGGATTAATCTCTCCTATTAAATCTAATGCCCATCCTCTAAAGGGCCATGGTTTAATGATCGAATGTAACCCACTTGCAAGAGCATGTTGAATTCCTGCATGTTTCTGGCATTCTTCACACCCTTTAGCAAAATCGATACAATCTTTGAGCATGCTGGGCCAATACATGCCATATCGGAATAACAACCATTTCATTTTATGGCCTGCTTGATGTGCCCCACATGCCCCATTGTGGACCTCTGATAATGCTAAATATGCCTCACCTTCTCCTAGGCACTTCAGTAATACGCCTTCTTGGGTCTTCTTGAACAATTCATTTCCCATGAGGATGTATGATAATGCTCTATATTTTATCTTCCTACCCACATTCAATGCTGGGTCTTTTAAATAATTCATAATTGGACTTCGCCAGTCTGCATCTGACAAGGTGTCTATGGATAATACTTCGAATTCCTACTTGTCAGCATAACCTAACTTTATATTTTCTAAATCTGATGGTATGAGTCTAGTAGCCATAGCTCTTCCTCTTAATTCAATCAAATCTTCAAATTCTTTGGTGGAAACTTTATACCCTGAAGCCAACTGTGCTAGGTCATTCGCCTCTTGATTTTCTATTCTTGGTACATGTTTAATATCCATGTATTCGAATTTTTTGAGTAGCCTATTAACTATGACGAAATACGTAATCAAATTGTCCTTTATGCATTTGTATTCCTTTGTTATTTGCTTGACCACTAGCTCCGAATCTCCTCTAATTTCGACTCTAGTTAGCCCCAATTCCAACAAAGCTTAAAGCCCAACAATAAGTGCTTCGTACTCAGCTTTGTTGTTCGAGCAACGAGGACCATCTAACTTATACTTGAACTTTGTTGGAATTCCTTCGGGAGAAATTATAAGAACTCCAACACCACTACCATCCTTATGGGTCGAACCATCAAAGTATAATTTCCAAGGTTGCATCTCAACGTAACCCATGACAGTCTCTTCGATCAGTGAATGATCAACAATGAAATCAGAAATTATTTGACCTTTCACAGCTCTCAAAGGCATGAAAGTCAAATAATACTCTGCCAAGGCCAAAGCCCATTTACCAATTCTGCTATGCATTATTGGTTTCGAAAGCATGTGTTTGATAATATCGAAATGAGATGAAACATAAACATCAACAGACTTTATATAGTATTTAAGTTTCATACAAGAGAAATACAAACAGAGACATAGCTTTTCTATGTTGCTATATCTGGTTTCTGCATCATTCAACACCCTACTTAAATAGTACACGGCTCTTTCGATGCCATTGCTATCTTCTTGTGCTAACATACTACCTATGGTGGCTTCAAAGGCGGATATGTATAATCTCATGGGTTTTCCCCACGAAGGTGGAGACAAGATAGGAGGCTGAGTGAGATATCTTTTTATATTGTCAAATGCCTCCTGATGTACTTTGTTCCATTCGAAAGCTTGTCCTTGCTTCAAACGAAGTAACGGAGAGAAAGCCTGGGTTCTTCCACTTAAATTCGAAATGAACCTTCTTAAAAAGTTAATTTTACCTAGCAAAGATTGCAACTCCTTTTTTGATGTAGGTGCTTTCGTTTCTACAATGGCTTTGGTCTTGTTTTGGTTGATTTCAATGCCTTTCTTATGAACCATAAAACCAAGGAAATCACCAGCCTGCACGAAAAACGCACACTTAAGGGGGTTCATTTTTAAGCCATGTTTTCTCATTCTTTCGAATGATTGGATCAAATGATGCAAATGAGTTTCTGCAGATACTGATTTGATGACTATATCATCAATGTACACCTGCATAAAAGTCTCAATGAAATCATGAAAAATCGAATTCATTGCCCTTTGATAAGTTGCTCAAGCGTTTTTTAAACCAAAAGGCATTACCACCCATTCGTAGGTGCCTAAGGCTCCTGGACAATGAAATGCTGTCTTAGCAACATCTTCTTCAGCAATAAAGATCTGGTTGTACCCAGAGTATCCATCTAACATACTTAAATATTCAAACCCTGCAGCGGAATCTATTAACATTTCTGCCACAGGCATGTAATACTCATCTTTGGGGGTAGCAGTATTTAAATCTCTAAAATCTATGCAAATTCTCAGAGAGCCATTCTTCTTAATAACAGGCACTATATTTGCTAACCATTCGACATACCTTATGGTCCTGATGAATTTGCAACGCAACAACCTTTCAATTTCAGCCTTAATCTTCGTGAGAACTGCTGGTGCAAACCTTCTAGGGGTCTGCTTGATGGGCTTCTTGCCATCCTTGATTGGAAGTCTGTGTTCCACTAACTCCCTCTTTAAACCAGGCATTTCATCATAGTCCCACGCGAAACAGTCTTTGTTTTTTCTAAGCACTTCGATCACTTTATGCTTGAGGCTCGAATTGAGTTTTGTACTCACGTAAGTTATTCTTTTTGTGTTTTCATCTCCCAAGTTTACCTCTTCTAGAGGATCCTGCGCTAACATCTTAGCACCAGAGTCTGTGGGGTCCTTTTCGAAGCCTAAAGGTTCTTTATCATAAATGGCATCTAGCCATTGATCTACATCAACTATTTCTTGTTCTTCAAAGGGTGAGTATTTTGAGCCATCCCCACCTATTTTGTTTACTTTTGCAGCCATACTATCTACTTCAGCTTCTAAGGCCGCCTTCCATTCGTTCTCAGCCATGTAGGCCGAAATCTTTTCGAAGAAAGAGGACTCAATCATTAGCAAGACTGTCGAATTCCCAGCCTGCTGGCCGTCTTTGTGTGGCACCGTCGACTTCTCCATCTCCCTTGATTATCCTTCGATACCAATACATTCCATCATGGCGAAGGGTCATGTAATAATGCGCATTCCTGGTCTCATTGATCTCGTCGTTAGGGGTACAAGGAGAAATTTTGGCTAAGTGTTTGTCATAGTTTCTCTTATCAACTAGATTGACTGCCGTCATGAAATAGCTTTGATCAGCTTCGATGTTTTCAACGATGCCATCCTCTCTCCACAGTACTAACCTCTGATGCAACGAAGAGGGGACTGCTCCAACGCCATGGATCCATTCTCTGCCCAACAGCAAATTGTAGTTGGCTTTAGCTTCGATTACCATGAACATAGTGGGTCTGCAGCTTGATCCTATCGTCAAATCCACTTGGATCACCCCCAATGTGTGGCCTACTTTACCTTCATAGTTTGACAGTACCATATTGTGTGGTTTTATGTCAACATCTCGTATCCCTAACTTCTTCAACATGAAATGAGGCATCAAGTTCACTGCAGCGCCTCCATCCACCAGGACTTTGTTTATGCCATGTGTACCAACTTTTTCTTGAATGAACAATGGATTTAGGTGATTTTTCATGGCTGGCTCTGGGTATTCGAAGAAGGCATTCTGATCTTCGACAGCCCCATTATCCATCACATAATAGCATACTGGCCTATGTTTCGCCAGGTCTATTGCATCATCCTCCTCGTGCTCTCTGACTTCAGTCTCTTGCCCAAATTCGCAAGGCAACACAGATACTACATTGCAGTTGATGTTGAGTGAAGATTCCCCTTCTGATTCAAAATTGTCAGTCAGCATATCCTCATCCTGCTCTAGACCTGGCGTATATTCCTTTGATTCGTCTTGCTTTGTTTCAGAGAAAAGTTTCATGCTAACTGGAGGTTTGCCCCCAGGTTGATTGTTTGGTGCAGGTTTATTGGTACTTGATTCCTCTTTGTCCTTGCTCAAAGCCACTCCTTTGTCTAACATGGCTTCTCTCTCAGCTTTTCGAACTCTTTGTTGCCTGCGCCATTGTGACCTTGACATAGGGTTTTTTCCCTTGTAATTTTCCAACCTTACTTCTTCCCTTTTCTCCATATTGAACTGTCTTCTGTACGTCATGGCATGGCGTGTATTTCGTTCATTATTCCTCCACTTGTCTCTCCCCTTGTCAGCTCTAACTTGTAGCCACTTGTCCGTTGGTGCATCAGCAGGAACTTTGAATGTGACCCTTCGAGCGCCTCTAGGATAAGGGCTGTCAGGCCTCCGTTGGGTGTAGTTGTTCTCGAAACGTTGGCCCATTTGACCAGTTTCTCTGTGGTTCCAACATGGGGTGAAAGGGACTGTTTCGAAGGTTTCAGCCACTTTCTGATCATATACTGCAGAACATCTTGGACACACTAAGCATTTGGTTGCCCCCTTGTGACAACGAACTAGGAACCCCATAAGACTTTCTCCATCCTTAGGGTAGCATCTGAACAGCTGCTTATCCTGGCGCCAGTTGACGCCTGTTCGTGCCCTTTGTCTTTTTTCAAAGTCTGCAGCAATTCTCTGATTACAAATGATGCTACATCTGGGACATAACATCATTGTAGCATTCTCTTTGTGTCATAGCATAAGGTAGTCTTTGAGACTGGCATCCCTAGCATAACTGTCTTCCATCTTGTCTTTTTCTCTCTCTAAGTACCTTTCCATTTCCTTCATTTCGGAACAAGGTTGCTCCATATTTACCATGTTAACATCCACATCTTCTCCTTTGATATCAGTATCTCCCCATCCTGTAGGTTTGATGTCTTCAATTAGGGTCTTTGAGCTTTCTGGGGCGGAATACTTTACCGTGTAATCGAATTTCCCACTGGGCTCTCTCAAGGTATCCCATATTCCCTTCTGAGGAAGAACTGGCAGTGTGATCTGTACTTTCTCCAACTTTCGCCTCAAACTTTCAGTAGCCTGTGTCAGATTTTGTTTTTGGTGCTCCTGGCTTTCAGTAGCCTAGATTTCTTTCGAAGAAACTAAAGGAACTACTTCTATCAAAGCTTCTTGTTCCTTATGGAAGTCCTCAGTAACTTCCTTTGATGGAGTGTCACCTTCGTTTGCTCCAACCATATTTATATCTCCAATGTATGCAGGTTCAGAGTAATTGGTGTCAGCAACATCCAAAGGGTCATCATCCACTTTCATCTTTGGCTTGTCAGCGAACCTTAATCTACCATCCCTGATTGCGTTTTGAATCAGATCCCTGAAAAGAAAACATTGTGAGGTTTTGTGGCCTAAGAAACCGTGATACTTACAAAACCCTATTTTCTTTCTTTGATCTAAAGGTGGTAATTTGACATTCGATGGCACTATTAGTTGGCCATCTTTGACAAGAAAATCAAAAATTTCATCACATTTCGTTACGTCGAAGGTATAAACCTTCTTTGGGAACTTGTCACTCTTCTCATTTTCAATAATTTCTTTCCCTTTTATGGGGACTAGTAATTTACAAGAGTAAGAGGGAGCCTGTTTCAATTCAGCAAGATCAATTTCGACCTCTTCGAATTCAGGGTAATCTTCTGCTTCCTCAGTTTCGACATAGGAAACCCTTTCTTTCTTGTTAGTTTTAAAAACCCTGGCTTTCTCGGCCTTCAGTCGTTCGACCTGTCGAACCCTATCCGCTAATTGGGCCATATCCCTCAAGTATTGTGTATCTAATTTCTTTCGAATAGAGTAGTCTAGGCCACCAGCAGCCATTTCGACTAACTCATGTTCAGGAACTACTGTGAAACATCTAAACTTCAAGAGTCTGAACCTGTTCAGATAATCATCTATGGGCTCCGTAAACTTCCTCTTGACACTGGCTAGTTCTTTCAGACTTATTTTAGATTGTCCCATGTAAAATTGTTCATGAAATAATCTCTCCAAAAGGGTCCAAGTATCTATGGATCCAGGAGGCAATGTGGTGAACCATGTGAAAGCATTCTTAGTTATGGAACTTGGGAAATATTTAATCCTAAGGTTCTCGTTATTTTCTATGTCTCCTGCTTCGGTCAGATACCTGGCTATGTGTTCGACTGTTGACTCATTGGTGTCTCCAGCGAATTTTGTAAATTTAGGGACCTTATATCCCCTTGGCAAATCAGTGTGCATCACATAATCTACTATGGGAGAGGAATAGTTTGGCCTTCTAATTCCTGTATTGAGACCGTTTTGAGCCATAATCCTTTCTATCATGGTGGTTAAATTATTTTCTGCCAACATGTTGTCATTTCTAATCCTGTGAACGATTTCATCAGCGTCTTGGTGTCGACCCACCATGACAACTCCTCTAGGTTGTTCTTCTCGAAACTCTGGGATTTTTAACCTTTCGAACCTTGCCCCTGGTTCTACAACTCCCCTTTGTGGTTCCTCTTGAATCACTGGGACTTCTAACCTTTGTGCTCTTGCCCCCAAGTTAACCCCCTCTCTGGCTGGTCTATAGGGTGGGTCATTAGTAATTTGTTCTATGATGGGTACGTTCGCTCGAACCCCCGCCTGATTCTGCCTACGCCTTTCTGGCGGAGCAAAAAAATCTACTATTTGACTCATGTTGTCCGCGTTTTCTCTGTTGGTTACAGTTACATTTTGTACTATTGGGGCAAAGATTTCTTGCATAGCCTGCGCCAACACTCCTATCATATTATGGTTACTATCATCCATTAATTGCCTAAAGGCCATCTGATTTTCTATGGTTAAGATAGGCAATGTATTATGACCCACTGAACCTTGGGTATTTGTCATAAATTGGTTGGCCCCAGATCCGGACCCAAATTGTGGTGACGAATTTGATGTAAAATTGTGCAAACCCGCCATAAAAGATGTTGGCATCCCATAGGAGGGATTTCTGAGTCTAGTGCCATCGAAACCGGGTGGTCTAGTCGGTGGTGGGGTGGCGAAATGGGTTTGTGTCCCTGGTGGTGGGACAAATCCTGCAAGATAACCAGTGGTCCCTGTATTTCCTAGGGTCGAAGTGTTGGTTGTCGTGCCACTTGCTTCATTTGTGGCCACACTATTGGTAGAAGATGCAACATACTGTGCGTTCGTAGGGATCGCTTTAGACGTCCTCGTCGAAATAGACGTATTGGTGCCTGTTCCATGTGGGATATTTTGTTCCCCTTGTTGATTGTTTGGATTAGACATCCTACTACTACGTTTTCTTCTGGGTAAGGGTTGGTTACTATTGGTTGTTTTACCACTTCTGAGGTTCATATAACAGCGAAATTAATACTCATAAAAGAACTTACACAGCGAAATCGTATCCTAAAATCTTTACTTTCGACTTTCTTAACAACGTGTCCCACCGGGTGTGCCAATTTGTTCACAGTGATTTCTGGTGAACAACCGCTAGTCTTCCAAACTATCGAATAAACTTAATTACTATTACTCAATTTCTCTGGTAACTTGCAGGATCGACTAGATTGATCCTATGGAACATAGTTGTTTGGTTAAGTCTAATTGTAAAACTGGTATTCCTATTTTATGACTTCTAATTAAAGTGTTTCGAAGATATCCAATCCACTTCGATTTCTATACCGAATGATTCGAAGGACAATTTCTATATGATATCAGGAATGCTCTTTAGAAAAGTAAAAATACTTAAAATGGGGCAAATGGCAGGATTAAGTAAGAGAAGGTAAAAGTTACTGAATGTTTAGAGAATTCGAACATAAGAAAAGTGTTTAAATGCAGAAAGAGATAAATGACTTCGAATGTAAAGGCTTTAATGTAAAATTGTTTGAAGCACAAATGAAATGGAAGTGAAAGACAAAACTGGAAAATGTAAAGAGTTTTCATTGAATTGTAAATGTTGGTGTTATCATACATACATCTTTCGAGCATTCGTTTCCCTATCCATGCGGTATTTTGAATGTTTACTGAATTTGTACAACATATATGACACACTCAAATCCTAACACTAAGACCTCTATTTATACTACTTCGACCATAACGGTTTTGTTATCAGAACCTGCCACGTTCGAAACATGCAGAGCATTACTTCCCTCTAGCCTCCACGCGTCCTCGGATGTTCCAATGCTTATGTATTTTGGATTTCCAATATCCCGCTCACGTTTGAATTTCAAACGCCTTGGTACCTTCATTTCGAATTCGTTTCGAAAACAACCCTCACATATATAGTCTCATCATTATTTCGAACAAGGCTTTAGACTTACACTCCACAACTTATCATTCGAAACCTTGAACTTTAATATTTCCATTCGAAACAAACAGTCTCTTTCATTCCAAATCATCAAACTTGCTTTATTCAAACAAAACCAAATCGTCTTATTTCGCATCATAATATCAAAATCTTCAACCAACACAACCCTTGATCAAATGATGACATATCCTTCAAAATGAGAATGTTGGCAAAAAATCTTGAAGTTTGACTGTATGTAGGCCACAATTGACTTTTGCCCTAGCACAGTCGATTTTTGGACCCTTTGAGCAATTGACTGAGCAAACTTCCTCTGCAAGGCTTGAAACTTGACATGGATGACCTTGAGAACATATTAGGACATTGGGGAGCACTTGAGGTCATTTGGATTCAAGGATCTTGATGCAACACAAAACCCTAATTTGGGGTAGACTGCCTTAGGAGATAACTTGTCTGTCCAATTCTTGAACAACCTTGAGCCACTTGGAGATTTTTCTTGCAATGTCTTGAGAAATATGAGAGGGAAAATTTTCGGGTACAACAGATACCAACATTCCTCAGCAGATTCCTCCTTAACTATAGGAGCAGGGACTCTCATCAAAGGAATACCTCAGGAAATCAACATCCTCTAGATGGCATCTTTAAGCCCATCTCCAATTGGTACTCCGTCACTTCTGGGACGACATCTTTAAGCCCATCTCCGACAATTCTCTAGAAACTTCCAAATGGAATCTATAAGCCCATTCCCGAAATCACAAATCAAGTATCGGTTCATGCGAGTGTAAATTTATGGGCACTCTAGTGTTCAATCATCTTTCAACTTCAGATCACGAAAGGCAGACGAGCTAATCTACATCCTCAGGTTTAAGAAGATTGAATAGGGGCAGCTGTTGTACCCCAAAATTTTCCCTCTCATCTTACTTAATATATACTTCTAGAGATCCTTAATTTACTCAAGTTGGTCCAAGAATTGACCAGACAAACTCTCTCCTAAGGCAGTGTGTCTCAAATTAGGGTTTCCATTTTCATCAAGATAGGTGAACTCGAAAGACCTCATATGCTCTCCATAGTGCTAATATGTTCTCAAGACCCTCCATGTAAAATTTCAAGCCTTGTACAAGAAGTTTGCTCAATCAACTGCTCAGATGTTTGAGAATCGACTATATTAGGTCAAAAGTCAACTGTCGCCCACATACAGTCAAGCTTCAAGATTTTTGGTCAACATCAACATTTTGAAGTGATATCCATCATTTTATCAAGGGTTGATCATGATTCCTCAAGGAATGCCCTAAATTCATCAAAACCCAAAAGTTGCTAAATTAGGGTTTCTTAGGAAAAGTCAACCAAACTTTGACCAAGCATAACTTCCACATACTTTATTAGAAATTTTCCATCCAAGGCTCATTTTGAAGAGGATGCAATTCCCTACAATTCATCATCATGACAAAAGTTCAAAATATGCACTCATAAAAAGATATGAATTTCTACATTATAGGTCCTTTTGAAAAGTCAACAAAAACACCTTTTGGGTCAAATATTCTTACATGAACATGTAAGACCCAATTAAAATAATACAAAAAGGGTTGCTTAGGGGACATCATAAGCTTTCTAAAAAGTCCAAGAACACCTCTCTAAGGTTAAAATTGGAGGAGATATGCCTTGTCAAAGTTGACACTTTTTGCAAAATTGCCAAAAGTCAAATATGCTCAAAAATGCATTTTTTTTATACCAAATGGGCCTAGCATCTCATGATTGCACCTCACTTGTAGCATGGTCCACGACCCAAATATCCATCCACATGTTATTTGCTTCATTTTCCATTTTATTTTTATTTTTTATTAATTAAAATTTCAATTAAATCAAATAATTGGTAAATAATAGCAAAGATATGCTTTGATTTGATTTTTGGACAGGATCTCAATCAAAATATGCTGAGATATCAAGACCAAAATGAATCAAGCATGATTGGTATAAAAATGGGATGATTTGGCTCAATTTAGCAAGTTTGTATATGGCATGAAAATAAAATCAAATCTTTAAAACTTTCAAAGATACCAATCAGTTTTATAACTCTAATTCGTTCTAGGATATATATGGAACATGTACAAGGCATAAGACAAGGGTTGCAGTCGTGAAAAAGAAAGAAGAAAACTCCAAAATTTCAAAGAAAAGTGTGGATCGGATTTCAAGCTACAGGCCAATTTATGCCATTCCAACATTTCCAATCGCATCCTGGAGCATCTCTAAAGCTAGCTGGATCATTTGCAAGTCCTCTCGCGCCCAAAAACGCACGCTACCATTCACACGGTTTGCTTTATTTTTTGAAATCGATTACATCAATTCTTGCATCATTAGCACATTTGATTGATATATTTGTGATTATGGATATGTTTGCAACGTGACTGGATGATTCAATTGAATTTTTGATGCATAGATATGCATTTTCCATTCCTAGGGTTTCAAGCTCCATTTTAGGGTTTCTTGATACATGAAAAATTAGGCCAAGAACAGGATACTGGGATGATCATGGCATCAAGATCAATCGATCCCTGGTCTTTAAATCCATTTATCGTGTATATTTTTGATGTTTTAAGCACACAAGTTTTAGCGACGGACATGGTCTGTAGGTATAGGTTATATACCTAAGACGACGGGCTGGAGGTAGAAGAAGGTGATTTGTCATCACTCTATTGGTTTATTTGAAAATAGCGCGTGTGGCTTTGTTTCAGTTCCCTGGAAATTGTTTTTATATATTTTGTATTACTCTTATTCCTTTAACAACTAATCAGCGTAGCTCAGCTGGCAAAGGCGTCTGTTGGTAAGTAAGAGGACCTGGGTTCGATCCCAGGTCCCAGCAAAACCTTATTTTCTTATTTTTCCATTTACATATCATATGCGTCACCTGCCTAGATGACTACCATGCGCCACCAATATCTAGCCAACAGATTCATAGTCAACCAGATCCAACGCATAACAATGAAGGACTTATGGTACACCCTCAGGTCAACGCCATATGGAACCAAGCGCTGACTGGGCTTGGATGGCTAATGGGCCTGGGAATTTTAACATTGCACCCCCCCATTCAGCACGACACAAGCCCAATTCCTCTCTTTCTCTATTTTGTTAATTTACTTTATTTATTTTCTTAATTACTTTTATTTTCACAAATAATATCTAAAATCATTTTTTTATTTTAATAAAAAAATCACAAAAAACACCAAAAATCATTTTTTTCATAAAAGAATATTTTTTATTTCTTAATTAATTTAGTTTAATTAACTTAGGGAAATTTAATATTTTTTTTATATATGATTAAAAATAATTAGAATTAGGGTTTTAATTGTACATAACTTAATTAATTTTTCCTTAAAAAATAACTTAAATATTTTTTCAATTAGATTTTTAGGGTTTTCAATTTTTATCGCATTTAATTTTCCGCGCGTATTTTAATTCTTTTATTATTATTGTAGCTGCTCCGGGATTGTAATAGTAATTAGGGTTTTAAACTTTCGCATTTTTATTTTCAGTCAAGATGATTATGTAACTTCCAAAGCCTTGTAATAGCTAGGTTTATTTTCTCGCACTTTAAATTCTTGCAAATCTTTAACTGTCTAGATGCATGACTAATAGGTTTGTATGGAAAAAATGCTTGAAATTAAAATGGTAGATCACCTAATGTGCAAAGACTAAATTAACTGAAAAATTCACATGCACATGTTCACTCCTAGGGTTTGCCTCACTTCGGTTGCCTTTGATAAAATAGTCATTTAAGCATAGGAGATTTTAGTGATTGACCTCCTGTCTAAGAGATCAAATGTCCCATTCAAATGTTGCCTCGGAAAAATCTTAAGACTCTAGGGTTACTACTAAAGTTTCCAACCCATTGCTTTGGTGATTGTACTTGCCCCTTTCGAATGTCCCTTACAAACTCCAACGACGGGGCTACCTACTCCTTAATAGTAGGATAACACTGTCTAAAGGAAACGAGAACGAACAATTTTTTTCGAATAGGTAGAATCTTAAGTACTTGCTCAACAAAACTTTTCACAGAAACACCTTTCAAAACAATTTTCAAAACAACTTCGTCATACCCTTGAGGACTGATACACGAGTTATCATGAAGTAAAACTTTTTTTCAAAACAAGCACACACACAAGAAATTTTAAAAAGATGAGCAAGTACCTAAGAGCCCATGGAAAACCATGGATAGAAAGGGTGCTAACACCTTCCCTTTCTATAATCTACCCCCCATACTCAAAAATCTCGAAAAAAGATTTTTTTTCTGTTCTTTTTCCTTTTCCATGATTGGATGAAATAAAAGTCGGTGGCGACTCTTGCTTACCGCGACATTTTGCAAACAAAAAAACGAAAAACGCAAACCAGTATTAAACTGTCGGTTCTGCCACCGTATCACACCAGTGAAATTAAGCCGTGAAATAGGAAGTTGTTTCCTCTGTTGGTGCTTACCCTCTCGTGGAATCTAATCTTCATCCCGCGTGTGACTTGGCTGTGTGTTGTCTTCACCTAGATTAGACTTGTCTGGTTATCCCTAGTGCATTATGGTTGTTTTTTCAGCATGCGCATGATAACATCCATACATTCATACATGTCATGCATAGATTAATTTAAAATTCATCACTTATTTGCATTCATTGATGCTTTGTTAGCATATTATCCTCTTTGCAAAGTTATGTTACTCTCTCTCCAATAGAGTTGTCAATTTTAAACAGAAAGTGTATATCCTTTCGTTTTCCCCACCGAGTTATCCCTCGTGGAAGAATTTTGCTTCAGCCTTCCCATTTAGTTCATTTTCTGATGGAGTGTGATCCCCTTTTGAGTTTATTTCTCATTGGGTGCTGTCTTGGTCAATTATTTCATTCCAGTTTATTTCTGGTTTGAGTCTGTATTCCCCGACAACATTATTATTCTGATTTATGCAGGCTTCGAGCCTTGATTTGAGAATGTGCATTTATTTTGCACGCAAAGACTTTTTTCTCTTCAACGGGAATGTATTAGAATTTCCCCAGGAAATCGAGCTTCATTTCTCGCCAGTCTTATTACAATTCCTTCTTAAACAGCAAGCGACAATTCTTTTTACTTGAGCAACCTGTTCCTTCCCAGTAAGTCTGTTAACGTAAGATGCTTTTCTCTAATGAATGGTAGCCTTGTCATTATAGAAGGTAGTTCGTTGATGAAAATTTGTCACTTTCAATGAATGGTAGTATCGTCATTATGGGAGATAGTTCGTTGATGAAATTTGTTATCCCAATGAATGGTAGCCTTGTCATTATGGAAGGTAGTTCATTGATGAAAATTTTTTACTTTCAATGAATGGTAGTCTCGTCATTATGGGAGATAGTTTGTTGATGAAGATTGTTTTTCCAATGAATAGTAGCCTTGTCATTATGGAAGGTAGTTCATTGCTGAAATTTGTTACTCCGATGAATGGTAGCCTTGTCATTATGGAAGGTAGTTCGCTGATGAAATTTGTTATCCCAATGAATGGTAGCCTTGTCATTATGGAAGGTAGTTCGTTGATGAAAATTTGTTACTTTCAATGAATGGTAGTCTCGTCATTATGGGAGATAGTTCGTTGATGAAGTTTGTTACTTTCAATGAATGGTAGTCTCGTCATTATGGGAGATAGTTCGTTGATAAAGATTATTTTTCCAATGAATGGTAGCCTTGTCATTATGGAAGGTAGTTTGTTGATGAAATTTGTTACTCCAATGAATGGTAGTCTCTTCATTATGGGAGATAGTTTGTTGTTGAGTTTGGCTATAATTCAATGATAAAGACAGTTTGTTGAAAGATTCCTACAGCAGTGTTTTACCCTTTCTAGGTGAAATATATTGGTCAAAGAAGAAACTGAGACCAGTTCGTGGCTTATAGTCAGGATCGAGAGGAAGTTTATCTGATTCTCCATCAAATGGTATCTCTTCGAGGAAGTTTCGCAAGAGAAGTTTGTTGTGAAATATTTACAAGTGGTAGTCTCTTTATTTGAGACAACTCGTATTTTTACTCGTTCTAAGTAGAACGCCAGGATTTTGGGAAGTTCGTTATTAGTCTTTGACACATCACCTTCAGTAAAAGCTGGTGCATTCTCTTTTCTCCACCTTCAGTAAACGTCGGTGTATGTTTTGTTTCTTTACCTTCAACAAAAGTCAGTATTGTCCTATGTTTTTTTATACCTCCATTTCTGAGCGGGTAGTTCATTATCGTTCTTAGGTAAGATTGATCTTTTCTGGTTAGCGATTGCCGATCCCCTGTGTTGATGTTACTCTCTTTTTTCTATCTCCTCTATGAGTGGATAGTTCACAGCTGTCAGTTAATTGTTGTCATCCATTACTTTTCCCTCAGTTTTTTGGAGTTTATGTTATTTTGTCTCCTCTCTGGATCTTACCCCAGTAAAGTTGAGTCTTCTTTTCCCAACAGAGCCAATTTGTCTCCAATAGATTCAAATGTTGTTCCCTAGTGATTTATTTTCCTAGGTCGACTTATTTTTGTTAAGTCTGTTGATTTTATTTTCATTTCTCCAGTGGCGTCTTGTTCACCTATGGGAAGTTTACATCCATAATCATAAGCATCACATGGCATCTTAGGGCCAAAAATAGGGCTTGTTTTATATTTATGTATCTTCAATTGCGTCGAAACGAAGATTTTAATCTTCGTATCTCGGGATAGAAGACACTTAAATAAGGGCAGCTGTTATACCCCAATTTTTGCCCCTAAGTTCCCTCGTCATACTCTGTACATCTCACACATAGCATTGGTCTCATGGTTATAAGATCGAAAGGCTTTGGCATTAGGGTTTCTCTCTATGAATTGAGGTTGTCGTCTTACTCAAAATTGATTCAGCTGGTGCTCTCATTATTCTTGGTATGTGATTAGTGTAACACCCTAATTCTACCCCGGCAAATTATATAAATGAATCAAAGTTATAAAATTCAATCATGCAAACGAATCAGGACGTCACAAATTCTTCTATCAAAAATTCATTGCATTCATTGTGGATATATAACACTTTCGAAACATCGGATGAACCATCATAACATCTTTAATTAAATAACTCAACATCTACGCAGCGGAATTCTCAATAACAATTTTATCATCAATACAACAACTTCGAAACAGCACATATTAATAATAATCAATTTAACATTCAACAACTGAAAAATCAACAATCAAAAACAGCAATCATTCATCCCCCCGAGTGTTACATATCACAGCAATGACACCGACTCGAACTACTGAAGGTATACGGCCTTCACTCTCGATTACCTACACGTTACCAACATAAGGGAAACATTTAAACAGAAGGGGTGAGATATCTCACAATATAATAAAATGCATGATAACTAATATATTAAATTAGATCAATACACATCACCACTTCCCATCTCGTAATCAACAATAATCACAACAATAATATACATTCACATCATCATCACACACTTCTTTATGCAATCATCTAATGCGACTCAATACTATGCAAATGCATGTGGTACCATTGGAGCAGAACTGCCATCTAAAAATTTGCCAATTAATAGAGGCATCAACAAGGCATAGCCTTCATCTCAAAATTCGCCAATACAGGCCATCTCAACGAGCATAAGCTCCATCTCAAAAAAATGCAATGTATGCAACACAATCATGAATGTAATAACAACACCCAAGTTAACAACATCTCAAATTAACAACATCTCAAATTAACAACATCTCAAATTAACAACATCTCAAATTAACAACATCTCAAAAGCATCTCAACGTCTCTTCATCAACATCTCATATCATCAGAATAATTCATCAAACATCATTTATTCATCAAACATCATTTATTATAAATCATCAATACAACATCATTAACAACTTCTCACTAACAACTCAGCTGTACATTAACACCACAATAATTCATACTGCTATTCTGTAATTCTTACATCATTACTGTCACTATCCTACTGTTATAACTCAAACAGCAGCTTCTAAGCATCTAATTTGCATCATTCTGCTCAAAACCAACGCAACGCTCAACATGGGAATTAATTATAAACCCTAAATTGGCTACTAGTATTACACTTCCTATTATTCATTTTAATCCTCTAGAATAAGGTTCATCACGTTAGCTATCCAACACTTCGAACGACATCTCAAACAGCATCCTAAAACTCAAGTTACAACACTTTAAAACTGAATCTGCCAAAATCAGGCATTATGGGTCGATGCAAAACCCCTTGGATCGACGCGTACTGCTCTAAGTGCACAACATGAGTCGATGCATCCCCTCATGGATCGACTCATCCTGAGTCTTGCATACAACATGTATCGACACATGCATCCCACAGTTCAACTCATCATGAGTCTTTCAACCTTCATGTATCGATGCAAGCTTCTTTGTGTCGACGCATACTGAGTCTCTACGCCCTCATGTATCGACGCATCAAGTTTGAGGTTGACACATCCTGATCCTTCCTGCATAATTCTACGATTTTCTTCCCTGCATCTCACTATGGGATTCATGTTTTTAACCCTACAAACTTAATATAATCATGATAAATCATCACCTACAATTATCCTATAATTCTATATCGATTAAACAACATTGGGACATCATTATTCATCTAAAATTCATAAAATCTTCATCATACATCATCATATACATCCAATTCAAGAATAAAACAACAACCACCTCTAACCCCACATATCAATCATCATGAACCCAATTATAAAGTCAGAACCCCACCCTTACCTTGGATTGAAGGTCGCTCTATAATTTTCTAGTTGAATTCTCGTTCTGCCGTTTTCCCATTATTTCCAGCAGCTTCACGTTCTCCTTCTCAATCCTTATTCTTCTACAGCTTCTTTCTCTCTATTCTTCTAACAATAATAAAATAACCTATTATTCTTCATTCCTTATTGGGCTTAAAACTGATACACCCCCTTATTACTTTTATTCCTTCAAAATAAGCCCACACCAAATAATATTATAATTCTAATATTATTTCTCCACTTAATAAATAAATCCAATTAATCATAACACATCTTCTCAAATATTCCTAAATTTTTTTTAATTAAATGATTAATTAAATTACGGGCATTACAATTAGGTTTTTGGGATCTCAAGCAGCATAAATGTCTTTGCTATCAGGTTCCCTCAAGATACAAATTTTTCTTCATCAGAGTTCTTTCAAGGAACAAAGGCATTAGGGTTTAACTCATCCAGAGAATCAGGATTTCTCTTCATTTTTTATTTGAGCTTGGTAGGGATTCTTCTATGGAGGTTTATTAAATTAATCTCTCACTTCAAGGCTACATTGAGCACTACTCTTCCCTTGTAATTCTATTTGTTACATGGTTTAGGATTGATTGAAGATTTCATCAAGATGATTCTTGGTGCTTAAGCTGTGAACTAAGGTAGGATTACTTCTTGAATTCTGATTAAATTGAAGATCCAGATTAAGCGTTTCCTTAGAGCTGATTGGAAGATTCGTTCAAGAAATTTATTTAAGCCCAGATTAATTCAAGAAAATTCATATAATGGTTTGCATGGAGTTCAAAGTTGGTAATTCAAATATCATTCAAGCTCAATGCAAATCCAAGTTCGTCTTACGAGATTTTCTTTAAAGGAGAATTATTTGAAGCTTAGGACATTTCTCATTCATTCCGATTCTATTCAAATCCCTTTCGAGTGAATATTTTGGCGTAATTTGTCAAATGGATTTATATTGTAAATATGGAAGATTTGATTCATTAGTATCCTTAAATCATTACAAGTGGAAATACTAAAAAAAAGAGCTAGAAGGAATTGCAATACAAAGTTTCTCTTAAAATACCAAAAACCATTTCAATACACAAAAAGAAAAAGATATTGATAGTTCTTACATGGAGATCAAATTAAATAAGATTGAGATTCCAAGTTCATGATGAAAGAAGAAGGTTGAATATTATGGAGTGTCATCAATTAAATTCAAGAAAGTACAAAAGACTTGGTTCCATTGCTATTACAAATTATGTCCCAAATATCCATTCAAGCTTCAAAGTATAGTCCGTTACAGGAAGAAAAATTCAAAGGAAAAATGCTACTACAAAACCTAGTCCTAGTTTCCAAGTTGTTCAACTCCAGTTTTACTTGAGCCTAAGATTCACGCCATGTCCAAGGTTCAAATCTTGCATCAAGGTGGAAGCAAGCTTGCTGCTGCCCATTCTATTAATAGTCCTGCCGTCATAAGAAAAAAGAAAGAAGCATATCAAGGAGAGTTAAGCTGGCAGTTAGTAGAACAAAACAAAACAAAAACAGAGGGAATTAGCCATAAACTACGATAGAAAATACGATTCTATGCCTGTCAATACAAAACACATTTTCTATTAGTCAAATGCCTGCATCAGCATCCCAAACAGTTAAATTGGAGGAAACCTATTCATAATCAAAGGATACCAATTTCATAACAGCTTTTGGCGCAGTAGTTTGATAATGGAAAAAGGATTATTAAAAGAGTTTGAAACTCAGAAAAATCAGGAAATATGAAAATAGAATAAGTTTCAAGTTTAATTCTCAGCTTGGCCTGTCAAGAAAAACATGTCAGAAGGTTCTAACAGCTCCAGCAGACCGGGAAACTTTCTAATAAAATTCATTTCTACTCTCTAACTAACGAACGAAAGAGATAACAGAATGGATAGAGGTTTTGTAATAGAATTGGGAACGGTTAACAATTTTGTAACATAATTGGGAACGGTTAACAGTTTTGTAACAAAATTGGGAACGATTAACAGTTTTGTAACAGAATTGGGAACGACTAATTGCTTTGTAACAAAAGAGGGGATGGAGAATCATTATTTAATAGATAAAAATTCATATATAGGATGGATTCACTGATAGCATACAGAAAAACTCAGAATAAAGAAACAAATAATCACCTCTCAACCTCACTCTCTCTAGCTCTTTCTTCAACCATTTTTGATTTCATAATTTTTCCCTGGAATTTTCACTTGATTCTTTATCATCCTTAATTCTGCAACTTTCTTCTCAACGTCAACCTTGCTTCAATCATTATCATTCAGCAATCATCCCTCAACATCCAGAGTCGCTGAATTGATGTCATCACCATCATTCAATTTCTGAATTCGAAGTAGCTTCAATAACAAAACCTGCAACTACAACAATAACAATAAATTCTCAGTGTCAAACGGAAGAAATAGCAAAGAAGAAAGAACGCAAACATAAAAGGAAGAATACGTTATCCGAACCATACACAGAGACAAAGAAGAAGGATCGAAATTAGATAGGTGAAAAGAATATACACCTGTACATCGAGACTTTCGCCAGAAGGGGATTTCTTCACCGTCGTCGCTGTGAGGTAAGTCTGATTTGCTTGCGCTCGTTTCGTTCTTGGTAATATTGTGTAGAGTGAGGCCTTACGAACACTTCCCCCAAGGCTCCATGGCCGGATGTTGCTCCGGGAGTATTCAATTTTGATTTTTGTAAATCATAGGGTTTTCTATCATGATTGGTTAGGGTGAAGAACTAAGGGAAGTGAGGTGGAGTTTGGAGGTTTTCGAATCCAGATAAAAGTCATGGCTTTCTGGATTGTGATTTCTGAACACCGACCGTCGTGACTCAGGGAAGTGATAAGTTACGGCAGAGGTGAGAATATGAAGAAGAAAGCGCCACAGGGTTATGAGAGGAAGAAGGTTTCATTTCTTCTTGAGAAGCTGATGAGTCACAAGACTTAATCAATCTGATGCATAAAACGCTGTCGTTTGGTTTTTTTTCATTATATTTTTTTCCAGTTGATAATGTGATGTATTAATTGTTGAATCATGAGGCTTAACATGGTGATAAAATGGTGTTGTACCTTGGGCTCATGCGCTAAATTGCCTCCTACAAGCCCATGTCCCTTTTTACTGAAGAGCTATTGGAACAAAAATACATGCTCATGGAATTTGTTTGGCTGGGCCTAACGCCTGGTTACTACTACACCCCCTGGACTCTGCACCACACTTCCTTAATTCTTCTAATTTCTTCCTTTGTTTTAGTTTTCTTTTTGCTTAAATTTTTTGTAATAAAAAAAAATAATAAAACAAAAAAAAAATATAGATTTTAGGAATGTTTTTTAATTAATAGACTATAAATTTTTTTTTGTTAGATTTCTCTTTTGATTTTTTGGAAACTAATTCTTAATTTTTTCGATTACTTGAGATTTGTGATTCATCTTTGCTTGTTGAGCTGAGTCTTATGCATGTTCATTATTTGATATGCAGATGTGTTTTGGATTCCTATTGTGATTTATTTTTCACATCGATAAAGCTTCGACACATATTCCAAATATTCGATCTGTGACTGTTTGCTTGTTGATGCCAGCTCGCGCGAAGCATTTCGAGTCTCTCTCCTTTGGTTGTGCTTTTTGAGGACTTTATTGTTTGTTTGGTATTATACTGCTTCCAAGTTATACTTCTGCATTTATTGCTTTCTAGATATCATGAGAAGTAGGAAATAAAGAGCGTGCGCTCGAAGTCGCTGTTTAAAGACCTGTAGCAGGCATTCCGCACTTCATTTCTTATATATGTTGTGCTTGTGTTTTTTCCCTTTCTTGTTTATCGATGAGTCACTCAATTTAGCAATTGAGATCACGACTTCTCTCTCAGTGCATGCTCCCTATATGATTTTATCGCTTTCCTTTATTTCTTGTTGATCGATGAGTCACTCAATTTAGAAATTGAGATCACAACTTCGCTCTCAGTGCATGTTCCCTATAGGATAGTTTGTTAGACTTTCTTTGGCATGCTAACTTAGATAGGATCTCTCATTGTATGATAACATTAAGTTAGAAATAGGTTAGTCTCCCTTGGATGTTTTCTTCCCATTTTTGCATAATTGCACTTAGAACCAAAACTTCTTTTTCTTGGCAAATGAATAAAAAATGCTAATCATACAAAAATTCTTTTCATGGTAAAAAATATCAACCAATATATTTCTTTCCTCCGTTCTGCTTTTCTCTTCTAAGAGCATGTTAGTTCCTTTCCACTACAGGTCATAAGTCTCCAAAGGTCTAGCAGCGGTGGAATGATTGAATGCAATGTTGTTCATTAAAAAAATATAAACAAACAAAATATATGAGCCGAACTACGGCGCTCTGATTCCTTAAAGGGGATACGTAGGCATCTGGTCACGGGGCTCAGCCGAGCTAAAATTTGTAAATATTTCCTTCTTTTCCCCGTGTTTTCTTCGCAGGCATTCCCTCTTAGTTTATAACCCTTAAGCATTAGATCGAACACACCCCTTGATTAGAATAACGAGAGTGGATCCTGTAGAGTACTATGGACGTGTGGGGTGCTAATACCTTGCCCCTCGCGTAATCGACTCCCTTACCCAATCTCTTGGTCGCAAGACCTTGATGTCCCCATTTAGGTTTTTCTTCGATGATTTTCCTTTCCCTTTTATGGGATAAATAAATACTCGGTGGCAACTTCATTGATTTTACCGCTACACTTGGGTACCAAACATTGAAGGCTTTTCAATTGGCTGCAATCCTCTCTTGAAAGTCTTGAACAAAACCCCAAATCAACCAAATATCTTGGAGGAAAAACCCTAGGTTTTTCTAGATGAAACCCCCTACAAATCTCAACCTAATATTCTCGGTTACAACAAACCTAATTGTACGTTATCGAACCTCTTCTAGATGGCACCGCGATAAAAGATGATTGTGTGTGATTTTTTGGTGTGTATGCATAGGTTAGAGATTGAAGGTGAAGAGAAAATGTAGTAAGTGTTTATAGTTTCATCAATTTTCATCAAGTTGGATTAAATGTATATTTACTTATAGTTGTGGAAGTTTATGCGCAAGAGGTAACACTACTACAAAATATGCATTCAACAACGCCATGGTCACCACGATTCTTCTCTACATCGCGGTTTCATCTCTAAACTAAGGCGCTATCATTTTCTTTTTTGATTAAAAATTAATTTTGTATAACAGCAGTTGAAGAATCAATAGTGGAGATACAATAAAACTTTTATGGGTTCGAACCTAAGTGCCATAAAATATTTTATTCCTTTAACGTTAAGGCGCACCTTTTCTTTTTTATTTATTTTAAAACTCACAAATAAAATGGATATTTATATGGTGATTTTTATTAACCCTTGTGATATATTTATAATAAATAAATAAATAAATACTTAACAATACAGTTGGTAGTGTTAACCGTTGAGAAATAGTTTACCCATATATAAGCGAATTAACTCTCACTTATTGATAGTAGCATCGTTTCCTTCATAGTGAAAACCTATAACCCACTTTTTCTCTTCTTCTTCACCATTAGAAATGAATATTATGCTTCATACGTTAAGGTATTATTCTTCATCCATATTCTTGTTAGATAGTTCCCAATTATCTCGTATGTTGCATGTTGTTTTTGTTGATTGTTCTCATTTTTTCAGATTCGTCTTCACTACCTTAACTAAGACCATACTTTGGATATGCTACATATTGTTTGTGTAGCTATGGAAAAAGTAAAAGAAGCATGAAGATATGATGGAAACTTCATCCACCTTGTACTTCTTCTTCATAGCTTCACAAACAAGATGTTATTCATACTCTGTTGACAAATAAGTTTGTGGTTTCATATGTTGATAACTTCCATAGTTATTGTAGGACTCAACAAGAATAAAACATTTTAGTAAATGACGAAACAACATCGACATCAAACTTCATCTAGTTTGAGATACAATGAGAAGAAATATAATAAATATGAAGTTGTTGTGTAAGCTTTTTTATCCTTATATTTCTTCTTCATTGCTTCACAAACTAGATGAACTTCATAATTGATTCATGTTCCATGATTAGTTTCAATAAAAGGTGCGTCCTAGAAATTTATAATATATCTTTTTTCATTACTCACAAATTTATAATATATGGTTCTATTGTATGATGTTGTTTGGGTTTATTATATTCTATGTAGATTGTTTGTTTCACTTACCCTCACTTAAAATACATTCATTTAAATTGACAAAGATACTTATAATATGCAAATTAAGTTGTATTTTAAAACCAACTTATATCAATCATTGTTTCCCTATTACATGCGTCATCGTTCATTTTATGTTCTTTTACATATAGATTATGGTATAATGACCTGGATTTTTAGATGCATCATTGTCTTCTATTATAGTTAAATTTCATTAACTATAATTTATTGGATAATCTTCCTCATCATCAGCACTTATAATCATAAAAATTACAATCATAAAAATTACGATGATAAGTGATGATGATGAGGCAGATTATCCAATGTCTTGTTGTTATGGAAATTTAACTATAATCGAAGTTATCAATGTATTAAAGGATTTATACCAATAAACCACCATATATGTAAAATAGCATGAAATGCACGATGAGACATATGCAATCAGGAAAAAACAATGATTTGTTTAAGTTGGTTTTCAAGAATACTTTAATTGTTAGATTATAGACTTCTTCATCAATTTGAAAGCTTGTACTTATTTAGTGAGGTGTATGGAAAACAAGCAATCTATATATTATATAATAAACTCTGGGTACTTTCAATAATGGTTATCTATTGTAACCGTGATCAAAGGTCATTTATGTTTTACATAATTTGTTGCTGATGGATTTTGAACCCAGTACCTAACTGTATATATCATAATGATTTAAAAGCATAATTGTTGTCATATAAGGCGCGTGTCCTTCCATTCAATAACGGTTTCCAGACCATGGTAGAAACAACTAACTTACAACCACACGCTACTTAACAACGATATGACACGCATGATGTACCCCTTTTCCAACCATTGTGAAAGGGGTTTTCCGTAGTAGTGTAATTTTTGGAATTAAAAAGAATTGAAAAATTGACCTAATTAAACAGTATGTGTTGTACCCGAAAATTTTCTCTCATTTCATTCAAGATATGCCTCTAGAGGTCCCCAACTTGCCCTAGGATGACTAAGAATTGACTAGGCAAATTCTCCTCCTAAGGCCATGAACCTCAACTAGGGTTTCCATTTTAAGCAAGATGTGTGAGTCCCAAGGATTCCAAATATTCTCCATTGTCCTAATATGTCCCTAAGATCATCCAGGCTAAATTTCATGCCTTGAACAACAAGTTTGCTCAGTCAACTGCTCAAATGTCTGGAAATCAACTATACTAGGTCAAAAGTCAACTGTGGTCCAAATACAGTCAAACTTCAAGATTTTTGGTCAACATCAATATTTTGAAGTAATATCCATCATTTTATCAAGGGTTGATCATGATTCCTCAAGAAATGCTCCTAACTCATAAAAAGTTAAAAATAGCAAATTAGGGTTTCTATAAGAAAAGTCAACCAAACTTTGACCAAGCATAACTTTCTCACACTTTATCAGAAATTTTTCCACCAAGGCTCATTTTGAAGAGAATCCAATTGCCTACAATTCCTATTCATCCCTCAAGTTCAAGAAATGCCTAAATCAAAAGATACAAGCTTAGACATTATAGGTCCTTTCAAAAGTCAACAAAAACACCTTATGGGTCAAAGCTTCTTACATAAATATGGAAGATCCAATTGAGATAAAACCAAAAAGGTTGTTTGTAGGACATCCTAAGCTCTCTAAAAAGTCCAAGAACACCCTCTTAGGGTTAAAATTGAGAGAGATAAGGATTGCACAAGTTGGGAAATTTTCAAGGAATGCATGAAATCTCAATTGGGCAAATTTGTAATTCTGAGCTATTGGGCCCAATTTTTAGAGTCCAAACGTGTTCATGATGCATCTAAGGATCTCTAAACATGTCCATGCATCATTTTATTTTTTTTAATTTTTATTTTATTTTATTCAAATAAATTCAAAATAAATTAAATAAATTAAATAAGTACTAAATAAATGCAAGAATATGGAAGATATAGAATATGCAAATCTTTTTTAAACCAAAGAGATCCTAGCCAGCTATCAAAACCGTGTGGAATGGAAAACGAAGTGGATCTTTTATTTTGGAAAGATTTGAATAAAAAATCTTTATATTTTAAAAGAGCATTGATCAAGTTGATTCTTTCTACAATTGTAACTCTAATATGACTCACTATATGTATACAACAGGTCCAGACCTAATGGACACGTGAAAGCTGCCTCCAAACCAAGAACAAAGTTGCAAAATTATTCAAGTGTGGTGCAATTCGAAAGCTCACGCTCCAGCCAATCTTAATCAGATCCAGGTGTGCCATCATCTTTCTGAGGATAGCATGGGTAGAACAAAACCCCTTTTTATGGCCAAACCATACAGAACCACCCCCTACGATAACTCACGGTTTGTAAAACTTTCAAACTTCAAACTTTTGATTCATGACATATAAATAATATATCTGCATATATTTGAGTTTAACATCATATTTGCGCATATTTTGAACCATTACATGCAAGCTTTGAGGCCAGAAACAAGAAGTGCCATTGTTAGGGCACGAGTTTTCTATTTCATCGCATCTGTGTTTACAGGCCGTTTCAGCCTAAAAGAATACCACCATCGTTCCCGCAACCTATGTTTTAGGGGGGGGGGGGGGGGTAGGCAAAATTGCAGGCTTCAAATCTCCCTATTTTGCAGGTTAGGTTATTGGCTGGTCAGAGAAGATGACCGGAACCACCATCCAGGGTGGTTTGACCGGCCAAGGACCTTGCGTGGCGTGTTAGGATGTTGTGATTGGTTCATTTCAAATATCAGGGCCCCATAAGTGCGCGCGTGTTTGATGACTCAGGCATTGCCTTGTTTTTATATTATATTGTTTTTTTTGTTATTATATACATGAATGATCTAGCAACGCAGATGGCAAAGGCATAAGGGTGCAAAGGGAGAGACCTGGGTTCGATTCCCAAGTCTTGTAGTTTATTCTTTCTAATGAGTTCCTTGCAGATTCAGTGGTTCCATACCAAGCGTGCATACCATGTGCTCTATCATCACCATCAGATCAATCATCCTCCAGATCCAACGCTCCAGGTGACTGGAGATCATGGTGGACATCCCAGCAAGCCTCCCACTGGATCTCACGCAAGCTGTGGGCCAATAGGATTGGGGCGTTGACATATTTCAGCAGGCACACTCCCCAGTTTGGGTTTTCACACCCTCAGGCTCATTTCTTAATTTCTTTATTCTTTTTTTTTTAGTTTTATATTTTCTTGTTTATTCATTTTTAAAATCATAAAAATCAGAAAATCATCAAAAAAATAGGATTTAGAGTTTTTTTTAAGAAAAATTAATTTTTACAAATTAATTCAATTAAATTAAACTTTAACCTATTTTCTTTAATTTAAAATTAGTTAGAGAATTAGGTTTAATTTCTAATTTTTTTCATAAAATACCAAAAAATATTTTTAATGAGCAATTCGACTTTTAGGGTTTCAAACATAGGTCAGTCTTAATTCTTGCGCGTTATTATTTTTCATACGATTATTTTTTTATTATTTATGTAACTGCGCTCGGTTTGTAATAGTTAATTAGGGTTTTCAATTTTCGCATTTTTTCTTTTCAGTCATTACTTATGTAACTACACCAAAGCCTTGTAATAGCTCTAGGAACTTTATTTCTCGCTTTATATTTCTTATATGCTTGTTTATAAATTACTAGTAAATTAGGCAAGAATTAATCAATTAATCATTAGATCACTAGCATAAGATAAAATATCTAAAAAAAGCACACTGTTGCACACGTACACCCCTAGGATATACCTCACTTGTTGCCTTCGGAAATGGTCATGTCCCTCGAACGTAGGGATATCTTAGCAATGAATCTCAACTTAAAAAGTCATCATACAGATCATGGTCCCTTAACCTCCCTCGAGTTTCCTACGAGAAATGATCTTGTCCCTCGATGTTGCCTATATGATGACAGTCCCTTTGAAATGCAAAGGTATACTTACATGTTGCCTTCAATGATCATAACATCCCTTTCGATAGTCCCTTAACATCCGACGATAGGGCTACCTACTCACTAATAGTAGGATAGCACTATCTAAAGGAAAGGAGGAAAAGAACACCCTTTTCGAGTAGGTAGATAGTTCTTAAGTACTTGCTCAAACCTAATTTTTTACACTTACACACTTTCAAACTTCTTTTCAAAACGCTTTATCACACTCTTGAGGACTGATACAAGAGTTACCATAAAGCAAACAAAATCTTTCAAAACACACAAACACGAAAAAAGTTTTCAAAATGAGCAAATACCTAAGAGCCCATGGAAAACCACATATGGAAAGGGTGCTAACACCTTCTCTTTCCATAATCTACCCCCCTTACTCAGAAAATCTAGAAAAAGGTCTTTTTATGTTCTTTTCACCCTTTCCTTTATTGGATAAAAGAAAAGTCGATGACGACTCTTGCTTACCGCGACATTTGCTAAGAAAAAAACGTAAACTAGTATTAAATAGTCGGTTCTGCCACCGTATCACAGAACTGGCGACTCTGTTGGGGAAATAATAAAAGTGGGGTTTACCTTAGGGTCTAGATCATTTCTAAACTTTTTTCTTTGTCTATTTTGATTGCTTTACTTTTAAGGGTATTGTTTGGGTTACTATAGATCCTAGACCTGGATCTGGGGAAACCTTTTAGGTAAGTAGCAATAGATCGTGGAAACTGTGTGGGGTATACTGACACAGTTAAAGCGATGGCTACGTTAATGTGACACTTTGGTTGGGACCGGTAGCCCTTGAGTTAATTAAGGAGAATACGGGGCCGTTGCGTGGTGTCATGAAGCGTCAACTTACCTTAGAACCTTTAATTGAACAACCTGGCCATTAGGACGTATTGAGATGGCCGTCTTTTGTGTATTCCCAAAGTCAACAGATACTCGATACTACACTCATTGAGATTTGAATCCCGAGTTTTGTTTGGTTGCAAGTCAGTTGCCTATCAGAACGAAACTTGTGGGAAAGATCAATGATATTGAGATCCTTTAGAACCCAGTTACTATTTATAGGACAGGTTGAACCAATCCAAACTTCAAGAGGGTACTACCTTAAAACCCATGCAAGCCTTAAACCTAAGGTTTTTTGTGTGATTTTCTTGTGCTTGCTATATCTGTGATTTCTTATCATAATCATGACATCATAACATGGCATATCATACTAACCATTTCAAGTATTTTCTAGGGCTTATCTTTGTCTTGTTTTATAGGACATGACATCCGCTCGCAGGAACACTATCCAAATCAACCTTGTGAAAGTACCTCCTCAATTCAAGGAGTTAGCATCAAGGATTCCTGAAAGCTCTCCCTTCACTGAAAAACATGGTCGACTTCTCAACTTGGTCACTTCAAACCCTGATGAAGAAATGTTAAAGGTGCTCTTTCAGTTCTTTGACACGTTACATCATTGCTTCACTTTCCATGATTACCAGTTAGTTCCTACTATGGAGGAGTTTTCTCAGTTATTAGGGGTATCTATCCTTAATCAGTTACCATTCAACGATATGGAAAGAGACCTAAAGCTTAAAGAGATTGCTCAAGCTCTATCTTTACAAAGGTCTGATGTAGTGGAAAATTGGGAAACCAGAAGAGGCGTCCAAGGATTTCCAACTAGGTTTTTATTTGAGAAAGCTCACTATTTTTGGGATAACCTGGATTTACAAGCTTTTGAAGAAGTGTTGGCCCTTAACATCTATGGGATGGTACTATTCTCTAACACAGACCAACTCATAGATGTGAATGCGGTTAAGATTTTTCTGTCGCATAATCTGGTGCCTACTTTACTTGGGGATATTCTACACTCTCTGCATACTCGCACTCTAAAGAGAAGAGGGACCCTTCTGTGTTGCACTTTTCTATTGGCTAGGTGGTTTATTTCGCACCTACCTTGGTCTTTCTTGAGAAATGAGTAGGGTATGAGATGGTCTCATAGGCTGATGTCCCTTACACATTCGAATATTCATTGGTGTTCTCGATCCTTGGAGAATGTTACCATCATTGATCGCTATGGGGAATTCCCTAATGTCCCTCTCTTAGGCATTGGGGAGGAATCATTATAATCCTTCTTTGGAGTTGCGATAGTTTGGTTATGCTAGAAGGGATGGTCCTCATGACACACTCGTCCAAGGAATCACATTTGACTATAAGAATGATATTTAGGGTTATCGTAAGAGGTTCATTCGAGCTTGGGGCATGATAAACAGAGTTGAAAACAAGACACTAGGGCACAAGAATTCCATCCCTCTTGATTTTGAGGAGCTACGGAAATCCTGGATCCAGCTCAAAGAGGAACGTGATACCTTTGAAACCCAATTCTACGCTAGCGAGAAGAAGGTTTTAGAGCTCACCAGGTTACTTCACGAGGAGAAGAGTATAAATTCTTACATTGCACCAAAGAGGATGCGTTGGTGGGAAGCTTGAGTCTCATTGCTTAGAGAGTTATTTTTGCTTTGTCACCTCCTTTGTAAGCCCGAGAGACATTATGGTGACCGATAAATTTTTTTAATGCAATTAACGTTTGTTCTCTTTCTGTTTAAGAAATTTTAAGTCTTAGAAATCCTTGAAAACATTGCATACATATATCATACACATCATTTCATAAGCAGGTTTCAAAGCAGGTTTCTCATCCTCTTCGCTGTTTATTTCAGCAATGGCTCTAGAACAAACATTGAAGGATCTACAGACTCAGAATGCTCAGTTTCAACAGATGATCATGGCTCTGGCCAAGGGGAAAGAGGAACTGAAAGCTCTGATTGTCAAAGAAAAGACTAAGAAACCAAGGAAGACAGCTGGTGTGGTGAATTTGGGAAGGAGGTTCAAAGGACTGCTAAGGAAAGTGGTTGAGTTAACATCTTCATCAAAAGAAGGAGATAATCAAGAAGGGGAGACAAGAGAGGAAGACCCCAGTCCAAGGGAATCTAATAACGAGATTGATTACAATGAAGAGCAATACCCTCCGACCGATGAAAAGTACAAACAACTAGAAGAGCGTCTAAGTGCAATGGAGATCCAGAAGGTGCCAGGGATGGATTTTAAAGAGCTGGGTTTGGTTTCTGGGGTTGTCATCCCACAAAATTTCAAGGTGCCGGTGTTCACCAAATATGACGGGGTTTCATATCCCAAGATGCACCTCCGATCTTATGTGAGGAAAATCCAACCTCACACTATCGACAAGGACTTATGGGTCCACTTCTTTCTGGATAGTCTATCCAGAACTCAACTAGAATGGTTCTACCAGCTGGAAAGGACCAACATTCATAATTAGGAAGAGATGGCTGCTTCTTTCTACAAGTAGTATAAGTATAATGCAAACCTTTCTCTTACCCATACACAACTCTAAAGTATGTCTATGGGTTCAAGCGCGGGCTTTAAAGACTATGCTCAGAAGTGGAGGGACTTAGCAGGAAGAGTCCAACCCCCCTGTCTGATAGGGGGTTAGTGGATATGTTTTTGGGTACCCTATCTGGTCCATTTTTCAATCACCTGATTGGAAGCTCCTCAGCCGGCTTTACTGAATTGATTTTGACAGGAGAAAGAGTGGAAGCTGGAATTATGAGTGGTAAGATTCAAAAGGATGCATCCTCCAGTACAGTAAGGAAGCCATTTTCTGGAAAGAAGGAGGTCAGTGCCACTTATAGCCAAAGGAATCATGACAGAACTGAACACTGTCCAGCGGTAGGGGCTGTTATGATCTCTAAACCTGCATCTACTCAACAAAGGAATAATCAGCCTAGAGCAGAAAGGTCGGTAAGACATTTTGCCCAAATAAATATGACTTTGTCTTAAGTCTTTCCACATTTGCTGAAATCTAATCTGGTAACTTTGTGGGAAGCTCCGAAGAATCCCAACACCGCCTCTCCTCACTACAATCCTAATGCTCGATGTGCTTACCATTCAGAAA
The DNA here is from genome assembly GCA_948472305.1 of Vicia faba. NCBI lineage: Eukaryota > Viridiplantae > Streptophyta > Magnoliopsida > Fabales > Fabaceae > Vicia > Vicia faba. The sequence continues at coordinate 1,189,599,480 of OX451740.1, read as the reverse complement.
GTCCAGGCCATGATACCAACGGCTGCTGGGCTTTGAAAAACAAGGTGCAAGACCTTATTGAAGAAAAGGAGATTGAGTTTGATGCTCTTGAGATCCCTAATGTTATCACTGCTCCTATGCCCAAGCACGATTGTGGTGTTAATGCTGTTGACAATGATGCATTCACTACTTCTGTTGAGGAACTTGTTACTCCTCTCATGACCGTTAAGTGGAACTTGTTTAAAGCCAATTTATTTCCGGGCTGTGGCAAAGGTTGTCACTTATGTTTATCTCTACCGACTGGTTGTCATTTGTTGAAGGCAGGTGTTTAGCGCCTGATGGATGATAGAGAGATATTGTTTGAAAAGACTCCCGTCCCGACTGTTTCCTGCAAGGATGTCTCAATCATAACCATTTCCGCCAATCCTCCCAGGGTTTCCACCAAAAGACCCGTCAGGATTACATCTGCCTCGGAGTTGGCTCTACTGATCATCACTATGCCAGGGCCAATCCCATATTCCTCAGACAAGGATTTTCCTTGGAACTATGGGGCTGACATCTACTATCACGGCGTCAAGAAAGACCTGTTGGCTGTTGAAGACTAAGTTTCCGAAAATGTTGATCCTGGCATTGGAAATATTGTTGGAACCAGCAAAATAACAAGAAGTGGAAGAGTGTTCTCCCCTGAGATTTCTCCTCCAAAAGCCGTTACTAGTCTTGTGATCATTCCTACGGTTGTTCCTGCTGATACTACTACTGCAATTCTTGTGATTACCCCTATTGACACCCCTATCACCGAGTCGGCTGAGACTCGAGGCAAAGACATATTGATTGAGCCTGTCCATACGAAGGCCCATTCAGAATCTATCCCAGAGGCTTCCAAGAAGGAAATGGAAGAAATCTTGAAGATAATAAAGAAGAGCGACTATAATGTGGTCGAGCAGCTGGGGCAGACCCCTTCCAAGATTTCTATGCTAGCCTTATTGTTGTGCTCCGAAGCTCATGCAAAGGCTTTGGTGAAGTTCCTTAAAACTTCCCATGTGCCACAAGAAACCTCCGCTGACCAATTTGAAGATTGTGTGGCCAGTTTGACGGTTGATAACGATTTGGGTTTTTCTAATGTTGATCTGACACCCAGAGGGAGAAATCACAATGATGCGCTACATGTTTCCTTCGAATGCAGGGACACTACTTTGGCCCATGTTCTAGTAGATACTGGTTCATCATTGAACGTGCTGCCTAAGAAGGCTCTGGATAGATTAGATTGTGAATGTTTGACCCTGAAGCCCAGCAACATAGTAGTGAGGGCTTTTGATGGTTCGAAAAGGATGGTGCACGAGGAGGTGGACATCCCCATCAAAGTTGGTTCTCAGACCTTTGACTCCACCTTCTACGTGATGGATATCAGACCATCATATTCTTGTTTGTTGGGTCGCCCTTGGATCCATGGGGTGGGAGCTGTCTTGTCCATTCTGCATCAGATGATGAAATACCTGGTGAAAGGAAAGATTGTTACGGTACACGGTGAAGAGGAATACATGGTAAGTCATCTGAATTCCTTCAGGTATATGGAAATGGATGGCGAGTTCATCGAGACTCTATGCCAGAATTTCGAAGAGGTGCCTCAGACTATGGCTGCAACTGAAACTTTCACCAATATGCCGAAGACCACCAGACCTCCTTTGAAGATGGATTCTCTCAAGGATGCCAAGGCAGTTATTGAAGAAGGTGGGTGTACCACCTGGGGCCAAATCCCTGACATTCCATACAAATCTGATAAGTTTGGTTTGGGTTTCTCTTCAGGGGCTTAAAGGGTTGTTTGTCGTGCTCGTTCCGGAGGACCTCCCCTATGCATCAGCAATCATGGGGTCAACACCCTAGAAGACAGTGATGATGACTATGACGTGGATAGATGGATCTTCCCTACTACCAACGGTGGACCGAGTAACTGGACAACAAAAGACTTTGTACCAATTACTTTTATTCAGAAGTAATTGTCTTTCTTGTTTTTGGATGTGTAATAAACAATATAAACTTTATGGCCATGTGTATTACCCGGGGCATAATGGTTTATTTGTGAGGGTTATCATGTTTCAATTTCATATGGCATTAATAAAACAATGGACGTTTTGCATACAAATTTCACGCTCTCTATTTTTCTTTTATGCTTTTACTTTGTCTATACAACTATGCTCTTACACACACTCACGTATCTAATTACTGATCCATATCCACTATGGATCTCATTGATAAAAGTTCTTTTATGGCTGGTTATGACTTTGAAAATCTGATCAACCAAGCCGAGGACGACGGTGAGGAAGATTGTGAGGTACCTAGAGAACTTGATAGATTGTTACAGCAGGAAGAAAGAGCTATACAGTCTCACGAAGAGCTAGTTGAGACAATAAACTTGGGCACAGAAGAGGACAGGAAAGAAGTCAAGATAGGTGCAAATTTGGAGCTTAATATTAAACAGCGGTTGATACAGATGTTTCATGATTATGTCGAGATATTTGATTGGTCATATGAAGACATGCCATGAATAGACACGGATATTGTGGTTCATCGTCTGCCAACTAAAGAAGATTTCCCTCCAGTAAAGCAGAAGGTCCGCCGTATGCGCCCTGAAATGTTAGAGAAGATCAAAGCAGAGGTTATGAAACAGTTCAATGCTGGGTTCTTAGCTGTCACCTCTTATCCCCAACGGGTTGCTAAGGTAGTCCTGGTGCCTAAAAAAGCGACAAGGTACAGATGTGTGTGGACTACCGAGATTTGAATAGGTCAAGCCCCAAGGATAACTTTCTGCTTCCCCATATTGACATTCTGGTTGACAACACCACGCAACATAAGATCTTTTCCTTCATGGACAGGTTCTCTGGTTACAATCAAATCAAAATGGCACTCGAAGACATGGAGAAAACAACCTTCGTCATGCAATGGGGCACTTTCTGCTACAAAGTGATGTCGCTTGGGTTGAAGAACGCTGGGGAAACCTATCAACGAGCCATGGTAGCTTTGTTCCATGACATGATTCACCATGAGATAGAAGTCTATGTTGATGACATGATAGCCAGGTCTCAAACTAAAGAAGAGCACCTTGATCATTTACAAAAGCTGTTTGATAGGTTGAAGACATACAAGTTGAGGTTAAACCTGAACAAGTGCACCTTCAGGGTAAGGTCTGGTAAACTCCTAGGTTTCATTGTTAGTGACAAACGTATTCAGGTAGACCCTGCAAAGGTGAAGGCTATACAAGAGATGCCCAATCCTCGCACTGGGAAGGAAGTCAGAGGCTTCTTAGGACGCCTAAATTACATTTCCAGGTTCATTTCCCATTTAACTGCTACTTGTGAGCCAATCTTTAAACTCCTCAAGAAAGATCAAGTGGTAAAGTGGAATGACGAATGCCAGATTGCCTTCGAGAGAATCAAGGAATACCTTCAAGAGCCTCCAATTCTGATGCCTCAAATTGAAGGAAGACCTTTGATAATGAACTTAACAGTGTTAGATAATTCAATGGGGTGTGTGCTGGGGCAGCATGACGAGTCCGATCGAAAAGAGCATGCGATATACTACCTTAGCAAAAATTTTACTGATTGTGAAACAAGATACTCACTCCTCGAGAAAACTTGTTGCGCTTTGGCATGGGCTGCTCGCCGACTGAGACAGTATATGTTGACTCACACTACTTGATATCTAAGATGGATCCGATCAAGTACATCTTCGAGAAGCCCGCTCTCTCCAGAAGAATAGCAAGATGGAAAATGATCTGGACCGAATACGATATCTAATATACAACCCATAAAGCAATCAAGGGAAGTGTACTAGCTGATCATTTGGCTCATCAGACGGTGGATTACTACCAGTCCATGAATTTTGAGTTCCAGGACGAGAATATTATGCTAGTGACTGACTATGAAGAACCTGGACCGGATGAAGGACCTGAGGAAGGATCCCGATGGATCATGGTTTTTGACAGAGCCTCCAACGCACTCGGCAATGGCATTGGTGCTGTAATCATATCTCTGGAGGGTTGTCATACTCCTTTCACCGCCAGCTTATGTTTCAACTGTACCAACAACATGGCAGAGTATGAAGCATGCATTATGAGTCTCAAAGCTGCTATTATCCGGAGGATCAAGTTCTTGAGCATTTTCGGGGATTCAGCCCTAGTAATAAGTCAAATCAAAGGAGATTGGGACACGAAGCACCCTAATCTCATCCCTTACAAAGAACATGTGCGGGCATTGCTTCCACACTTTGAGGAAGTCACCTTTGAACATTTTCCACGAGAAGAGAACCAGTTAGTAGACGTGCTATCCACTATGTTATCCATGTTCAAGGTCAAGTGGGACAACGAGGCTCCTCGGGTCACTATTGAGAGGTTGGATGAACCAGCATACTGCTATGAGATTGACACTGAAGAAGTAGCAGACAAACCTTTGTTTCATGAAGTGAAGAGGTATCTCGAGGCTCAAGAATATTCCGAGGGGGAATCTGTCAATGATAAGAAGTTTCTAAGAAGTTTGGCCGCAAAGTTCTTCCTAAGTAATGGAATCCTCTACAAGCGCAACCATGACTATACTTTACTTTGATGCGTAGAAAAGAGCAAAGCAGCGAGGATTATTCCAGATTTACACGAAGGCACCTTCGACACCCGTTATAGTGGACATACCATGGCTAAAAAGATCCTACGGGCAGGATACTATTGGTCCACTATGGAAGCAAACTGTTATCAATATTCTCGAACTTGTCACAAATGCCAGATCTAAGTTGATAAAGTACATGTACCTTTGGTCCCCTTGAATGTCTTGACGGTTCCCTGGCCCTTTGCAATGTGGGGCATTGACATGATTAGAGAGATTAGACCTATCGCTTCCAATGGGCATCGCTTCATCCTGGTGGTCATTGATTACTTCACGAAGTGGGTTGAGGCTGCCTCTTTTGCTATTGTTACCAAGAATGTTGTGGCGCGGTTTATCAAGCATAACCTGATTTGTCGGTATGGTGTGCCAAAGAGAATCATTAAAGACAATGGTACAAATCTCAACAATATAATGATCACCGAACTCTGTAAACAATTCAAGATCCAACATCATAATTCTTCCCCTTACCAGTCGAAGATGAATGGCGCTGTGGAGGATGCTAACAAGAATATTAAGAAAATCATACAGAAGATGACAGTGACATACAAAGACTGGCACGAGATGCTACCATTTTCTCTTCATGGTTACCGCACCTCTGCACGTATGCCAACATGAGCAACACCTTATTCTCTGGTAAATGGTATGGAGGCTGGCGCTGTGGAGGATGCTAACAAGAATATTAAGAAAATCATACAGAAGATGAAGGTGACATACAAAGACTGGCACGAGATGCTACCATTTTCTCTTCATGGTTACCGCACCTCTGCACGTATGCCAACATGAGCAACACCTTATTCTCTGGTAAATGGTATGGAGGCTGTCTTGCCTATTGAGGTCCAGATACCTTCTATGAGGATCATGAAGGATGCAAGCTTGAACGAAGATGATTGGATCCAGACTCGACTGGATCAACTGAATCTGATTGATGAGAAAAGGCTTGTTGCTGCCTGTCATGGTCAGATATACCAAAAACGGATGATCAAGGCTTTCAACAAAAAGGTCAGACGTCAAGTATATCAAGTGGGTGATCTAGTAATCAAGTGCATCATACTGCCATAAGGTGATCCCAGGGGAAAATGGACTCCCACGTACGAAAGGCCATTTGTGATCAAAAGCATATTTTCCGCTGGAGCCATGATTCTAACCACTATGGATGGTGACGACCTTCCTCACCCTGTTAATGTGGACATAGTGAAAAGATACTACGCATAAATAAAGACCCGCTAGGTTGACTGGCCTAGGCAAAAATAAGGGCATCCCGGCGAACCAAAAGGGTTCGGGCAAAAATTAGGGATGAATACAAAAAAGAATCTGTACACCCGGCAAGTCGAAAACCTAAGAAGGTGGCTTGGGCAAAAAAGGGTATCCCGGTGGACTGAAAACCCGAAAGGGCGGTCCAGGTAAAAGTTAAGGATTTGAAGCGTATAAGTATGTCCCATTGGATCACCTTGTGACCAGACGTCAGTATCAACTATCAAGTTCAAACGAAACCAATCAATCCAGTCATTTTCAGACAAGTAGCAAAGTGATGAGACGCTCAAGGACATAGGGGAAATAGCAGAATTGAAACTCAATGGGATTATTACACATAGCTGTTTTCTCTTTGTACACTATTTTGTGTAGTTTTCATTTCTTACGACGGTGTTCTCCTACTAGAACGTCAGTCTCTTTGTATAAAATGCCTGTTATAGGAGAACTTTAGAAATCAATACAAATCATTTCTTTGAAAGTACAAAACTATTTGTTTTATTTTTCTGTTTTATTTTGCAAAAGCGTCCAATGATTATTTTTGACATATGCATTTGAATATGATTACTGTTCACAAACACTTGCATAAGAAACAGAAAGATAATTGCTAATGATTTTAAGAAACGGGGCAAAGTCTAAAAGAGCCATTTATGTCCCGACAGTTACTCTTTCCAACATGTACAGGGGCAGGGACAATTTGAAATAAAGTCACCATCACATACGACCCCGTGACATCTATGTTCCCCACAGAGCAGAAACAACCGAAGTTCTGATCTCTTCTTCCCCAAGCAGGAATTATCTCCTCCAACAAAGTTCCTTCAGAGAGCTGAAATCAGTATTCCCTAGCCGAGCTTTATAATCTTAGAGAGTTTATAGAACCTCCTCCCTGAAAGAGTTTATTTCTCTAACTGCGGAAGCTTATTCCCCAACAGAGTTTATTTCTCTACATCGGCAAAACCTTCCAACAAAGTATTATCTCTCTCCATAAAGTCAATCCCCGACATAATATCTTCAAACAGAAAGAGGAAATCCCCAGCGAATAATATCCATTCATCATACTCAGCAGAAATGAAGGATTCATCTTCCTAATATTCTTCAGCAACAGTCCGAGATTTATTTTCCCAGACTAGAAAATATCGCAACAACATCCCATGTTCATACATCATGGCATGCACATACACATCGCATATAGCATAATCTCATTTATTTTGAGAACATCACAATAATTCATTTCATACATCATGACATTGCATACGACTAACTCTTTACTGTTTCAGGAAAGATCAAATCAACAAACACCGTTGACTACTTACGTGATCTGGTAGTCTTCTCAAAAGCTATGTTTGATGAAGGGCTATTTCAGCATTTTCCTCAAAAAGATGTTCCCAAGACCTTCTCTGGTTCAGTTAGATTGATACTAAGATCTCTCTGATTTTTATTCCAGCTGAAGATATTCGAAGACTTTTATCTGGTTCAGTCGAATCGATACTAAGATTTTTCTGATTTCCATTCCAGCCAAAGTTAATTTAAGACCTTCCTCTGGTTCAACTAAATTGATACTAAGATTTTCTTGACTTCTACTCCAGATGAAGACAACTCAAGACCTTTCTCTGGTTCAGTTAAATCGATACTAAGATTTTTCTGATTTCTATTCCAGTTAAAGAAACTGCAAAGCCTGGAATATAACCAGATAGCAGTTCATTATACTGTGAAGCCTGGATTCCGACCAGATAACAATTAACGTCATGGCTGAAGCCCGAAATCCAACCAAATAATAGTCAATCAACAATTCAAGACACTGTGAAGCCTAGAACCCAACCAGATAGTAGTTTACTCTGTCAATTACTATGAAGCCTGAACTCGACCAAATAGTAGTACACCTTAAATTCAAGTTGAAGTCTGGATCCGACCAGATAACAACTTAATTTCTTCAAGTTGAAGCCCGGATCCGACCGACTAACATCTTAATTTCTTCAAACCACTGAAGCCCGTACACAACCAGATAACAGTTCAAGTCACTGAAGCCTGAATTCAAACCAGATAACAGTTTAAGAAACTGCAAAGTCTGGAGTACGACGAAATAACAGTTTAATCTCATTTCCCCAGTAAGTCACAGTGAAGCCTGGAATACGACCAGATAGCAGTCAGCCTTATTATAATCAGCAAGTTACTTTGAAGCCTGGATCCCGACTAGATAGCAGTTCACTTTTGTCTCTTCAATCAAGATATGACTCCCCAATAGAGTAAGGGACAACTGAAGCTCCTAAACTCTATTTCCTAAGACAAAAACCAACATTCCTCAATGGAGTCCTCCGCAACAACAGGAATAGGGATTCCCATGAAAGAGTATCTCATGAAATCAACATTGTTCCAGATGGCATCTTTAAGCCCATCTCCGAAGATCTTCTGTTATCTTATCTAAATGGAATCTATAAGCCCATTTCCGATATTATCTACACAGTCAAGTATCATTTCAGACGAGTGCAAATTTTTGGGCACTCTAGTGTTCAATCATCTTCCACCTTCAGATCATGAAAGTCAGACCAGCCAATCTACATCCTCAGGTTTAAGAAGATTGAACAGGGGAAGCTGTTGTACCCCAAAATTTTCCCTCTCATTTCATTCAAGATATGCCTCTAGAGGTCCCTAACTTGCCCTAGGATGACTAAGAATTGACTAGGCAAATTCTCCTCCTAAGGCCATGAACCTCAACTAGGGTTTCCATTTTAAGCAAGATGTGTGAGTCCCAAGGATGCCAAATGTTCTCCATTGTCCTAATATATCCTCAAGATCTTCCATGCTAAATTTCATGCCTTGAACAACAAGTTTGCTCAGTCAACTGCTCAAATATCTGGAAATCAATTGTACTGGGTCAAAAGTCAATTGTGGCCCAAATATAGTAAAACTTCAAGATTTTTGGTCAACATCAACATTCTGAAGTAATATCCATAATTTGATCAAGGGTTGATCATGATTCCTCAAGAAATGCTCCCAACTCATTAAAAGTCAAAAAATGGCAAATTAGGGTTTCTATAGGAAAAGTCAACCAAACTTTGACCAGGCATAACTTTCTCACACTTTATCAGAAAGTTTTCCACCAAGGCTCATTTTGAAGAGAATATAATTCCCTATAATTCCTCTTCAACCCTCAAGTTCAAGAAATGCCTCAATCAAAAGATACAAGCTCAGACATTACAGGTCCTTTAAAAAAGTCAACAAAAACACCTTTTGGGTCAAAGCTTTTTACATAAATATGGAAGATCCAATTGAGATAAAACCAAAAATGTTGTTTATAGGACATCCTAAGCTCTCTAAAAAGTCCAAGAACACCCTCTTAGGGTTAAAATTGAGAGAGATAAGGATTGCACAAGTTGGGCAATTTTCAAGGAATGCATGAAATCTCACTTGGGCAAATTTGTATTTTTGAGCTATTGGGCCCAATTTTTAGAGTCCAAACGTATTCATGATGCATCTAAGGATCTCTAAACATGTCAGTTCATTATTTTGTTTTTAATTTATTTTTATTTAATTTGATTTTATTCAATTAAATTCAAAATAAATTAAATAAATACTAAATAAATGCAAGAATATGCAAGATATAGAATATGCAAATCTTTTTTAAACCAAAGAGATCCTAGCCAGCTATAAAAACCGTGTGGAATGGAAAAGGAAGTGGATCTTTTCTTTTGGAAAGATTTGAATAAAAAATCTTTACATTTTAAAAGAGCATTGATCAAGTGGATTCTTTCTACAATTGTAACCCTAATATGATTCATTATATGTATACAACAGGTCCAGGCCTAATGGACACGTGAAAGCTGCCTCCAAACTAAGATTAAAGTTGCAAAATTATTCAAGTGTGGTGCAATTTGAAAGCTCACGCTCCAGTTAATCTTAATCAGATCCAGGTGTGCCATCATTTTTTTAGGATCCCAGGGGTAGAACCAAACCCCTTTTGAAGGCCAAAGCATACAGAACCACCCCCTACGATAACTCACGGTTTGCAAAACTTTCAAACTTCAAACTTTTGATTCATGACATATAAATAATATATCTGAATATATTTGAGTTTAACATCATATTTGCGCATGTTTTGAACCATTACATGCAAGCTTTGAGGCCAGAAACAAGAAGTGCCATTGTTAGGGCACAAGTTTTCTGTTTCTTCGCATCTGTGTTTACAGGCCGTTTCAGCCAAAAAAGAATACCACTATCGTGCTTGCAGCCTAGGTTTTAGGGGGGTAGGCAAAATTTCAGGCTTCAAATCTCCCTATTTTGCAGGTTAGGTTTTTGGATGGTCGGAGAAGATGACCGGAACCACCATCCAGGGTGGTTTGACCGACTAAGGACCTTGCGTGGCGTGTTAGGATGTTGTGATTGGTTCATTTAAAATATCAGGGCCCCACAAGTGTGCGTGTGTTTGATGACTCAATCATTGCCTTGTTTTTATATTATATTGTTTTTTTAATTATTATATACATGAATGATCCAGCAGTGCAGATGGAAAAGGCATAAGGGTGCAAAGGGAGAGACCTGGGTTCGATTCCCAATTCTTGTAGTTTATTTTTTCTAATGAGTTTCTTGCAGATTCAGTGGTTCCATACCAAGCGCGTATACCATATGCTCTATCATCCGCACCATCAGATCAATCATCCTCCAGATCCAACGCTCCAGGTGACTGGAGACCATGGTGGACATCTCAGCAAGCCTTCCACTGGATCTCACACAAGTTGTGGGCCAATAGCATTTGGGCCTTGACATATTTCAGCAGGCACACCCCCAATTTGGGTTTTCACCCCCTCGGGCCCATTTCTTAATTTCTTTATTCTTTTTTTTTAGTTTTATATTTTCTAGTTTATTCTTTTTTTAAATCATAAAAATCAGAAAATCATCAAAAAATAGGATTTAGAGTTTTTTTTAAGAAAATTTAATTTTTACAAATTAATTCAATTAAATTAAACTTTAACCTTTTTTCTTTAATTTAAAATTAGTTAGAGAATTAAGTTAAATTTATAATTTTTTTTCATAAATTACCAAAAAATATTTTTAATGAGCAATTAGACTTTTAGGTTTTCAAACGAAGGCCAGTCTTAAATCTTGCGCGTTATTGTTTTTCATACGATTATTTTTTATTATTTATGTAACTGCGTCCGGTTTGTAATAGTTAGTTAGGGTTTTCAATTTTCACATTTTTTCTTTTCAATCATTACTTATGTAACTACACCAAAGCCTTGTAATAACTGTAGGAACTTTATTTCTCGCTTTATATTTCTTATATGCTTGTATATAAATTGCTAGTAAATTAGGCAAGAATTAACCAATTAATCATTAGATCACTAACATAAGATAAAATATCTGAAAAAAGCACACTGTTGCACACGTGCACCCCTAGGGTATACCTCACTTGTTGCCTTCGGAAATGATCATGTCCCTCGAACGTAGGGATATCTTAGCAATGACCCTCAACTTAAAAAGTCATCATAAAGATCATGGTCCCTTAACATCCCTCGAGTTGCCTACGAGAAATGATCTTGTCCCTCGATGTTGCCTATATGATGACAGTCCCTTCGAAATGCTAAGGTATCTTTACATGTTTCCTTCAATGACTATAACGTCCCTTTTGATAGTCTCCCAACATCTGACGATAGGGCTACCTACTCACTAATATTAGGATAGCACTATCTAAAGGAAAGGAGGAAAAGAACGCCCTTTTTCGAGTAGGTAGATAGTTCTTAAGTACTTGCTCAAACCTAATTTTTTACACTTACACACTTTCAAACTTCTTTTCAAAACGCTTTATCACACTCTTTAGGACTGATACAAGAGTTATCATAAAGCAAACAAAATATTTCAAAACACACAAACACGAAAACAATTTTCAAAATGAGCAAATACCTAAGAGCCAGTGGAAAACCACAGATGGAAAGGGTGCTAACACCTTCCCTTTCCAGAATCTACCCCCCTTACTCAGAAAATATCGAAAAAGATATTTTTCTGTTCTTTTCACCCTTTCCTTTATTGGATAAAAGAAAAGTCGGTGGTGACTCTTGCTTACCGCGACATTTGCAAAAAAAAATGCAAACCAGTATTAAACAACTGATTCTGCCACCGTATCACAGTATGTGTTGGTCTGAAATACGTATGTGCCGACACATAAGTAAAAAACTAATAGTATATGTCAGCCTGGAAAGGAAGATGTGCCAGCCTATTAAGTTAGTGGCTACATGCTTTAATACTGTAGTAGATGTGTCGGCCTGAAAATCATATATGCAGGCACATATAACTAGAAGTTACAGTATCTGCGGGCCTATGAGATGCAATTGTCGGCCTGTAGCAAACATAAGTTACATGCTTTATTATTGAGTTACATGTGGCGGCCTGAAACACGTATGTGCCAGCACAAGCAAGTTGTTTTTAGGAAGAAAGTTGATTTTAAAGGTTTTGGTCTATTTCAAAGTTGTTTGTAATGATTCCTAAGACCTCTAATGCAAGGGAGTGCCACAAGACATATAGATACCATCCAATATACAGTAATGCTAAGTTTTCCAAGTTTTGACATCATGCAAAACATCTAATGGTGAAGTAGCACTCACACACATAACATTACAAAACCCATAATTTTCAATGGTTTTTTCTACTTCAACATCTTGTCCAGTTGAATCTTAAGTTCCATCACAACATTCCCTAATTATTCATTTCTATCCCTCAATTTTTCAAAGTGATTTTTGGTTTCATCAAAACCATTTGCTATGCTTTCCAACCTATTCATCAATACCTGATTTGTGTCTTCTACCAATTCCTCATGGAACCAATTGAAAAAACCACATCCTTTTTTAAAGGATCCATGCAAATTTCAAATATGGATCAAAATATGTTTACTAGTTTTTAACATACCCAATCAAAAATTAGGGCTTACCTTATATTTGTGACAACCCCAAAATTCATTTCCAAAATTCTTCTCAGTAGTTTGTAGTGGTAGAAATGTTTAAGACCAAGCCATTAGATTGACTTAACTCGCACAAATCAAAATAAAAATCGCCACCGCGCTTTATTGTTTCCAAAGGAATGGGAAAAGAGTGAATAACCTAAAAGAGAGGGAAAGATTCTAGGTAAGGGGGTTGGTTATGCAAAGGGAAGGTATTAGCACCCTAAACATCTATGGTACTCCGCAGGAACCTCTTTGTAAAAATCTGTATATTTTGGCTATAAGATGTTGTATAAAAGTAGATGGTGAAGGGGAGAAAAGAAATAATTTTTTTGTGATTTTTGCACCCGCTGAGGTTGCGAACCATTAGTGCCTACGTACCACCTTTTGTGCAATAGGGGATCAGGATACTCGTTGTTCACCTTCAAAAATTTTAAAACACAAGTGTGTTGGTTGATTTTATGAGATAAGACATCATCGTCATTGTCTGTGTGGAAAACATACTTACTACCCACAATCATCAGAAAGGAGTATTTGCATCATCTCAAAGTGGAGGATATAACTTAGATTTTAAAATCAACAATGCCTCACTCAACACCCAAGTGGAAAATATCTATCTTCACTATATATTGTAGAAGTATAGTTGTTTGCATCACTACAAGGATTGACAAGAGTCTAATCTTTTGAGAAAAGTTTTAAAGATAAGAGCCAAAATGGCAAAATGGTTTGAATGAGATTGATTGACTTTTAGTCTTCTCACAAAAATGTCCAAGTATTATTAAGTTGATTAAGTTTTATTTATGAAAATGATTTGAAAATGCATGGACCTAAGTCCAAGTTTATTATGAAAGTGGTTCAAGTTGTAAAACAAGAAACGTTTTCAAAAGGAGGGAGAAGGTTTTATTTTTAAAATTAAAGAAGATGGGAGGAGATGAAGGGACTATCCTAAAGCATAAGGTAAAAGTTAGGGAAGAGAACCATATAACCAGCAAGAAGCCAACACTTGACATTATGAGTCAAGATAGAATTCCCACTCTTTGGATTGAAACCAAGCAAGCAAAGATACTAGACCTCTTGTGAAAACTAATCTTTAATTGCATTAAGTCTTCACAAAAATTTGGCAGAGTAACGGCTGTATACAGATGAATTCTCAGATTACAGACAAAGTATGTAATCATAATAACCTGCACACGAAACAAAAAAACAACCCAATGTCTTGAGGTAAACCCAAAGAACTCCATACAAAATATCAATTAAGGTCACAAGGTCTCAAAAATATGATCAAAGTCTCTAATCCTAAGTCCAAGAAGTCCAATACCCCATAATGCCAAGGATAGTAACCAAGTAGTCCAAATATCATTAATGTTTTTTATGGTTCATGTTGATTATTAGGTATATTCAAAAGGAAAAGAAAAGCTCAAGTGAGCAAAATAAAAATGACATAAAAGTAAATGCTCAAGTGAGCAAAGATGAAAAATAGCATGAAATATTAATGCTAAAATAAATGGTTCATAAAGTAAAGAGCATAAAATAAAAGCATAAAATAAAGTCAATTGTTAGAAGTTAATGGTTAGTTGGATGACAATGTTGAAACTTGAATTTGGAACTTGTTGTACCCCAAAATTTTCCATCCCATATTTCTCAACAAATGTCATGTGAGGTCCTCAAACTTCTCAAGGAAGTTCAAGAGTTAACCAGACAAACTCTCTCCTAAGGCAGTATACCTTAAATTAGGGTTTCATTTTTCATCAAGATGTTTGAGTCCAAATGCCTTCCATTGTCCAAATATGTTCTCAAGATCATCCATGTCAAGTTTCAAGCCTTGCAGAGGAAGTTTACTCAGTCAATTGCTCAAAGGCCTGAAAATCGACTGTGCTAGGTCAAAAGTCAACTGTGGCCCACATACAGTCAAACTTCAATATTTTTGGTCATCATCCTCATTTAGAAGTATTATTCATAATTTTATCAAGGGTTGATCATGATTCCTCAAGGATTGCTCACAATTCATCAAAACCCAAAAGTTGCTAAATTAGGGTTTTGTAGGAAAAGTCAACTAAACTTTGACCAAGCATAACTTTCTCATACTTTATCATAAATGACCCATCCAAATCTCATCTTGAAGAGGATGCAATTCCCTACAATTTATATTCATCTCCCAAGTTCAAAATATGCACTCACAAAAAGATATGAATTTTTGCATTATAGGTCATTTTGAAAAGTAAAAAAAACACCTTTTGGGTCAAAGCTTCATACATGAACATGGAAGACTCAATTGAGATGAGACCAAAAGGTTTTCTTAGAGGACATCCTAATATTTCTAAAAAGTCCAAGAACACCTCTATAGGGTCAAAATTGAGAGAGTTATGTATTGGCCAAGTTGACCTTTTTTGCAAAATTGCCAAAAGTCAAATGTGCTCAAATTTGCATTTTTTGCTAAATGGGCCCAACTTTTTATGCTTGCACCTCAATTATAATGTGGTCCACGACTCAAATGCTTATCCACCATTTTTTTGCTGCATTTTTCAATTTATTTTGATTTTTCATTAATTAAAAATTGAATTAAATCAAATAAATGATAAAAATTATCAAAGATTTGATTTGATTGGTTTTTTTGACAGGTTAGAAACCAAGATTTGATGAGCTTGCAAGATCAATTCGAATCAATGATAATTGGAACAAAAGGAGCATGATTAAACCAAATTTGGAAAGTTTACATATGCCATGAAAACAAAATCAAATCTTGAAAAACTTCCAAAGATGTGATCAGTTTTACAACCCTGATGCATTCTATAATATATATTGAACGTTTCCAAAGCAAGAATAAGGGGTTAACAGTCGTTCATAGCCAAGGACAAAAACTCAATTTTTGGTAGAAAAGTGGTGATCTGATCTCTACCCTAGAGGAAGATTCAAAGCTTTCCAACACTCTTAATCGCATCCTGGATCGTCTCTGAAGCTAACTGGATCAATTGCAAGCCTCCTCGTGCCCAGAATCGACCCATAGTAGTCACACGGTTTGCCTAAATAAACTCGTTTTCGATTTCATTGATTTACTCATCATATGCACGTTTTGATTATATATTCTTGTTCATCATGGAGTTTGCAAGCTAATCATTCTATTCAATTGCATTTTTGATGACTGTATGTGACACTACCATGGCTAGGGTTTTGTTTTCTTGTTTAGGGATTTGTAGTATAGGCTAAATTGGACGTTGATTTTGGTACCATGATACTCGTGAGGATGAGATGAGTTGATTGGTACTAGCCATGGTCATTTATCTTGCTTGTGGACAATTTTTGAGATGCACAGGTCTGTACCTACAACGAAATGTCCGTGGGTAAAAGCGTGTTTACCTAAAACGACAGTTTGGCGAGGAAGACGATGCGTGGCACTCCCTGGTTGGGTGGTTTGAATTTTAGCGTGTTTTTCCATTAACCATTATTTTTCATATATTATATTTTGTTTTCATTATATGTACAAACAAGTCAAGCAGCTCAGTTGGCAAGCGTGCATTGGAAATATGCATAAGGACCTGGGTTCGATCCCAGGTCCAGATAACTTTCTTTATTTTCTTTTCCTTCCACAGATTCAGTGCAAATCTCTTCCACACGCCTACCATGCACCTTCAATAATCAACCAGTGGATGAAGCAGTCAGCCAGGTGTACGCGTTCCAGCCTGAAGGACTACCATGCGCCTCAAGTCAACCTACACACCAGATCCAGCAAAGTCAAATGGGCTTGGATCATTTGGGCTCAGGATTTCAGCAATATACCCCCCAATTGCTAAGCACATGCCCATCATTCCTTTCTTATTTCTCTTATTTTTACTCCTTTCAATACTTATTTATTTATTTTTAATTTACAAATTAATCTTTTTTTCATAAAGTCATAAAATCAATAATTCACAAAAAAAATTAGGATTAGTTTTTTTTAAGTATTATTATCAAAATTAATTTAATTTAGTTTAACTTAGGTAAATCGTAATTTATTTTCATAAATAAAATCAAAATAGAAATTAGGTTAAAACTCTTGATTTAATTTTATTTTCTCTTTTTCTCAAATAAATAAAAATACAAAAATAGGTTTTAGAATAAATTAATTTATTTTTCTTAATTTAAAATTAATTAGAATTAGGATTTTTCTTTTTAGTTTAATGATTTCTTTATTTTCTTAAATAACAAAACATGACAAAAACATTTTCTTAATCAATCGTCAATAGGTTTAAATTAAGGGTCAAAACCCTAGTTGTCTCGTGTTTAATTCATCACGCGTGTGTTAATTATTTTCGCCAATATTTTTGTAATTGTTCATGGTTTGTAATAGTTTAATCTAGGGCTTTTTACTTATCGTTTTTTCTCGGGTTTTTGGCTATGTAATTAATACCCCTCCCCGAAGCCTTGTAATAGCGTATATTTACTTTCTCGCATCTTAATTCCCACAAATATTTGACTGTTTAGATGTATGCTAATAGGATTGTTTGACAAGAATGCATGACAAATTTAATACAGTTAGAAAACCCTAATGTGCAAAGATAAATAACTGAAAACAAATCACTTTCACATATCACTCTTAGGGTATACTCTCACTTTGGTTGCCTTCGGTAAAAGGACATTAAGTATAGGGTGTCTTAGTGGTTGCCCTCCTATCTAAAAAGATCAAATGTCCCGTTCAAACGTTGCCTCGAAAATGTTGCCTCGAATATGATCTTAAGACTCTAGGGTTACTATAAGTGTTTAGTTGTTGGCATGTTTTTTGGTAAAACCAGTTGTGTGAATGTCATGACTGATGTCATAACATTCTGGGATACTAGGTACATTCTGCAGAAAAAGAATGTCATACAGGAGCTGCTCAATATGAGTGTTTAGCTGATCATTATGCAATGATCATATTTATTGCATTCTACCAAAATCAATAAACAAGATTCTTGTTGTCATAACCAATGTTAAGACATCCTGTACTGATCTAACAGTTGTGCAGATTTGTTATTTCTGAGAATTTTTAGGAATCTGGTTTATACAGTCCAGATCAGAATCTCACGTGGACATTAGGTTAACTTTGCTTAACCCTAATCTGGTTGTTAAAGACCTATGACCAAGTCTTGAGGTTAACCCTAATTAACCCTAGCTATCTTCGTGGAAGCCCTAACAGAAGAATAGCTGGCTATATATTCCTCATGAACACTGTTGGTTAAAGACACTTTTGACAGAAGATCAATAAGGGACTGTATAGTTGTAACTACTGTGAGCCAATCAATTATCATTGTGATAAGTGATTTGGAGTAGGATTTGGTTGTAAGGGTTGTGTATCACTCAAAGCTTTGAAGCACGAGTGTTTGTGTTACTTGATTAAAGCTTTGAAGCAAAGTCGAGTTAGGGTTGTGTATCACTCAAAGCTTTGAAGCACGAGTGTTTGTGTTACTTGATTAAAAGATGTGAAGCAAAATCAAGTGTATGTACTGAAGAGTGTCTTCATAATTTCATTAGTAAATTGTTTAGTATCACTGCTGTGATTGAGGGGGAGTGAGTAGGAACTCAGGTTTAAGTTGAACTTAGATTGAAGTTGCATTGGGTAGGTCTTAAGTGAAGGAGATAAACTTGTTGGTTTATTCCTGAATTAATATCTCTTATAGTGAATTTCCTCCCTAGCTTGGTAGCCCTCAGAGTAGGTGTTGTTACACACTGAACTGGGTAAACAATTGACTGTGTTCTTTACTGCTTTTAGATTTACTATCTTGAAGAGTGTCAAATACGGTGTCATAACATTCACTGTGACATTAAGTATCTGCTGCCAGAATTTCAATTGGCATCAGAGCAGGCACCCTGCTTGTCTTACTGGGTGAGATCTAGGGATATTATTTTCTGGCGCTATGGACAAAGAATGAGGATTTGGAAACAGACCACCCATTCTGGATGGATCAAATTATGACTACTGGAAACCTCGTATGATTGCCTTCTCAAAATCACTGGACAAAAAGGCTTGGAGAGCTGCTGACAAAGGATGGAACCATCCCACCATAACTGGGAAAGATGGGACAACCAGTATGAAACCTGAGGAAGAATGGAGCAAAGAAGAAGATGAGTTAGCCCTGGGTAACTCCAAAGCATTAAATGCCTTGTTCAATGGAATTGATAGAAACATATTCAGACTAGTACATCAATGTGAACTGGCCAAGGAGGTTTGGGACACTCTCAAAACTACCCATGAGGGCACATCCAAAGTAAAAATGTCAAGGCTTCAGATGCTGACTACCAAATTTGAGAACCTAAGGATGATGGAAGATGAGACCATTCATGAGTCTCACATGAACATCTTGGAAATTGCCAACACCTCAGGAGCATTGGGAGAAAAGATGTTAAGAAAAGCTGGTGAGAAAGATTCTTAGATCCTTGCCTAAAAGATTTGCAATGAAGGTGACTGCTATAGAGGAAGCTCAGGATATCTGCAACTTGAAGGTGGATGAACTCATTGGGTCACTTCAGACCTTTGAGATGGGGATCAGTGACAATGTCGACAAGAAAAACAAGAGCATAACACTTGTATCTAATACTGAAGATGAAAACAAGGAGGATGAAGAAGAAAATATTTCAGAAGCTATAGCCATGCTTGGAAGACAGTTCAACAAACTCATCAAGAGAATGGACCCAAAGTCAAGGTCAAATGTTAAGAATATTCCTTATGACATTCACAGATCCTATGACTCCAGCAGAAGACCAAAGTCTGAAGAGAAGGGAAATCAAAGCAAAGGAATTCAATTCCATGGATGTGAAGGATATGGGCACATTCGAGCTGAATGTCCTACCTTTCTTAAGAAACAAAAGAAAGGAATGTCTGTTACTTGGTCTGACTGTTACTCAGAAAGTAATTCTGAAGAAGAATCTGCCAAACTAGTTACTGCACTAACTGGTATTTGTAACTCTGATAGTGACTCTAGTGATGCGGAAGTGACATTTGAAGAACTGGATGACTCCTACAAGAAGTTATGTATCAGAAGTGTTGAAGTCTGTCAGCAAAATGAGAGACAAACAAAACTCATAGTAAAGTTGGAGGCTGAGAAGAAGGCAGGCATTGATACTATAAGTCATCTAGAAGGGGAAGTTCAAATGCTAAACTCAAAACTTGACCAGATGACCAAATCTGTCAAGATGCTAACAAATGGAACTGACAAATTAGAAGAAATCCTTCAGGTTGGACAAAATGTGGGAAACAAGTCTGGTCTAGGGTTTGTGGCAACAAAGAAATCTATTGTAGACAAGAAGAAGATCAGGCCTGATAAACAAATGTCAAAGCAGATGTCACAACATAGCACTCAACATAAAGAACAGCGAAATATGAAGAAAAAGTATCAAATATGGAGATGTCATCATTGTAGGAGGTTTGGTCACATAAAGCCATTCTACTTTAGATTATATGGATATCCTAATCAGACCCGAGTTGTCAAACCTAAGTCTAACAAGGCACCATATACTCAACAGTGGAAGAAAAAGGCTACTGCCCTGATAGCTCACACCTCCCTTAGAGTCTCTGCAAAGGAAGACTGGTACTTTGACAGTGGATGCTCTAAACACATGACTGGAATCAACAATCTTCTCAATAATGTTAAACCTCACACTACTAGTTATGTGACTTTTGGAGATGGTGCTAGAGGAGAAATCAAAGGAGTTGGAAACTTGGACTACCCTGGAGTTCCAAACCTAAATGAAGTATTGCTGGTAAAAGGCTTGACTGCTAATCTCATAAGTATCAGTCAATTATGTGATCTAGGATTCAAGGTCAACTTCACCAAGTCTGAATGTCTTGTAACTAATGAGAAACAAGAAGTTTTAATGAGAGGAGTCAGATCTAAAGACAACTGCTACTTATGGGAGTCTGAGAACACTAATTATTCTTCTGTGTGCTCTATTGCCAAAGAAGAAAAAGAAGTGAAACTGTGGCACCAAAAACTTGGTCATTTACATCTAAGAGGAATGAAAAGGATTATATCCATGGAGGCAGTCAGAGGGATTCCAAGGCTGCAAATTGATGAAGGGAGAGTCTGTGGGGAATGTCAGGTTGGAAAGCAGACTAGGATGTCACATCCAAAGTCAAGACATCTGACCACCTCTAAGGTGCTAGAACTTCTACATATGGATCTGATGGGACCAATGCAGGTGGAAAGTCTTGGTGGAAAAAGATATGCCTATGTTGTTGTGGATGATTTTTCCAGATTCACCTGGATTAACTTCATTAGGGAAAAGTCTGATGTATTTGAAGTATTTAAGGAACTGTGCAAAAGAATTCAAAGAGAAAAAGAAGGATGCATTGTCAGAATTAGAAGTGATCATGGCAAGGAATTTGAAAACAATAAGTTTGATGAGTTCTGCACCTCAGAAGGAATTAATCATGAATTCTCTTCACCCATAACTCCTCAACAAAATGGAGTTGTGGAAAGGAAAAACAGGACTATACAGGAATCTGCCAGAGCAATGATACATGCCAAAAGACTTCCTATTCATTTTTGGGCTGAAGCTATGAATACAGCCAGTTATGTCCATAACAGGGTCACTTTGAGAAAGGGAACATCATCCACCATTTATGAACTTTGGAAAGGAAGAAAGCCTACAGTGAAGTACTTCCATGTATTCGGAAGCAAATGCTATATTCTGACAGATCGTGAACAAAGGAGAAAGATGGACCCTAAAAGTGATGAAGGAATATTCCTAGGATACTCTACCAACAACAGAGCTTATAGGGTATTCAATTCCAGGACCAAAGTTATGATGGAATCTATAAATGTCATAGTTGATGATTACCATGAAGAAACAAATGTCCCATATGATGTTGAGACATTTTTTGAGACTTCAACTCAAAAGGATGATATTCCTAAAACTACTTCATCAGAATCAGAATTAAAGGAAGCTAACAAAGACCCTTCCATCAGAATTCAGAAAGTTCATCCTAAGGAACTCATCATAGGAGATCCTAACAGTGGAGTCATTACAAGATCTAGAGAAATCATCACAAACTCTTGCTTTATATCTAAGATTGAACCAAGAAATGTTAAGGAGGCGTTGACTGATGAATAGTGGATTGGAGCAATGCAAGATGAATTGAAGAAATTCAAGCAACATGAAGTATGGGAGTTAGTTCCTAGACAAGGAGGAATAAACATCATTGGCACAAAATGGATCTACAAGAACAAATCAGATGCTGAAGGAGTTGTCACCAGGAATAAGGCAAGACTTGTTGCTCAAGGATACACTCAAGTTGAAGGGGTTGATTTTGATGAGACTTTTGCTCCTGTAGCCAGACTGAAATCAATCAGACTCCTATTGGGAATTGCATGTCTCCTTAAGTTCAAGTTATTTCAGATGGATGTAAAGAGTGCCTTCCTAAATGGGTACTTAAATGAGGAAGTTTATGTGGAACAGCCTAAAGGATTTGTGGATCCAAACTGTCCTGATCATGTCTACAAATTGAGGAAAGCTTTATATGGCCTGAAACAAGCTCCTAGAGCATGGTATGACAGGTTGACAAAATTCCTCTCTGACAAAGGATACGTGAAAGAAGGCTTGGATAAAACTCTTTTTGTCAAAAATGAAGGAGGAAAGATAATGGTAGCTCAAATCTATGTTGATGACATGGTGTTTGGGGGAATGTCAGATAAAATGGTTAAACATTTTGCTGACCAGATGCAAGCTGAATTTGAAATAAGCCTCATGGGAGAATTGACCTACTTTCTTGGACTGCAAGTCACACAGATGGAAGACTCAATTTTTCTGTCTCAAAGCAAGTATGCAAATAACATTGTCAAGAAGTTTGGGATGGAGAATGCCAGTCACAAAAGGACTCCCGCACCTACTCATTTAAAGCCGTCCAAAGATTCAAGTGGGGTTAAGGTGGACCAAAGCTTGTACAGAAGCATGATAGGAAGTTTGCTATACCTAACAGCCAGCAGACATGACATTGCTTTTGCAGTTGGAGTATGTGCAAGATACCAGGCTGAACCCAAAGTAAGTCATATCAACCAAGTGAAGAGAATTCTGAAGTATGTGAGTGGAACATACAACTATGACTTGCTGTACTCTCATGGATGTGAACCAACTCTGACTGGTTACTGTGATGCTGATTGGGCTGGAAGTGCTGATGATAGAAAGAGCACCTCTGGAGGATGTTTCTTCTTAGGAAATAATCTTGTCTCCTGGTTCAGCAAGAAATAGAACTGTGTGTCTCTATCTACTGCTGAAGCTGAATACATAGCAGCTGGTAGTAGCTGTTCTCAAATGATCTGGATGAAACAGATGCTTACTGAGTATAATGTCACACAAGATGTTATGACATTGTACTGTGACAATCTGAGTACTATCAACATTTCCAAGAATCCTATTTAGCATAGAAGGACCAAGCATATTGACATTAGACATCACTTCATCAGAGATCTTGTAGAGGAGAAGGCGATTAAACTGGAACAAGTTGCCACTGACAACATCTCCTTTCACCATCCTGAGAATGCAAACAGGTGGAAGTATGTATGTTTGAAAAGGATCGCCTTGGAAAGAGAGCTGAACAACAGTGCCATGGAATGTAAGGAGATCATGGATCTAATCAAAACTGCTGGTCTAATAAATACTGTGGTAAAGTTTACCAACTGCTATGAAGTTCTTGTCAAAGAATTCATAGTAAATTTATCTGATGGGTGTGCTGATGGAAAGTCAGTTGATTTTAAGTGTGTATATGTGAGAGGAAGGAAGGTAAATTTCTCTCCCTCTGAAATAAACAAATCAGCTGATTTTAAGTGCTAATGGAAAGTCATCTGATTTTAAGTGTTAGTTGTTGGCATGCTTTTTGGTAAAACCAGTTGTGTGAATGTCATGACTGATGTCATAACATTCTGGGATACTAGGTACATTATGCAGAAAAAGAATGTCATATAAGAGCTGCTCAATATGAGTGTTTAGCTGATCATTATGCAATGATCATATTTATTGCATTATACCAAAATCAGTAAACATGATTCTTGTTGTCATAACCAATGTTAAGACATCCTGTACTGATCTAACAGTTGTGCAGATTTGTTATTTCTGAGAATTTTCAAGAATCTGGTTTATACAGTCCAGATCAGAATCTCACGTGGACATTAGGTTAACTTTGCTTAACCCTAATCTGGTTGTTAAAGACCTATGACCAAGTCTTGAGGTTAACCCTAATTAACCTTAGCTATTTTCGTGGAAGCCCTAACAGAAGAATAGCTGGCTATATATTCCTCATGAAGACTGTTGGTTAAAGACACTTTTGACAGAAGATCAATAAGGGACTGTATAGTTGTAACTACTGTGAGCCAATCAATTATCATTGTGATAAGTGATTTGGAGTAGGATTTGGTTGTAAGGGTTGTGTATCACTCAAAGCTTTGAAGCACGAGTGTTTGTGTTACTTGATTAAAGCTTTGAAGCAAAGTCAAGTTAGGGTTGTGTATCACTCAAAGCTTTGAAGCACGAGTGTTTGTGTTACTTGATTAAAAGATGTGAAGCAAAATCAAGTGTATGTACTGAAGAGTGTCTTCATAATTTCAAGTAAATTGTTTAGTATCACTGCTGTGATTGAGGGGGAGTGAGTAGGAACTCAGGTTTAAGTTGAACTTAGATTGAAGTTGCATTGGGTAGGTCTTAAGTGAAGGAGATAAACTGGTTGGTTTATTCCTGAATTAATATCTCTTATAGTGAATTTCCTCCCTGGCTTGGTAGCCCCCAGAGTAGGTGTTGTTACACACTGAACTGGGTAAACAATTGACTGTGTTCTTTACTGCTTTTAGATTTACTATCTTGAAGAGTGTCAGATACGGTGTCATAACATTCACTGTGACATTAAGTATCTGCTTCCAGAATTTCAGTTACTAATAAGGTGTCCTAACATTGCTTTAGTGACCGTATGTCCCTTTCGAATTGACCCTTACAACTCCAACGACGGTGCTACCTATTTCTCAATAGTAGGATAGCGCTGTCTAAAGGAAATAAGAATAGAAACGATCTTTTTTCGAGTAGGTAGATGCTAGTAGGTACTTTCTCAAATCAAAGCTTTTTCACACTTACACATTTCAAAACAATTTGCAAAACAACTTCGTCACACCTTTGAGGGCTGATACAAGGGTTATCACGAAGTCAAACTTTTCAAAACAAAGCACATACACAAGAAATTTTAAAAGGATGAGCAAGTACCTAAGAGCCCATGGAAAACCATGGATAGACATGGTGATAACACCTTCCCTTTCTATAATCTACCCCCCGTACTCATAATATCTTGAAAAAGGATTTTTCTGTACTTTTTTCCTTTCCGATTGGATGAAATAAAATTCGGTGGCGACTCTTGCTTACCGCGACATTTTTAAAACAAAAAAACGAAAAACGCAAACCAGTACAAACAGTCGGTTCTGCCACCGTATCACAGAACTGGTGACTCTGTTGGGGAATTAATAAGTGGGGTATACCTTAGGATCTAGTTCATCATATTTGCTTCTCTTGATTGCTTTGTTTGCTTTATTTTTGATGGTTCTTTTTGGGGTTACCATAGATCCTACACCTGAATCTGGGAATACCTTTTAGGTAAGTAGAAATAGACTGTGAGGGAACTGTACATTATAGACCGATACGGTTGAAGCAGTAGCTACGTTGGTGTGGCACATTGGTTGTTACCGGTATCCCTTGTGGAGAAACGAGGAGAATACGGGGCCGCTGCGTGGTGTCATTAAGCATCAACTGACCTTAGAACCTTTAACCGCCCAACTTGGCCATTATAAAGTAGTGAGATAGCCGGCCTCAGTGTAGAGCTGAGAACTAGTTGATACTCGGTGCTACACTCATTGAGACCATACTCTCAGAATAGTTCCGGCTGCAAGAAAAGATTGCATGAGCTGAAACCATGATCGATGGAGGATGGTCAGTGATATTGAGATCCTCTAGAACCCGGTTACTTTTTCTAGGACAGGTTGAAACCAACTTAACTTCAAGAGGGTACTACCTTTGACCTCATGCAAGACTTAAACCTAAGGGCTTTGTGTGATTTGACTGTGTTTGCAATATTTGTGTTTGCTATACCTGTGGTTTATCATGACATCATGCATCATAACATGGCATTCATGCTTCATTACACTAACCATTTCAAAGACCAAGGGAATTTATCTTTGTTCTGTTTTGCAAATCATGGCTTCCGTGCGCAGAAATACCATCCGAATTAACTTTGTGCAGATACCTGCCTAACTTAAAGAGCTAGCAGCAAGAGTTTCTGAAACTTCTATGTTCATTAAGAGACACAATCAACTTCTCAGCCTGGTTACTTCAAATCTTGACGAACAGATGATGAGCATACTATTTCAGTTCTTCGATCCGGTGCATCATTGCTTCACCTTTCCAGATTACCAGCTGATACCCACCTTGGAAGAGTTCTCTCATCTAATTGGCATATCCATTCTCGAACAGGTACCCTTCACAGGTATGGAAGAAGCTCCTAGGCCATAAGACATTGCCTCAGCTTTGCACTTGAAACGGGCTGATGTGGTATCCAATTGGGAAACTCGAAGCGGGGTCGAAGGTTTTCTAACCAAGTTTCTGATATACGAGGCTCAGCTATTTTGGAATGATTTGGATTTTCAGGCTTTTGAAGATATCTTGGCTCTTCTTATCTATGGTTTGGTTCTCTTCCCTAATCCGGACTCCTTTGTAGATGTGAATGCTGTCAAGATTTTCCTTTCTTGCAACCCTGTGCCTACCTTGCTTGGAGATATCTTGCATGCCCTCCATACCCGTACTATGAGGAGAAGAGGGACTCTTATGTGTTGCATGCCGCTGTTGTCGAGGTGGTTTATTTCTCACCTCCCTAAGTCTGTACTGAAGAACGAAGAAGGTTTGGGTTGGTCATACAGAATAGTGTCACTTGCTCATACAAATATTCTTTGGTGTTCCCGGGCTATGGAAGACACCGCTGTTATTGACCCCTGTGGGGGATACCCTAATGTCCCATTTCTTGGAATCAGAGGAGGTATAACTTACAATCCTTGTCTAGCTTTACGACAATTTGGTCGTGCTCGAAGAGATGGTCCCCATGAGTTACTTCTTGAGTAATTATATTTGACTATAAGGAGGATGTTAAGGAGCATCGTAGGAGGTTCATACGAGCTTGGGGCATGGTGAACAGACCTGACCCCGAAGAGTTGGGACTGAAGACTTCCCTTCTTATGCAGCCTTACCTCCAATGGGTCTGAGCTCGTACCCAAAAGCTTGGGATGCCTTATGAGGCCGTATTACCAGTGATTATGGAGCCCACTAATGAAGAAAGCATTCCTTACACGGTTCTCTATCCTTACATGCCTACTGATCTTGGGGAGCTACAGAGGTCTTGGATTCAGTTGAAAAATGAGCGGGACACCTACCGGGAGAAGTTCTATGAGCAAGAAAGGAAGGTTTTAAAGCTCACCAGGAAGCTCGAGGAAGAAAGAGTGATCAATAACTACATCAACACAAAGAGGAAACGTCCATGGGAGTTTTGATTTTGTTTTTTCTAGTTTTAGATTTGTTTTATTTACTTCTTTGTAATGCTTTAACGGCATTGTTGAACCTTTTAAAGTTAAGCTAATAAAGTTTTGTTTATTTTTGGTTTGCAAATTTAAATCTCCCAAAGTCTTTGAAATCATTACATGCACACCCCATTATCATGCACACCATTACAGGTACCATTACAAGTTTTTCATCTTCTTCGCTGTTTATTTCAGCAGAAATGTCTTCCGATCAAGCCATCAAAGATCTTAAGGCACAGAACTCCCAATTCCAATAGATGTTCATAAGTCTGGCTAAAGGGCAAGAGGATCTGAAGACCCTTATTCTGAAAGAGAAGAAGAAGAAGAAGAAGACTGGTATTCTGAATATGGGTAGAAGATTCGGAGAAAGGTTGAGGCAACCAGCTGATCTGACTGCCTCGTCCAAGGAAGGGGAGAACCAAGAAATGGAAAAGGACCATAGTCTTGTAGTTTCTGACAACGATACTGATTACGACGATGAACAATATCCTCCTGCTGAGGATAGGTACAAGCAGCTAGAAGACCGGCTGAGTGCTATGGAAGTTCAGAAGATCCCTAGTTTGGATTTCAGGGAATTGGGGCTGGTATCGGGAGTGGTCATCCCTCATAAATTCAAAGCTCCGGTTTTCGCCAAGTATGATGGGGTATCCTGCCCAAAACTCCATCTTCGCTCATATGTTTGAAAGATCCAACCCCACACTGCTGATAGAAATTTCTGGGTGCACTTCTTTCAAGATAGTCTGTCAGGGACTCAACTTGAATGGTTCTACCAGTTGGAAGGAGCCAGTGTCCGAAACTGGGAAGATCTTGCTGCTGCTTTCTACAAGCAGTATCAGTATAACACCGACCTTGCTCCCACTCGTACTCAGCTCCAGGGTATGTCCATGGGTGAAGGTGAAGGTTTTAAGGACTATGCTCAAAAGTGGAGAGACTTGGCTTGAAGAGTCCAACCCCCTTTGTCTGATAGGGAGTTGGTTGACATGTTTCTAGGGACGCTATTTGGTCCATTTTTCAATCACTTGATCGACAGCTCAGCATCTGGTTTTACTGAGTTGATTTTGACTGGAGAAAGAGTAGAAGCTGGCATTCGAAGTGGTAAAATACAGAAGGATGCCTCTGTGAGTTCGGTAAAGAAGCCTTTTGCTGGTAAGAAGGAAGCTAGTGAAGTCTATAGCCCGAAGGGCCAAAACAGATATGAACACCGTCAAACGGTAAATGCTGTAGTGATACCAAGACCCACAATTGCTCCAACACGCAATAATCAACAAAAGGTGGAAAGACCACAATGGCAGTTTACCCGCATCAACATGACTTTGGCTGAAGTTCTGCCTCACCTGCTGAAATCCAACTTGGAGACTTTGAGAGAGGCTCCCAAGAATCCAAACACTACTTCTCCTAGATACAACCCCAACGCGCGGTGCGCCTACCATTCTGAGAGTCCTGGCCATGATACAAATGATTGTTGGGCTCTGAGAAACAAAGTACAAGATTTTCTCGAAGCCAAGGAGATAGAGTTCGATGCTCCAGAAAAGCAGAATGTTATAACTGCTCCCATGCCCAAACACGGTCGTGGAGTCAATGTTGTTGACATTGATTTGTTTGTGACCTCTGTTGAAGAAATTTCTATGCCTCTGATGACTGTTAAGAAGAATTTGTTGTTGACCGGTGTATTTCTGGGCTGTGGTGAAGGTTGCCACATGTGTTCGATTATACCTTTTGGTTGCCGTTTGTTGAAGTCAGGTGTTCAGTGTCTAATGGATAATAAAGAGATTCTTTTCGAGAAGACTATGACTCCTATTGTTCCCAATGAAGATGTTGCCATTATAACCATTTCCGCCAATCCTTCCAAGGTTTCCTCGAGAAGACCTGTTAGGGTTACACCTGTTCAAAGAATCACTCCGTTAATAATCACTGTTCCTGGTCCCATCCCGTACACCTCAGATAAGGTTGTCCTATAGCATTACAGTGATGACATGTATTATCACGACATTAAGCAAGATCTGAAGAATGAAGAAGCTGATACTGATGTCAGTAATATTGTTGGGACTAGTAAAGTTACCCGAAGTGGAAGGGTCTTCTTCCCCGAAATTTCCCCGAAAACTATCATCAAGCCTACTATTATTCCATCTACTGTTTCAACCAGCACTCCTGACAGTTCTCCTGTTCCTACTCCAATTATTACACCTGCTGCTATTCCTATTCTTACTCCAGTTATCACACCTGCTGCTGAGCCATCTGGGACTCGGGGCAAGGAGATTATAGGTGAGCCTGCCCGGACGGAGGCACCTAATAAAATCATTGTGGAAGCCTCTAAACAAGAAATAGAGGAAATACTGAAAATTATCAAGAATAGGGACTACAATATGGTCGAGCAGCTAGGGAAGACCCCTTCAAAGATCTCCATGTTGTTCCTGCTGTTATTTTCTGAAGCCCATGCGAAGGCTTTGATTACGTTTCTCAAGACTGCACATGTGCCGCAAGAAACTTCCGGAGATCAGTTCAAAGATTGTGTGGCCAGCCTGACTGCTGACAATGCACTAGGTTTCTCAGACGCGGATCTGACACCGAAAGGAAGAAATCATAACGATGCTCTGCATGTGTCGATCGAGTGTAGGGGCACTACTATGGCCCATGTGCTGGTAGATACCGGTTCTTCACTAAATGTTCTGCCGAAGAAAGCGTTGGACCATTTGGATTGTGAGGGTTTGACTTTAAAGCCGAGTAAAATTGTGGTAAGGGCTTTTGATGGATAAAAAAGAATGGTGCACGGGGAGGTGGACATCCTTGTCAAAGTGGGTTCTCAGACCTTTGGGTCCACCTTCTACGTAATGGAAATCAGGCCATCATATTCTTGCTTTCTGGGTCGTCCTTGGATCCATAAGGCTGGGGCAGTTACTTCCACGCTCCATCAAATGGTAAAGTCCCCAGTGAAGGGGAAGATTGTCACGGTGCGAGATGAAGAAGAGTATATGGTGAGTCATCTTAATTCCTTTTGATACGTAGAGATGGACGAGGAATTCATAGAAATGCTTTGTCAGAACTTCGAAGAGGTCCCTCAGGTCTCGGCATCAACTGAAGTTGCTACCAACAAACCTCCACTGAAGATGGCTTCTCTCAAGGATGCCAGGGCTGTAATTGAAGAAGGTGGGTGTACCAATTGGGGTCCGCTCCCTGATTTCACTCACAAAACTGACAAATTTGGTTTGGGCTTTACTACAGGGGCTCAAAGGACTGTTAGGCGCGAACAAATTGGAAGACCTCCTCTACACATCAGCAATCGGGGAGTTAATGCAATTAAGGACAGTGAAGAGGATTCAAACATCAACAGCTGGATCTACCCAACAACCAACGATGGACTAAATAACTGGACGGCGAAGGACTTCATATTTGTTTCTTTTATTCCGCAGTAATTGACTTTTGTTTTAAGATTTGCAATAAACAGTTTGAAACTTTATGGCCCGGTGCCTTGCCTGAGGCACCTTGGCTTTGCTTGTGAGGGCTTATTATTTGGCATTTCATATTTTATTAATAAAGCATTGGACGTTTCTTGCATTACAAATTTTGCGCTCTTTGTTTTTCTTTTTTGTCTCTCACTTTATCAAAACAGCTATTCGCTTACACACACTCACGTATCATAATGTAGATCCATATCCACTTTGGATCCTATTGATAACAACTCTGCTACTGCCAGTTATGACTTCAAAAATACGATCAACCAAGCCGAGGACGAAGGTGAGGATGATTGTGAGGTGCCTGGAGAACTTGCTAGACTGTTACTGCAGGAAGAAAGGGCCATATAGCCTCATGAAGAGCCAGTTGAGTCAGTAAATTTGGGTACAGAGGAAGACAGGAATGAGTTTAAGATAGGTGCGATTCTGGAGCCTAGTGTCAAACAACGGTTAATACAGATGCTACACGACTATGTTGAGATCTTCGCCTGGTCTTATGAAGACATGCCTGGTTTGGACACTGATATTGTGGTACATCGACTGCCGACTAAAGAATACTGCCCTCCGGTAAAGCAGAAGGTCCGCCGTATGCGCCCTGAAATGTCATAGAAAATCAAAGCATAGGTCATGAAACAGTTCGACGCAGGGTTCTTAGCTGTCACTTCCTATCCGCAGTGGGTTACCAATGTCGTTCTGTTACCTAAGAAGGACGGTAAGGTACGGATGTGTATGGACTATAGAGATCTGAACAGGGCAAGCCCCAAGGATGACTTCCCACTTTCTCACATTGATGTTCTAGTAGAAAACACCGTGCATCACAAGATCTTCTCCTTCATGGATGGTTTTTCTGGATACAACCAGGTCAAGATGGCTCCTGAGGACATGGAGAAGACAACCTTCGTTACACAGTGGGGCACCTTCTGTTACAAGGTAATGCCTTTTGGGTTGAAGAATGTTGGGGCAACTTATCAGCGTGCCATGGTCGCTTTGTTCCATGATATGATTCACCACGAGATCGAGGTTTATGTTGATGACTTGATAGCCAGGTTTCAGACTGAGGAAGAGCACCTTGATCATCTCCAGAAACTGTTTGACAGGTTGAAGACGTACAAGCTGAGGTTGAATCTGAACAAGTGTACCTTCGGGGTAAGGTCTGGTAAGCTTATGGGTTTTGTTGTCAGTGAAAAAGGTATTCAGGTGGATCCTACAAAAGTAAAAGCCATACAAGAGATGCCGGCTCCCCGGACAGAAAAAGAAGTTAGAGGGTTCTTGGGACGTCTGAATTACATCGCCAGGTTCATTTCACATCTGAATGCTACTTGTGAGCCAATCTTGAAGCTTATGAAGAAAGATCAAGTGGTAAGGTGGAATGATGAATGTCAGACCGCTTTCGAAAGAATCAAGGAATACCTTCAAGAACCACCAATTTTGATGCCTCCAGTTAAAGGAAGACCTTTGATATTATACTTGATAGTGCTAGACAATTCAATGGGGTGTGTGATGGGGCAGCATGAAGAGTCTGGACGAAAAGAACACGCCATTTACTACCTTAGCAAAAAGTTTACCGACTGTGAGACCCGATACTCATTGCTCGAGAAAACTTGTTACGCTTTGGCATGGGCTGCTCGTCGGTTGAGACAGTATATGTTGACTCACACCACCTTGTTGATATCAAAGATGGATCCGATCAAGTATATTATCGAGAAGCCCGCCTTATCCGGAAGAATAGCAAGATGGCAGATGATCTTAACCGAGTACGACATCTAATACACAACTCAAAAAGCAATCAAGGGGAGTGTATTGGCTGATCATTTGGCGCATCAGGTCGTGGATGACTACCAGTCCATGAATTTCAAGTTCCCGGATGATAATATCTTGTTTGTAACCGACTGCGAAGAACCTGGACCGGATGAAGGACCCGAGGAGGGATCCCGATGGTCTATGTATTTTGATGGAGCCTCGAACGCATTGGGTAATGGCATTGGCGCTGTAATCATATCTCCTGAGGGCTGTCATACTATGTTCACTGCCCGATTATGTTTTAACTGCACCAACAATATGGCGGAGTATGAAGCGTGTATCATGGGTCTTCGAGCTGCTATTAACCTGAGGATTAAGTTCTTGAGTGTATTCGGAGATTCCGCTCTGGTGATAAGTCAGATCAAAGGTGAGTGGCATACGAAGCATCCGAATCTTATTCCTTACAAAGAGTATATACTGACATTGCTCCCACACTTTGAGGAGATAACCTTTGAACATTTCCCACGAGAAGAGAACCAGTTGGCGGACGCGCTAGCTACCATGTCTTCTATTTTCAAAGTCAGGTTGGACAATGAAGCTCCTCAAATCACCATTGAGAGGTTGGATAAACCAGCACACTGCTGTGAGATCGATACCAAGGAAGTGGCAGATAAACCTTGGTTTCACGAGGTAAAGAGGTATCTTGAGGCTCGAGAATACCCCGAGGGGGGCATCTATTAATGATAAGAAATTTCTGAGAAGGTTCGCTACGAAGTTCTTCATCAGTAATGGTATCCTCTATAAGCGTAACCACGATTTAACCTTACTGCGGTGTGTAGACAAGAGAGAGGCAGAAAGGATCATGGAAGAGTTACATGAACGTACCTTCGGAACTCATTCCAGTGGACATACCATGGCGAAGAAAATCCTACGGGCAGGATATTACTGGTCCAATATGGAAGCCGATTGTTATCAGCACTCTTGAACCTGTCATAAGTGCCAAGTCTATGCTGATAAGGTGCATGTACCTCCGGTTCCCCTGAATATTTTGACAGCTCCTTGGCCCTTTGCAATGTGGGGCATCGACATGATTGGTGAGATCAGACCTACTGCGTCTAACGGGCATAGTTTCATTCTGGTAGCCATTGATTACTTCTCGAAGTGGGTTGAGGCAGCTTCCTTTGCCACAGTAACCAAGAACGTTGTAGCGCGGTTCATCCGACACAATCTGATATTTCGATATGGTGTACCAGAGAGAATTATTACTGACAATGGTACAAATCTCAATAACATAATGATCACCGAGCTCTGCAAACAGTTCAAGATTCATCATCATAACTCTTCTCCCTACCGGCCGAAGATGAATGGGGGCTGTTGAAGCGGCTAATAAGAACATCAAGAAGATTGTGCAGAAGATGACGGTGACATACAAAGAATGGCACGAGATGTTACCAATTGCTCTTCATGGGTACCGTACCTCAGCACAGACGTCGACAGGGGCAACACCTTACTCTTTGGTGTATGGCATAGTGGCAGTCCTACCCATTGAAGTCCAGATACCCTCTCTCAGGATTATGAAGGATGCGGGTTTGAAAGAAGACGACTGGATCTAAACCCGACTTGATCAACTGAATCTAATCGATGAAAAAAGACTTATTGCTATCTGTCATGGTCAGACGTATCAAAAGAGAATGATCAAGGCTTCTAACAAAAAAGTCAGACGTCAAGAATATCAAGTAGGGGATCTGGTGATCAAACGCATCATACTACCGCAAGGTGATCCCAGGGTCAAATGGACCCCTACGTACGAAGGGCCATTTGTGGTTAAGAACATTTTCTCGGGAGGAGCTATGATTCTAACCACCATGGATGGTGATGACCTTCCTCATCCCGTCAATGCAGACATAGTGAAAAGATACTACGTATAATCAAAGACCCGCTAGGTTGATTGGCCTAGGCAAAAATAAGGGCTTCCCGGAGAACCAAGAGGGTTCGGGCAAAAGTAAGAAATGAAAAAAAAACTGTACACCCGACAATTCGAAAACCTGAAAAGCCGACTTGGGCAAAAAAGGGTATCCTGGTGGACTGAAAATCCGAAAGGGCGGTCCAAGAAAAAATTAGGGATTAAAGCGTAACACTATATCTCATTGAATCATCATGCAACCATACTTCGGAATCGAATATCAAGCTCAGACGGTGCCAGTCAATCTGATCCACCTTCTACAAAGCAACAAAGTGATGAGATGCTTGAAGATATAAAGGCAATAGCAGAGTTGGAACCCAATGGGATTATTTCACATAGCTGTTTTTTTTCTTTCTTAAACACAAATTGTAATTTCTATCTTTCGGTGGCGTTCTCTTACTAGAGCGTCAGCCTCCTTGTACAAAAAACGCCTATTACAGGCCAACTTCAAAGATCAATACAATTTATTTTCACAAGAAATTTCAAGTTGTTTTTCTTTTTCTGTTTTGTTTCGCAAGAGCGTCCAATGATTCATTTTTGATATATGCATTTGAAAATAATGGCTTGCTCATAAATATTTACATGAAAAACAAAGACGATTACTCGTAATTCCAGGAACAAGGACAAACAAGAAGTGCCTAAACCCTACAGTTACTCTGACCATCAGGTACCGGGTTAGAGCCAGCTTGAGAGCATGAGTAGTGGTACATACACTCCCCACAGAGTAAGAAATATCCAAAGACGGTGATGTCAGCTTCCCCGAACCGGACATAACTCTCCCCAACTGAGGTTCACAATCGCGAGTAAGTAAGTAAAATTTTCCCCAAAATATAGTTTATTTCTCTCACAAGCAGAAATTCAATCTCCAATGGAATTCATTACTACCAGCAACAAAAATTCATCCTCATCTGAGTTTATTTCTCCAAATTAGCGATCTATCAACAGAGTATCTCCTCTCCAACAGAGTCATTCTCCGCAGAGTTATCCGTAAACAAGGGGCAAATCCCCCGCTAGTCATCTTTGTTCACCATCCCCAACAGAAGTGGAGGACCTATGTTTTTTACAGCAATCAAGAATACATACCGTTTCTCATACGCTCCAAACAGTAGTTAGGGATTTATTTTCCCGGACTTAGATTATTACGCTAGCATTTCATGCTCATACATCATGACATGTGCATACATTTCATATAACATAATCCCAATTATTTCGAGAATCTCATCATAATGCGTCTCATGCATCGCACATGACTAACCCTGTATTTCTTTCAGGAAAGACAGTTATTATCAACAATTTCCAACAGGTGCATGAACAACACTCGAAGCTAAACAGAGTAATCATCGGCGAAAAATGCAACCTTATGCAGGTTCTTTCTCAGCAGCCCTACCATCCAGGATTTCATTTCGAAGTAACCCTACTATCCAGGTTCCTTCTCACAGCCATACTATCCAGGATTTCATATCAAAGTAACCCTACTATCCAGGTTCCTTCTCACAGCCCTACTATCCAGGCTTTCATATCGAAGTAACCCTACTATCCAGGTTCCTTCTCACAACCCTACTATCCAGAATTTTATATCGAAGTAACCCTACTATCCAGGTTCCTTTTCACAACCCTACTATCCAAGCTTTCATATCGAAGTAACCCTACTATCCAGGATACTTCTCACATCCCTACTATCTAGGGTTTCACTTCGATGTAACTCTACTATCCAGGTTCCTTCTTATAACCCTACTATCCAGGCTTTCATTTCGAAGTAACTGTTAGAACAAAGTTTGAATCTACTACCCTATATTTAAGTTTTGATGATAACAAAGTGAAAAGATATAGTATTTATAAGTTTCATGTATGAACTATCTGCTGCCTAAAATTATTATGTTCTGACTTGCAGATACTCTGATTGAAATAAGCAAGATCACATCTATTCAGCATCAGAACTTGATTTCAGACACCAGCATCAGAAGTTGCTATATCAGAATGTTAAAATCAGATGATCAAACTCACGTACATGCTGAAGCCTGATGAACGAGACTGCGCTCAACACTCTGATAAAGAAACACAATAGTTCATCAGCAGCGAAGCAGAATCAGAATGAGCCAAGCCAGAACTTGCATTAAGTAAGCAACGGTACTGTGCATTGAAAGCAAATTAATTCCAACGGCCTCATTCCAGACAAGATCTGCTCAATAAGGAAAGCTTGTTATTAGCATTGAATCAAGAATATTGCATCCAACGTTCATCATCTCAGTGCTATATAAACAAGGCTTTGAAGATTGAAATGGCTAATGCTCTCCAAATCTCTACACGCACAAAAGCTAAACCATAATCTTCATTCTCTCAGTTTTGCTAAACCACACACTCTGATATTCTATTACTGTTTAGCAATCTAGTTTCTAAGCTTCAATTTGTGTATACATCACAGTTGTGATACAGTTTTGTAGAAAACATCCATACACATAGTTTTATCTCTTTGTAAGAAAGTGTTACCTTGACAAACCGGGTTGTGGTTTGAATCAAGAAGGCTTTAGCAGTTGTTAAAGCAGTCTGTAATATTCAGTTGAATATAGTGGATTAAGACCTCGTTGGAGAGAGGCGAAATCACCTTGACGGGTGGACTGGAGTAGTTTGAGATCAAACGAACCAGGATAAAAATATCTTGTTCATTGCATTAGATTTCAATTTTACAATTCAACCCCCCCTTCTTGTGTTTTTCACCACTTCAATTGGCATCAGAGCGCCTGGTTCTGAGCTAAAACACTTAACCGTGTCAGTACAAGATCCAGCGTCAGAAAAACACAATGGCAGGAAACAATTCTCACATCAGCAATGACAACAATGAGGACAGAGACAGATTCAGTGGCAAACCTCCAGTCTTTGATGGAGAAAACTTTGATTACTGGAAAGACAGAATTGAAAGCTTCTTTCTGGCACATGATGCTGATCTGTGGGATATGGTGACAGATGGATACATGCACCCTGTGAATGCAAGTGGTCAGAAGATTGATAGAAAAACAATGTCTGATCAACAAAAGCGTGACTTCAAGAATCACCACAAGGCCAGAACCATCCTCCTCAGCGCCATCTCCTATACTGAGTATGAAAAGATCTCCAACAGAGACACAACAAAGAATATTTTTGATTCTCTCAGAATGACGCATGAGGGCAACGTTCAGGTCAAAGAAACAAAAGCTCTGGCGCTCATTCAGAAGTATGAGGCGTTCAAAATGGAAGAATCTGAATCCATTGAAACTATGTTCTCTAGATTCCAGATTCTGGTAGCTGGTCTCAAAGTTCTGGACAAAGGATACTCTACTGCTGACCATGTTAAGAAAATCGTCAGAAGTTTACCCAAGCAGTGGAGGCCTATGGTTACTGCTCTGAAGCTAGCTAAAGATCTCAACAAAATCACTCTGGAGGAACTTATCAGCTCCCTCAGAAGTCATGAGATAGAGCTAGAAGCTGATGAGCCTCAGAAGCAAGGTAAGCCTTTAGCATTAAAATCTAACAGAAAATTTGAGTCTAAAGTTTTGCAGGCAGTTGAAGAAACATCTGATGGATCCTCATCAGAAGAAGACGAACTTTCCCTTCTCTCCAGAAGAGTAAATCAACTGTGGAAGCAAAGACAAAGGAAGTTCAGGAATCCCAGAAGATCTGATCAGAACGAGTCTTCTTCCAGATACAGAAGGACAGATTCTTCCTCTGGATACAGAAGATCTGAAGGCTCCTCCAGTAGCAAAAAGCCAAACACCAAAGACATCATCTTCTATGAGTGCAATGAGCAAGGACACTACAAGAGTGACTGCCCAAAGCTTCAGAGGGAAAAGCCCAAAAAGAAGTTTGGAAGAGAGAAGAAGAAAAGTCTCATGGCTACATGGGATGACTCTGACTCGTCTGAAGCTGACTCAGAATCAGATGATGAAAGGGAAAACATAGCTCTCATGGCTAACATTTCAGAAGAGAGTGAAGCTTCTGAATCAGACTCAGAATCAGACACTGAAGAGGTATTTCCTAACTTTGCTGTTAACTTTACAAAGGCTGAACTTGCTGAAAGCCTTAATGAGATTCTGGAACGTTATCAGCAAATTAGAGCTAAATTCAGAGACCTGAAAAGGAATCTTGAATCCGACTCTAATAAGACTGAGAGTCTCAAATTGGAAAATTCTGAGCTGAGAAATAAGATTTCAAAATTAGAAAACACTTTACAAAACTCTCAGAAGGAACCAATTTCTGAAACTCCCAGCAACGCTGATGAGATCATCAAGGAGTATGATCACAGTTTCCAGAAGTTCCTAGCTAAAAGCATAGATAGAAGCAGAATGGCTTCAATGATCTATGGGGTTAGCAGAAACGGCAGGAAAGGAATAGGATACCAAGGTAAGGTTCCTACACCAAAGAATGTCATGGACTTAACCATTAAACACACTCCTCTGAATTCACACTTTGTGTATGGTCACACACATGATATCAAATATACTAGCAGTAAGCACTCTGTGAAACCAAAATTCAACCAGAGTTTTGGTAAAACTAACAAATCAGGACCCAAGAAAATCTGGGTACCTAAGGATAAAATAATACATGTTGCAGATATCTTTAGCAGCAAGTCAGAAACACCAGTCATGGTACCTGGACTCTGGCTGCTCACGACACATGACGGGAAGAAGGCATATGTTCCAAAGCCTGGAACTTAAGCCTGGAGGCCACGTTGGTTTTGGAGGCAATCAGAGGGGAAAGATAATTGGCTCTGGAACTGTAGGTAATGGAAATCTTCCCTCTATTAATAATGTTCTGCTAGTAGATGGATTAATGCATAATCTGTTATCCATAAGTCAATTAAGTGATAACGGTTATGATATAATCTTTAATCAAAAATCATGTAAAGCTGTTAGTCAGAAAGATGGGACTATCCTGTTTAATGGTAAGAGGAAAAACAACATTTACAAAATCAAACTTTCTGAACTAAAGAGTCAGAATGTAAAATGTCTTCTGTCTGTTAACAACGAGCAGTGGATCTGGCACAGAAGATTGGGGCATGTTAGTATGAGAAGAATATCTCAGATTAACAAACTCAATCTGGTCAGAGGACTTCCAAATTTGAAGTTCAATTCAGATGCTCTGTGTGAAGCATGTCAGAAAGGCAAATTTGCTAAACCTTCTTTTAAATCCAAAAATGTTGTTTCTACCTCTAAGCCATTAGAACTTCTGCACATTGACTTATTTGGACCAGTTAAAACTGCTTCAGTCAGTGGTAAGAAGTATGGGTTAGTAATCGTAGATGACTATAGCAGATGGACATGGGTAAAGTTCTTAAGACACAAGGACGAGTCACACTCTGTGTTTGTTACCTTCTGTAACCAAGTTCAGAATGAAAAGGATCTTAGAATCGTTAAAGTCAGAAGTGATCATGGTGGAGAATTTGAAAATAAAGATTTTGAGTCATTCTTCAATGACAGAGGCATTCTGCATGATTTCTCTTGTCCTAGAACTCCCCAACAAAATGGAGTTGTAGAGCGAAAGAACAGAACATTGCAAGAAATGGCCAGAACCATGATCAATGAGACAAACGTTGCTAAGATCTTCTGGGCAGAGGCAATAAACACAGCGTGCTACATTCAGAATAGAATCTCAATAAGACCTATTCTGGAAAAGACTCCATATGAATTGTGGAAGAACAGAAAGCCCAACATTTCATATTTTCATCCATTTGGATGTACTTGCTTTATATTAAATACAAAGAATTATTTGAACAAGTTTGACTCTAAAGCACAGAAGTGTATTATGTTAGGATACTCTGAACGCTCAAGAGGGTACAAAGTATACAATACAGAAACACAGATTGTGGAAGAATCAATCAGTGTTCGTTTTGATGACAAGCTTGACTCTGAAAAGTCAAAGCAGAATGAAGTTTTTGCAGGTATAGAAATTGAATTTGCAGGTTCTGAAGACAAGTCATCAGAAGCTCTCAACACAGACATTCCTTCAACGTCTGAAAGGAGCACTGCTAGAAATCCTACAACAGCTGCTGATCAACCTCAGAAGAGATTACCCAGAAGCAGCTTGGATCACCCAGAAGAGACTATCCTAGGAAGAAAGGAAGATCCAATCAGAACAAGAGCAAGCTTCAGAAACTCTGAAGAAACTCTTATGGGACTGGTGTCTCTGATTGAACCTTCTTCAATTGATGAAGCACTTCTGGATAATGACTGGATTCTGGCAATGCAAGAAGAGCTGAATCAATTCACCAGAAACGACGTATGGGATCTCGTTCCCAGACTAAAAGGATTCAACGTCATTGGAACAAGATGGGTGTTCAGAAACAAGCTAAATGAACAAGATGAAGTCATCAGAAACAAGGCACGACTGGTTGCACAAGGTTATAGTCAGCAAGAGGGGATAGACTATACAGAAACCTTTGCCCCAGTCGCCAGGTTAGAATCTATCAGACTTTTAATTTCATTTGCTGTTAATAGAGGCATCACTCTGTATCAGATGGATGTCAAAAGTGCATTCTTAAATGGTTATATAGAAGAAGAAGTTTATGTACACCAACCCCCAGGTTTTGAAAATACAAAACATCCAGAACATGTTTTCAAACTAAAGAAGTCACTGTATGGTCTGAAACAAGCTCCCAGAGCTTGGTATGAAAGGCTAAGTAACTTTCTGCTGGAAAATGAATTCACCAGAGGGAAAGTGGACACTACTCTATTCTGTAAATCAGTTAAGAGTGACATCTTAGTCTGTCAAATTTATGTTGATGATATTATTTTTGGTTCTACTAATCCTTCTCTTGGAAGAAAATTTGCTAAGTGTATGCAGGCAGAATTTGAGATGAGCTTCATGGGGGAACTGAAATTCTTTCTAGGAATTCAGATCAATCAAACTCCATAAGGAACTTACATTCATCAGAGAAAATACATCAGAGATCTTCTGAAGAAATTTGACCTCTCAGAATGTAAGCCATCAAAGATTCCAATGCATCCCACGTGCATTCTGGAAAGAGAAGAGGTAAGCAAAAATGTAGAACAGAAAGTCTATAGAGGTATGATTGGTTCTCTCCTCTATCTGACGGCTTCAAGACCTGACATATTATTCAGTGTTTGTATCTGTGCTAGATTCCAATCAGATCCTAGAGAATCTCACTTAACAGCTGTTAAGCGAATTTTCAAGTATCTGAAAGGTACTACTAATCTGGGTTTGTTTTATAGAAAATCTAGTGATTACATCTTAGTAGGCTACTGTGATGCTGATTTTGCTGGAGACAGAGTGGAACGTAAAAGT
The DNA here is from genome assembly GCA_948472305.1 of Vicia faba. NCBI lineage: Eukaryota > Viridiplantae > Streptophyta > Magnoliopsida > Fabales > Fabaceae > Vicia > Vicia faba. The sequence goes on along the minus strand of OX451740.1, from coordinate 1,189,557,712 downwards.
ACTTCTGGAAGCTGCCAGTTTCTGGGAGAAAATCTGATTTCTTGGTCTAGCAAAAGGCAATCAACAATTGCTCTGTCAACAGCAGAAGCTGAGTACATAGCAGCAGCAGGATGTAGCACACAAATGCTCTGGATGAAAAGTCAGCTTGAAGACTTCCAGATTTTTGAGAGTAACATTCCTATACTTTGTGATAATACTTCTGCTATTTGCTTAAGTAAGAATCCTATTTTACATTCTAGAGCTAAGCATATAGAAATAAAACATCACTTCATTAGGGACTATATTCAGAAAGGTATTTTGAACTTAAAATTTATAGATACAGACCATCAATGGGCTGATATCTTTACTAAACCCCTTTCAGAAGATAGGTTTAATTTCATTCTGAAACATCTCAGCATGTAAGTGTGCCCAGAGTGAAAATGTTTTAATTCCATATATTTACCTTCAGAATGTAATTATTTTACTGTGAACTTCTGATCAATCTCCTTTCAGAAAGATAGAACATGCAGATTGTATCAGATGCAAGTCTAAAGATCTGAGAGTCTAAGGCTCAAAGACAGACGTGCTGATCACTACATCAAACAAGTGTCATCCAATCATCAGCATATCTCTGAAGCAGAACGCGTGCACACTTCTGAGAAGGCAAAGCGCTGATTGGGTGCATTGAGACACATGTCTGGTAACCGTTTTTAAGTATCTTTCTCAAATCCCCCAAAATCAGCAAGCATTTAATGAAAAGTAATCATGCTTTTAAATGGCAATCATGATTTTTCTCTCTCTTAAAAACGTTTATCTTTTCAAAATAGTTTTGAAAACTCTATTTAAGCACATTAATCTCTCATTCTTATTCTTTACGCTTTCTCACTTATACTCAAGCATTTTCTGCATATTTCTGTGTTCATCTCTTGCAACCTATTTTCCTCAGTTTATTCTCAAAATCCTTTTAGCGTGAACATGGCAACCTCCAGCAGCGTTTCTGCAGGTAATCAGAAGAAAGCATCATCTGAGCAATATCAAGTGCCACTCAGAACTCTCCTCACTCCGGTGAAGAATCTTGAAGTGCTTTCTGAATTAATCATTGACTTTGAAAGCTTGAAGGAGAACGGTTTTGACCTAACTGAAGAAGTTAGGGCTCAAAAGTGGGAAAGGTATTTCGATAGGTTGGTTGGACCAACATTCCCAATGCTGGTCAAGGAATTTTGGATTCACGCCAAGGCTTCAACACATCTGGTCACCTCCTTTGTTATGGGGAAGAAGATTGTGATTACTGAAGATCTCATTGCAAGGCTAATCGGTCAGAGTGGTGGTGGCGTCCGTTGTGTGGACATGGCTGAAAGATGTGCTGATATAGGTGTGGTAGCTAACATGATTTTCACTCTTGGGATGCCCAGCAGCAAGATTAAAGATCTGAAGGATCATTGCAGAGTGTGGGCTAAGATTATTCTGGGGTGCTTCAACCACAGGAAACCAACCAGTTCTCCTGATTACATAAATGTGGATCAGCAGTTTCTGATCTACTTTATTGATCAGAAGATAAAGATCAATCTGGCTCACTTCCTGTTCAACCATCTCAGAACAAGTGTGAAAGAAACTAGGGAAGAAGAAAGAACCAAGAGGGATTGGATACCTTTTGGAAGGTTGATATCAGATATTCTGACAGAGAATAGGCTGATTGAGCATCTGATAGAAGCTCAAGAGATAAGCATTATTGAACCAACAATAGGGAAACCTCTGAATGCAAAGAACCTGAAAAAGATGAAGCTGATAGAGAATATTCAGAAGGAACCCAGAGCTACTCCCCTTGCTGATATCTCCAGCAGAAGAGTGCCTCTGAGTGATTTTCTGTTATTTTCTGAAATTGAATCCAAACCAGAGGTGATTCTCAGGTACCTGGATGCGTGCAAGGCAGATGGTACAGATCCAATGCTGAATATCAGAGATCTGCATCAACCTCAACCAGAAGTGACTCTGAAGAAGACCAAGAAGAGGAAGGCGCCATCAGAAGGATCATCTCAGCAGACTCCCAAGAAAAGAGGTAATTCATCTGCTGCCCCTGTTTTAAATTCTTCTACTATTCCAGCATCTATCCCTCCTCAAACCTCTCATAGAATCTCAATCCCCATCCCTACCATAGATGAAACTGTACAAGAAGAAGACCCTTCTGAGGCATTAAAACTCAGAAGACCCAGAACCAAACACCCCAAACAACCAACAATCTCAACAACATCAGCACTTGACCAAGTGTTGTCTGATATTGATCAACATACCTCTGATCAACCAAACTCTGAACCACAAAATGTTCCTCCTCCACAACCAGAACAACAGCAATCTGCTGAAGAACCAGAACAACAACAACCACTCTCAGAAGAACCTCTGATCCCTGAGCAATCAGAGATTCCAACTCCCTCTCCCCAACCAGAAATTAATCCACCATCACCACAAACAGAGTTTCACCACTCTGAAACTCCTTCCCCTCACCAATCTGAACCTCATTCACCTCAACCATCACCGCTTGCAATCCAACTGCCATGTGGAACAACCGTTATCATGCCCCAGTTACCATCCTCATCAGAATCGACACCACCAAATACTCCCAAAACACCACCCACTCCAATCGAAATATCTGACTCTGATACTCCTTCTCCAAAACAAACAGCTTCTCAGAAAACCTCTGAAAACCCCAGCAGGACCTTCATAGACTTAACCAGTCTTGACCGTCTTGCTGATCTGAAACACAAAATTGCCATCCCAAAACCAAAGCAACCAGATGTTGGCTCTGGTATTATGAATTTTGAAACAGGTGTGCTGCAATGGATTGCTTCTTTGAAGCAAGTCTGTCCTGGAATGATTGACCCAGCTGCTTCTGATCAGCTCTGGTCACAATTCAGACTTTGGGTACGTGCTGAAGCCCTCAAGTTGCAGGATATCAACTATGAGCAGGCACAACAAAATTTCAGCAAGCTTCTAAATGAAGTTGGAAGTCAGCTCCTGAAAGAGGACGTGCTCCCTCTGGACAGTGAACCTTGGTCTGAGAAACAGCAAGCTGCAAAGGTGCAATCATCAGAAGAAGACAATACCATGCAAGCTGAAGAAAGTCAAGCAGAGGATGTTGCTGAAAGTTCTCAGAAGCCTCCTGTTTCTGATGCTTCTCAAGCTGCCTTGGACAGGCAGACTCTGGAAGAACTAAGGGTGAATGACATGCGTCTGCAGCAGCGGATGGATGAAAGCGATCAGAAGATGAAAGAGAGAATGGATGTGCAGGACAGCAAGATTGACACTGTTGTCAGCATGGTGCATAAGCAGAATGAGACTGCTGAAAAGATCCAAGCCATGCTGGAGAACCTGTTCACACGCTTGCCTCCTCAACCTTAATTTTCTTTTCATGCATGACCTTTTTCATGTTTTCCTTGATTTTCTGATGCACTGATTGAATATGTTTTGTAATATTTTCTTGTTTTGATTCTGAACTATCTTAATATGATTAGTTTTTCTGATCTTAATTGTTTTAGCACATCACCAACACTTTTTGATTGCTGACAAAAAGGGGGAGAACAAGAATGATATTTTAATCAATAAACGGCTGACTAGACAGAAATTCTCAAACATTCTAACTCTATTACTTGAAATGTTTCTTTTCTGTTTTGCTTAAAGTCTACAGGCACAAGGAAGCTCCTGGACACTCTGAAGACTAGAAGCTCTGATCACTATGAAGTTCTGATCCGCTCTAATATTCTGATCCAAAGCAAAGCTCTGACCAGATAAGCTCTGAAGCTCTGCTCTGACATAAAGCTTCTGATAAGTCAAAGACTCTGAATACTCTGATGTTCAAAGAAAGGCAAAAAGATCTGATCCTGAAGAAACACGTATAATCAAAGGGAAGTAATAAACTCAGGGGGAGTATCTCCTTACTCCTTACTCTTTTGCTTCTTATTCTGATACATATTCCAGATACCTTTTCACGTTATTTTCATTTAAAATATCTAGTTTTTGTCATCATCAAAAAGGGGGAGATTGTTAGAACAAAGTTTGAATCTACTATCCTATATTTAAGTTTTGATGATAACAAAGTGAAAAGATATAGTATTTATAAGTTTCATGTATGAACTATCTGCTGCCTAAAATTATTATGTTCTGACTTGCAGATACTCTGATTGAAATAAGCAAGATCACATCTATTCAGCATCAGAACTTGATTTCAGACACCAGCATCAGAAGTTGCTATATCAGAATGTTAAAATCAGATGATCAAACTCACGTACATGCTGAAGCCTGATGAACGAGACTGCGCTCAACACTCTGATAAAGAAACACAATAGTTCATCAGCAGCGAAGCAGAATCAGAATGAGCCAAGCCAGAACTTGCATTAAGTAAGCAACGGTACTGTGCATTGAAAGCAAATTAATTCCAACGGCCTCATTCCAGACAAGATCTGCTCAATAAGGAAAGCTTGTTATTAGCATTGAATCAAGAATATTGCATCCAACGTTCATCATCTCAGTGCTATATAAACAAGGCTTTGAAGATTGAAATGGCTAATGCTCTCCAAATCTCTACACGCACAAAAGCTAAACCATAATCTTCATTCTCTCAGTTTTGCTAAACCACACACTCTGATATTCTATTACTGTTTAGCAATCTAGTTTCTAAGCTTCAATTTGTGTATACATCACAGTTGTGATACAGTTTTGTAGAAAACATCCACACACATAGTTTTATCTCTTTGTAAGAAAGTGTTACCTTGACAAACTGGGTTGTGGTTTGAATCAAGAAGGCTTTAGCAGTTGTTAAAGCAGTCTGTAATATTCAGTTGAATATAATGGATTAAGACCTCGTTGGAGAGAGGCGAAATCACCTTGACGGGTGGACTGGAGTAGTTTGAGATCAAACGAACCAGGATAAAAATATCTTGTTCATTGCATTAGATTTCAGTTTTACAATTCAACCCCCCCTTCTTGTGTTTTTCACCACTTCAGTAACCCTACTATCCAGGTTCCTTCTCACAGCCCTAATATACAGGCTTTCATTTCGAAGTAATCCGACTATCCAGATTCCTTCTCATAACCTTACTACCCGGGTTCTTCCTCTCTTATCCCCAGACAGCAGTCCACAACACTGTAAGACTGGGACCCGATCAAACATAATTGGTTTCACATTTCCCCAGAAAGTCGCGGTGCAATATATACCCCAATCAAACACACAGTTCACTTCCGCTTCCCAAACCAGAATTATTCCCCAGTAGAGTAACAGACAACTGAAGCTCCTAAAACTCTATTTCTCTCAAGACAGAGACTAACATTCCCTAGCGGAGTCCTCCTCAAGCAACATGTATACGGCTTCTCGCAAAGGAATCTCTTATGCGATCGGCGCTTCTTCGGATGGCATCTTTAAGCCCATCTCCGACAATTCTCTATCAACTACAAAATGGCATCTATAAGCCTATTCCCGATATCACAAATCAAGCATCACTTCATGCGAGTGCAAATTTCTGGGCACTCTAGTGTTCAATCATCTTCCTCCTTCAGATCACGAAAGGCAGACGAGCCAATCTACATCCTAAGGTCTAAGAAGATTGAACAGGGGCAGATGTTGTACCCCAAAATTTTCCCTCCCATATTTCTCAACAAATTTCATGTGAGGTCCCCAAACTGCTCAAGGAAGTTCAAGAGTTGACCAGACAAACTCTCTCCTAAGGCAGTATTCCTCAAATTAGGGTTTCATTTTTCATCAAGATGTTTGAGTCCAAAGGATTCCAAATGCCTTCCATTGTCCTAATATGTTCTCAAGATCATCCATGTCAAGTTTCAAGCCTTGCAGAGGAAGTTTTCTTAGTCAATTGCTCAAAGGTGTGAAAATCGATTGTGCTAGGTCAAAAGTCAACTATGGCCCACATACAGTCAAACTTCAAGATTTTTGGTCAACATCCTCATTTTGAATTATTATTCATCATTTGATAAAGGTTTGATCATGATTCCTCAAGGATTTCTCACAATTCATCAAAACCCAAAAGTTGCTAAATTAGGGTTTTGTAGGAAAAGTCAACTCAACTTCGACCAAGCATAACTTTCTCATACTTTATCAGAAATGACCCATCCAAAGCTCATCTTGAATAGGATACAATTCCCTACAATTCATATTCATCTCCCAAGTTCAAAATATGCACTCACAAAAAGATATGAATTTTGGCATTATAGGTCATTTTGAAAAGTCAACAAAAACACCTTTTGGGTCAAAGCTTCATACATGAACATGGAAGACTCAATTGAGATGAGACCAAAAGGGTTGCTTAAAGGACATCATAATATTTCTAAAAAGTCCAAGAACACCTCTCTAGGGTCAAAATTTAGAGAGTTATGTATTGGCCAAGTTGACCTTTTTTGCAAAATTGCCAAAAGTCAAATGTGCTCAAATTTGCATTTTTTGCTAAATAGGCCCAACTTTTTATGCTTGCACCTCAATTATAATGTGGTCCACGACTCAAATTCTTATCCACCAATTGTTTGCTGCATTTTTCAATTTATTTTGATTTTTCATTAATTAAAAATTAAACTAAATCAAATAAATGATGAAAAATATCAAAGATTTGATTTGATTGGTTTTTTTGGACAGGTTAGCAACCAAGATTTGATGAGCTTGCAAGATCAATTCGAATCAATGATAATTGGAACAAAAGGAGCATGATTAAACCAAATTTGGAAAGTTTACAGATGCCATGAAAACAAAATCAAATCTTGAAAAACTTCCAAAGATGTGATCACTTTTACAACCCTGATGCATTCTATAATATATATTGAACGTTTCTAAAGCAAGAATAAGGGGTTAACAGTCGTGCATAGCCAAGGACAAAAACTCAATTTTTGGTAGAAAAGTGGTGATCTGATCTCTACCCTAGAGGAAGATTCAAAGCTTTCCAACACTCTTAATCGCATCCTGGATCGTCTCTGAAGCTAACTGGATCAATTGCAAGCCTCCTCGTGCCCAGAATCGACCCATAGTAGTCACACGGTTTGCCTAAAAAAACTCGTTTTCGATTTCATTGATTTACTCATCATATGCACGTTTTGATTATATATTCTTGTTCATCATGGAGTTTGCAAGCTAATAATTCTATTCAATTTCATTTTTGATGACTGTATGTGAACCTTCCATGGCTAGGGTTTTGTTTTCTTGTTTTGGGCTTTGCAGTATAGGCTAAATTGGACGTTGATTCTGGTACCATGATACTCGTGAGGATGAGACGAGTTGATTGGTACCAGCCATGGTCATTTATCTTGCTTGTGGATAATTTTTAAGATGCACAGGTCTGTACCTACAACGAAATGTCTGTGGGTAAAAGTGTGTTTACCTAAAACGATAGTTTGGCGAGGAAGACGATGCGTGGCACTCCCTGGTTGGGTGGTTTGAATTTTAGCGCATTTTTCCATTAACCATAAATTTTCATATATTATATTTTGTTTTCATTATATGTACAAACAAGTCAAGTAGCTCAGTTGGCAAGCGTGCATAAGAAATATGCATAAGGACCTAAGTTCGATCCCAGGTCCAGACAACTTTCTTTATTTTCTTTTCCTTCCACAGATTCAGTGCAAATCTCTTCCACACGCCTACCATGCACCTTCAATAATCAACCAGTGGATGAAGCAGTCAGCCAGGTGTACGCGTTCTAGCCTGAAGGACTACCATGCACCTCAAGTAAACCTACACACCAGATCCAACAAAGTCAAATGGGCTTGGATCATTTGGGCTCAGAATTTCAGCAATATACCCCCCAATTGCTAAGCACAGGCCCATCATTGCTTTCTTATTTCTCTTATTTTTACTCCTTTCAATACTTATTTATTTATTTTTAATTCACAAATTAATCTTTTTTTCATAAAGTCATAAAATCAATAATTCACAAAAAAAATTAGGAATAGTTTTCTTTTATTATTATCAGAATTAATTTAATTTAGTTTAACTTAGGTAAATCGTAATTTATTTTCATAAATAAAATCAAAATAGAAATTAGGTTAAAACTCTTGACTTAATTTTATTTTCCCTTTTTCTCAAATAAATAAAAATACAAAAATAGGTTTTAGAATAAATTAATGTATTTTTCTTAATTTAAAATTAATTAGAATTAGGATTTTTCTTTTTAATTTAATGTTTCTTTATTTTCTTAAATAACAAAACATGACAAAAACATTTTCTTAATCAATCGTCAATAGGTTTAAATCAAGGGTCAAAACCCTAGTTGTCTCGTGTTTAATTCATCGCGCGCGTGTTAATTATTTTCGCCAATATTTTTGTAACTATTCATGGTTTGTAATAGTTTAATCTAGGGCGTTTTACTTCTCGCTTTTTTCCCGGGTTTTTGGCTATGTAATTAATCCCCCTCCCCGAAGCCTTGTAATAGCGTAGGTTTACTTTCTTGCATCTTAATTCCCGCAAATATTTGACTGTTTAGATGTATGCTAATAGGATTGTATGACAAGAATGCATGACAAATTTAATACAGTTAGAAAACCCTAATGTGCAAAGATAAATAACTGAAAACAAATCACTCGCACATATCACTCTTAGGGTATACTCTCACTTCGTTTCCTTCGGTAAACGGACATTAAGTATAGGGTGTCTTAGTGGTTGCCCTCCTATCTAAAAAGATCAAATGTCCCGTTCAAACGTTGCCTCGAAAATGTTGCCTCGAAAATGTTGCCTCGAATATGATCTTAAGACTCTAGGGTTACTACTAAGGTGTCCTAACATTGCTTTAGTGATCGTACGTCCCTTTCAAATTGACCCTTACAACTCCAACGACAGTGCTAACTATTTCTCAATAGTAGGATAGCGTTGTCTAAAGGAAACAAGAATATAAACAATCTTTTTTCGAGTAGGTAGATGCTAGTAGGTACTTGCTCAAATCAAAGCTTTTTCACACTTACACATTTCAAAACAATTTGCAAAACAACTTCGTCACACTTTTGAGGACTGATACAAGGGTTATCACGAAGTCAAACTTTTCAAAACAAAGCACATACACAAGCAATTTTAAAAGGATGAGCAAGTACCTAAGAGCCCATATAAAACCATGGATAGAAAGGTTGATAACACCTTCCCTTTCTATAATCTACCCCCCGTACTCAGAATATCATGAAAAAGGATTTTTCTGTACTTTTTTACTTTCCGATTGGATGAAATAAAAGTCGGTGGCGACTCTTGCTTACTGCGACACTTTGTGAACAAAAAAACGCAAAATGAAAACCAGTACAAACAGTCGGTTCTGCCATCGTATCACAGAATTGGCGACTCTGCTGGGGAATTAATAAGTGGGGTATACCTTAGGATCTAGTTCATCATATTTTCTTCTCTTGATTGCTTTGTTTGCTTTATTTTTGAGGGTTCTTTTTGGGGTTACTATAGATCCTACACCCGGATCTGGGAATACCTTTTAGGTAAGTAGCAATAGACTGTGACAGAACTGTACGGCGTAGACCGATACGGTTGAATCAGTAGCTACGTTGGTGTGGCACATTGGTTGGTACCGGTATCCCTTGTGGAGAAACGAGGAGAATACGAGGCCGCTGCGTTGTGTCATTAAGCATTAACTGACCTTAGAACCTTTGATCGCCCAACTTGGCCATTATAAAGTAGTGAGATAGCCGGCCTCGGTGTAGAGCTGAGAACTGGTTGATACTCGATGCTACACTCATTGAGACCATACTCTCGGAATAGTTCCGGCCGCAAGAAAAGATTGCGTGAGCTGAAACCATGATCGATGGAGGATGGTCAGTGATATTGAGATCCTCTAGAACCCGGTTACTTTTTCTAGGACAGGTTGAAACCAACTTAACTTCAAGAGCGTACTACCTTTGACCTCATGCAAGCCTTAAACCTAAGGGCTTTGTGTGATTTGACTGTGTTTGCAATATTTGTGTTTGCTATACCTGTGGTTTATCATGACATCATGCATCATAACATGGCATTCATGCTTCATTACACTAACCATTTCAAAGACCAAGGGGATTTATCTTTGTTCTATTTTACAGATCATAGCTTTCGTGTGCAAAAATACCAATCGTAAGTGGACTTATGTAGAAGTCACACTTATTTTAAGGCCGGTCAATAACAATCTATATACTTCATGTTTGGATATTTGATATAGAGATCATTATCACTTAACATGTAGCACAAATAAAAAATAAAGGGATAAGATGAAGAGGGAGGGGAATGATAAGCTAATTTAGATCACTACCTTAAATTTATTTCATCTTTAAATTCAATCACTCATCTTGGTGGATTAAAGTACTAAACATATCATTAATCCAAAGCACCAAAAATGAATTAAATAATTCACTCTTAGGTAGGTTTGAATTAATGAAAATTTATCGAACTTCATCCACACCCAAAGTTCATTAAATTTAAAGAGAAATTGACCATTTAAAATTGCAATCCAAATCAACAATCAAAAGGAGTGATTAAAAAAAGAGAGATGGATCAAAACAACCCTAAAACAAGGCAGAAAACACGTTTTAGCTCTGTTACAATTGATTGGACTCTGGAAGAAATCAATTGCATCAGTGCTTTTTTTCCAGAAAAAACGTAAATTCATTCTGTAATAATCGATTACACTCTGGCAACAATCGATTGCACCCTTTGCAAAATAGAAAATCAGCATTTCAAAAGGCTAAATTCTTGTTCAAACTTTCCATCAAACACCTTATGATCATGGATTTAATTGAGCATGAAAATTCCATTAAATTATGAGAAAATAGCACCAATGGAATCACACAAAAAATGCTCAATGAATAAAATCCAAAGATCAACAAAAGATCACATTGTGAAAGATGAAGAATCCAAAGATCAACAAAAGATCACATTGTGAAAGATGAAGAATCCAACTTACCAAAGGTAGATCTAGAAAATTATCAAAATAACTTCAAGAATTTGCTTCAATTCAGCCCCAAGAATCAATTTCCCAAGCTTGGATGTAGAGAATTGATGAAGAAAAAGTGTTTGGATGAAGGTTTAGCTAAAAGATTAGTAAGCTTCAATGAAAAGCTTACTTAACTTTTTTTTTGAAAATGGAGCTTTGAGTGAATTTGGTAGATGGAGGGAATTGATATATATTTTAGCAAAGTGATTTTGACTATCAAAAGCTTGAGATTTGAATGAAATGAAGGATCTATTTATAGAGTTTAGGCTTGGGATTAGTGGTGGTTTGGGAAATAAAATTAGGCTTGGTAATTAATTCTTGGATCCAAAATTTAAATTAATGATATATCTTTCAAAAATGAAGAAAAATAGGAGCCAAAATTTGAATTAATGATATTTCTTTCAAAAATGAAGAAAAACTGGATCCAAAATTTGAATTAATGATATACCATTCAAAAATGAAGAAAAATTGGAGCCAAAAGAATTACAAGCTTGAAATTGCTGTTTTTTTTTCAAAATTTCACTTTATGCAATCGATTGCACGCTGGGAGCAATGATTGCACCTTGTTTTTTTTTCAAAAATTGTGCAAAATGTACTTTGTGCAATTGATTGCACTCCAAGGGAAATCAATTGTGCAGTGAAAAAAATGAAAAATTTTAATTATTTTTCTTTGCAAATAGAGATTTTAGGGAAATAATATTGGAAAACCTTATTTGTCAGATGCTTTGGCTCGGTACCTACAAAACACAAATATACAAAGATAAAGAAATATTTTTTTGTATTTTGATTAGAAGTTAGTCAACAACACATATACATAATACACAACTAAGGTGCTTGGAGATTCCTCAAGAGCAAATTTAAAGGTAGGAGATAGAAAGAGAGGAAGAACCAACTCTAATATGATCTTGTTGCATTATGATGATATGAGATGATAGAGGAATCTTAGGGTCAAAAATTGGGGTACAACAACTGCCCTTATTTAAGTGTCTTCTATCCGGAGATACGAAGGTTAAAATCTTTGTGTCGACGTGATTGAAGATGCTTAAATATAAAACAAGCCCTATTTTTGGCCCTAAGATACCATACATTGCTTATGATTGCGAATGCAGATGAACAAATTCAAAAGGACGCAAGACACCACTGGGGATGCAGAAAAGGAAACGAGAATCAAAAGAAAAACCCGACCTAGAAAATAAATCGCTGGTGAACAAAAGACTCGACTCTATTGAGGTAAAGCCTAAAGAGGGGATAAGGTGTCATCAACTCAAAGATTGAAGAGATAGTAAAGGATAAAAGTGATCAACAAATAACTGTGAACTACGAACTTAAAAGTTGGAGGTAGAAGATCAAATAGATACCGGCTCATAGATGATGGTAAACTACCAACTCAATAGTTGAAGGTAGAAGATCAAAAAGATACTGACTCAAAGATGACGGTAAACTACCAACTCAAAAGTTGAAGGTAGAAGATCAAAAAGATACCGACCTACAGATGACGGTAAACTACCAACTCAATAGTTAAAGGTAGAAGATAAAAAAGATATTGGCTCATAGATGACAGTAAACTACCAACTCAATAGTTGAAGGTAGAAGATCAAAAAGATATTGACTCATAGATGACGGTAAACTACCAACTCAATAGTTGAAGGTAGAAGATCAAAAAGATACCGACTCACAGATGACGGTAAACTACCAACTCAAAAGTTGAAGGTAGAAGATCAAAAAGATACAGACTCATAGATGACGGTAAACTAACAGCTCAATAGTTGAAGGTAAAAGATAAAAAAGATATCGACTCATAGATGACGGTAAACTACCAGCTCAATAGTTGAAGGTAGAAGATCAAAAAGAGACTGTGATATAGTGGCAGAACCGACTGTTAATACTGATTTGCATTTTTTGTTCAGAAATATCGCGGTAAGCAAGAGTCGCCACCAACTTTTATTTCATACAACAAAGGAAAAAGAAAAAGAACAAAAAAAACCTTTTTCGAGATGTTTCTGAGTACGGGGGGAGGGGGGGGGGGGGTAGATTATAGAAAGGGAAGGTGTTAGCACACTTTCTATTCATGGTTTCCCACGGGCTCTTAGGTACTTGCTCATTTTGAAATTGCTTGTGTGTGTTTTGAGATGTTTTTGTTTAACTTCGTGGTAACCCTTATATCTATCCTCAAGAGTGTGGCGATGTTGTTTTTTGAAAACTGTTTTGAAAGTGTTTGTGTAAAAGAGTTTTTTATTGTTTTGAGCAAGTACTTAAGAGTTTCTGCCTACTCGAAAAAAGACTGTTCGTTCTCGTTTCCTTTAGACAACGCTATCCTACTATTAAGGAGTAGGTAGCCCTATCGTTGGATGTATGAGGGACAAGCGCGAGTAATCGATATGATCATAGAAGGCAACATATAGGTATACCTTAGCAGTTCGAATGGACTGTCATCATATAGGCAACATCGAGGGAAAAGATCATTTCTCGTAGGCAACTCGAGGGACGTTAAGGGACTGTGATCTTTATGATGACTTTTAGATTTGGGGTCTTTTGCTAAGATATCCCTACGTTCGAGGGACATGACCATTGTTTTCCGAGGCAACCAAGTGGAGAGTACCCTAGGAGTACAAGTGTGCAACAGTGTATTTTTTCAGTTATATTTATCTTGCAATTAGAGTTTTCTATCGTTCATTTTTATCTTCCCATACAATCCTATTAATCTAAGCATTGCATAAAATATAGTAACAGGAGATAAATGTGGACATGTAAACCTAGGCTATTACAGAGCTTTGGGGCAGTTACATAATAGTGAAAAGTGCGGAAAAGAAATCCTAAAACTATTACATCCCGGAAGCAATTACATGATAATGATGGAAAAAAGAAGAAAAAATAAAGCTACGCTATTACAGTTGAATGCACCCTATAAACTTTATCTAGGAAAATAAAAATAAGATGAAAATAGCAAAGAAAGTGTTTTGGTGATTTTTTATGAAAAAAAGATTTATGATAATTAATTAAATAAACCTAAAAAACCTAATTAATTTTAATTAATAAAAAAAATGTTAATTTTGAAAAAATTTAATTAAAATACCTAAATCCTAATTAGTTCGAATTAAAAAAAGTTATTTTTGAAAAAAATGTTAATTAATCTAAAATTAATTAACCTAAAAATTAAATTAGGTTTTTTTTGTAAAAAAAAAGGTTTGTGAAAAAAGTTTCGTGGTTAAGTGAATTTAAAATTGAAAAAGACAAATTGGTTAGAAACCAAAAACAAATAATTAAATTAAAAATCTAAAATTAAATTAAAACCTAAAATTAAATTAAAAACCTAAAATTAAATTAAAAACCTAAAATTAATTATTTGAGTTTATTAGGAAAAATCAAAGGTTTGTGAAAAATGTTAAGTTTTATGAAAAATGTTTTAAACAGAAAGAATGAAAATAGGTAAAAGGATAAATAAAAAGGAAGAAAACTAAAACCAATAGGGGTGTGTGTTGAACCCACGTCCTTAACCTTCTCAGGATATCTGCCTTGTCATGCATTGGTGCTATTTTTGATTCGGCCTCAGTGTTTTGTAATAACCCTGCATGAGATCCTATCTAAATTTGCAGTGTTGAATCTCATGAATACATTAAATAAATTAATATACCATGAAATACAAAGAAAATAAATATATGAAATTTTGTAATGTTAAAACCGATATGGCATGTATGAATGCTTCTACATTCTTTTGATCATGGAGATCAAATCAGCCTTACCCTTACCGGAGAAGAAGTGAGATGGGGGTTTGTAACAAGGATGATTTGTTTGTAGTGAGATGGAGGTTTGTAACAGGGATTTTAAGGTTTTTAGGATTCTTGAAGATATTTGATATTTTGACAGGGTTGTGGCAAATGTTTTTTTTCTCGTTCTGTTTGTGTGAAAAGAATGAGATTATATAATGGAAATTAGAGAAAAAAATGGACTTTGAATGTGTCATTGGGCCTCCAATAACCACAAGCAATAGTGCAAATTTTTATTCACTTGAGTCTATCACGTTTCAGGCCAAATCGCAGGGACTTAAGTGCAATTTTTGAAGAAGAAATGTGAAAACAAAATCTAGCTGACATCGAGAACTAACTCCTATCCGAAAATAGGCTGAATCATATAAAATGTGAAATACTTATGAATTTTTGAAGTTTTGCCTCGGACAAACTTATTTTGGGCTCCAGTGTCAACTCTGACACGTTTTTCAATAAAAAAACTAGTATTGATCGGAGAAGAACCTGGTCTCGACCTTGGAAACAAAGAAGTAGTTAGTGACTTTATGTAAAAATATGATCCCGATCCAATAAAAATTGATCGAGTTATAAATTTTCGAAGTTTCAACCCAGATGAAATAATATTCAGCATTCAGGATTTTTGGCGCGTCACGTGCACTCTGAGAAACAAATTAAGGCCTTTTGGATACTGTTCAAACTTGATACCTCCTGTGAAAACTTAGCCAACTCAAATTGTGAAATTTTGGCGCCGGAACCAGCTCGATACTATGAAAATCGACCAAGTTATGATTTTCTGAACATGACGCAAATAAACTTCTATCACAAATTTTCTGTACGAAAATACTTGATAAATTCGCATTTTTGAAGACCTTTTGATCGAAATTAGCTTCCATCCGTGAGATATGAAAACTTAGATAACATCAAGATGGAATTTAGGTCACCGGAACGGGTTTAAAACAAGCCACGATCTTCAAGTTATGAATTTTTTAGTGCATAAAAACTGCACTTTCAGCACACTTTTTCATTACATTTCTTCGAGAAAACTCACACATTCGAAGACCTTATTTAAAGAATTGACTCTTGAGCCAAACCTGAATTTGAGAATATGTTATCATAGATATCTTGGCGAAAGAACACCTGAATATGACGCGCCGGGTTGGACTTGTGAATCTTTGAACTCCGAATCGTTGCAAAACAGCGAATCGATCTTCAGCACGGAAAATACTCTGAGAACATCCATTGGCGAAATAAATGTGACTTGTAACCTGAAGAAGCTTGATAAATATACCTTTATTCCATAACCATAAAACCAATAATATGCGTGTATGAAAAGAGGGTAAATTTTGGGGTACAACAACTGCCCCTGTTCAATCTTCTTAAACCTGAAGATTTAGATTGATTTGTCTGCCTTTCGTGATCTGAAGGTGGAAGATGATTGAACACTAGAGTGCCCAGAAATTTCCACTCGTCTGTAATGATGCTTGAATATGTAGATAATGTCGGGAATAGGCTTATAGATGCCATTTTGAGAAGATGACTGAAAGTCGTCGGAGATGGGCTTAAAGACGCCATCCTTAGAATATGACGGAGAGTCATCGGAGATGGGCTTAAAGATGCCATCCAGAATAATGATGATTTTGTGAGATATTCCTTCATGGGAATTCCTGTTCCTGTTGTTAGGGAGGACACCATTGAGGAATGTTGGTCTTTGTTCGGGAAATAGAATTTAAGAGCTTCAGTTGTCCATTACTCTACTGGGGAGTCATCTCTTGATTGAAGAGACTGAAGTGAACTACTATCTGGTCGGGATCCAGGATTTACAGTGGCTTGCTGAGGATAATAAGGCTAAGTGTTATCTGGTCGTGCTCCAGCCTTCATAACGACTTACTGGGGAATATGAAATCGATCGTATCTGGTCGGGTCCAGGTTTTACAGTGTTGTGAACTGTTGTCCGGTGATAAAAGGGAAGGAGCCTGGATAGTAGGGCTATGAGAAGGAACCTGGATAGTAGGGTTACTTCAAAATGAAAGCCTGGAGAGTAGGGCTATGAGAAGGAACATGGATAGTAGGGTTACTTCGAAATGAAAGCCTGGATAGTAGGGCTATGAGAAAGAACCTGAATAGTAGAGTTACTTCGAAATGAAAGCTTGGATAGTAGGGCTATGAGAAGGAACCTGGGTAGTAGGGTTACTTCGAAATGAAAGCCTGGATAGTAGGGCTATGAGAATGAACCTGGATAGTAGGGTTACTTCGAAATGAAAGCCTAGATAGTAGGGCTATGAGAAGGAACCTGGGTCGTAGGGTTGCTTCGAAATGAAAGCTTGGATATTAGGGCTTATGGGAAGGAACTTGGGTCATAGGGTTACTTCGAAATGAAAGCCTGTATAGTAGGGCTACCTCAAGATGAAAGCCTGGATAGTAGGGCTTATGGGAAGGAACCTGGATAGTAGGGTTACTTCAAAATGAAAGCCTGGATAGTAGGGCTTATGGGAAGGAACCTGGGTCGTAGGGTTACTTCAAGATGAAAGCCTAGATAGTAGGGCTTATGGGAAGGAACCTGGGTCGTAGGTTTACTTCGTGGGGAGTTTGGGTAAAACTGCATCTAAACCGAGAAGGAATCTAGGTAAGGTTTTTTCGTGGGGAGTTTGGGTAAAACTGCATCTGAACCGAGAAGGAACCTAAGTAAGGTTGCTTCGTGGGGAGTTTGGGTAAAACTGCATCTGAACCGAGAAGGAACCTAGGTAAGGTTGCTTCGTAGGGAGTTTGTATAAAACTGCATCTGAACCGAGAAGGAACCTAGGTAAGGTTGCTTCGTGAGGAGTTTGGGTAAAACTGCATCTGAACCGAGATGGAACCTAGGTAAGGTTGCTTCGTGGGGAGTTTGGGTAAAACTTCATCTGAACCGAGAAGGAACCTAGGTAAGGTTGCTACGGGATAAGTCTGTGTAGGGCTTCAGGAGGAACCTGGGTAAGGTTACTTCGGGATGAGTTCGTGTGAAACTTTATTTGGAAATGTATGATAAGGGACCCGTGTAAGATTTTTTCAGGATAAATCCGTGTGAAGCTGTATTTAGGATAAACCCGTGTAAGATTGCTTCGTGACAAACCCGTGTAAAGATGCATCTGGTCTTGCAGATAATTACTCTGTTTAGTTTCAGGAGCTAATCTTGGACCTGTTGGAAATTGTTGATAATAACCATCTTTCCTGAAAAGTTACATGGTTAATTATATGTGATGCATGAAATGAATTGTATGGGGATGTTCTCAAAATAAATGACATTATGCTGTATGCCATATGTGTGCGCATGTCATTATGTATGAACATGAAATGCTATTTGTGACATATTCGAGTCTAGGAAAATAAATCCCTGACCGCTGCTGGAGAGTACTGGATATTGACTTCCTGACCGTCGTAGAAAAAGTGGTTCTTCTACTTCCCCTGGGGATGGCGAACGAAGATGACTACACTAGAGATTTGCTCCTTGTTTATGGATATTCTTCCATGGAGAGACTCTGGTTGAGAATAACTCTGCGGGGGAATAATTTTGCTGGAGGATGAACTTCCATAGTTGAAGGGATGAACTCTGTCGGGGATTGATCTTCTGTATTCAGAGAAATAAACTCTTCTTGGGAGACAACTTTATGAACCGCTTGCAATTATAAAATTTGGCTAGGGAATATAGATGTCAGCTCTCTGAGAAAACTTTGCTGGGGAAAGTAGCTCATGTTTGGCGAAGTCGATGTCAAAGCTTTTGGTTGCCTCTACTCTGTGGGGAGTGTAGATGTCACAGGGTCGTATGCTGAGGATACGATAATGACTTTGCATCAGGACTTTTCTGCCCCTGTACCTGCTGGAGAAAGTACTCGCGGAGGCTTTATTGATAGCTTGAGTGTTATCCCAACTCATGAGGTGCCTGGTAACTGCCGATCAGAATGATAAGTCTTCTGCTGATAGGCAAGTGACAAGATGATGGGACATAGTCGTATGCTTTGATCCCTAACTTTTGCCTGGACCGCCCTTTCGGGTTTTCAGTCCACCGGGATATCCTTTTTTGCTCAAGTCGACTTTTCAGGTTTTCAACTTGCTGGGTGTACAATTTTTTCACATGTATAACCCTAACTTTTTCTCGAACCTTTTTTGGTTCGTCGGGATGCCCTTATTTTTTCTTAGGTCAGTCGACCTAGCGGGTCTTTTTCATGCGTGGTCTTTTCCGACCATGTCCATGTTCTCAGGATGTAGAGAGTTGTCATTATCGGTAGTAATGTTGTGGTACTGTCAAGAATGTTTTCTTGATGGCACATGATTCGTTGTCAGAATTCATGTCGAATGCCCCAAGTGATTCAGATGGAGATCTGCCCCTGGCTATTTGGCACCTTTGGAGGGACTGCCCCAAGTGTGTTAAACCTCATGTCATGCCCCCATGCTTATGGAAAACCTGTTGCTGGAAATGTCTTTCCTGCTGAGGTGATTCTGTCCATTGAGAGGATGTTTGTTCATTGAATATCCATTGTGCGGATTTCTCTGCTGTCAAACAATTAGTCATGTGCAAACACTGTCATTTAGAGAATGCAAAACTCATGTCAGTCTTGAAATTTTTTTGAAAAAGTGTTTTGTGTAGTAAAAAAAAATTTGCAAGAATGTGATATCAACTCAAGATTTGTAACAAGTCCTACAGGACTCAGGATACCTTTGTAATAATATGCTCTCAAACTAACTCATGCTTCAGCTAGGACTTTTAAGGGTTATAACGTAGCCTGGTTCACGGTTTAAGAAGCAAAGGATAAAGGCCCAAAATTTATTTGTACCCACCCGTTCTTCGTGATGTCATTCAGTCCTATGCTCAGTTAATTGCGCGTTTAGAATCCCGGTTGAGTCTTGGAGTACTGTCCTTGATGTTCCGGTGATGGTTCGTGTTGTACCCCAAAATTTACCCTCTTTATTTCGACCTTTTGGCTTACATTTCATTATTACATACATGCGTATAATTGGTTTTATGGTTATGGAATCAAGGTATATTTAGCAAGCTTCGACAGGTTACAAGTGACGTTTATTTCACCAACGGATGTTCTCAGTATTTTCCGTGCTGAAGATCGGTTCATCGTTTCGCAACAATTTGAGGTTCAAAGATTCACAAGTCCAACCCGGCGCATCATATTCAGGTTCTCTTTCGCTAAGATATACCAGGTGACATATTCTCAAATTTAGGCTATGCTCAAGAGTCAATTCTTTAAAGAAGGTCTCCGAATGTGTGAGTTTTCTCAAAGAAATGTGGTGAAAAAGTGTGATGAAAGTGATGTTTTTACGCACAAAAAAATTCATAACTTGAAGATCATGGCTTGTTTTGAACCCGTTCCGGTGGTCAAAATTCTGTCATGACGTCATCTACGTTTTCATCTCTCATGGATGGAAGTCAATTTCGATCAGAATGTCTTCAAAAATGCGGATTTATCAAGTATTTTCGTACAAAAAATTTGTGACAGAAGTTTATTTGCGTCATGTTCAGAAAATCATAACTGGGTCGATTTTCATCGCATCGAGCTGGTTCCGGCGCATAAATTTCACAAATTGAGTTGGCTAAGTTTTAATAGGAGGTATTGAGTTTGAACAGTATCCAAAAGGCCTTCGTTTTTTGCTCAGAGTGCGCGTGACGCGCTGAAAATCCTGAATCCTGAATATTATTTCATCTGGGTTGAAACATCGAAAATTCATAACTCAGTCAATTTTTATCGGATTGGGCCCAACATTTTACACAAGGTCACTGACTCAGAGATCTATAACTTTTCTTCCAAAGTCGAGACCGGGTTAAGCTCCGATCAATATCAGTTTTTTATTGAAGAACGTGTCAGAGTTGACATTGGAGCCCAAAATAAGTTTGTATGAGCCAAAACTTCAAAAATTCATAACTAATTCACCGTTTATCCGATTGAGCCTCTTTTCGGACAGGAGTTAGGTCTCGATGTCGGCTACATTTTTTTTCACATTTCAACTTCATAAATTCCACTTAAGCCCCTGCGATTTAGCCTGGAACGTGACAGACTCAAGTGAATAAAAATATGCACTATTGCTTGTGGTTATTGTAGGCCCAATTGCACATTCAAAGCCTATATCTTTTCTCTAATTTTCATTATATAATCTCACTTTTTTCACACAAATAACACGATAAAAAAAAACTTTGCCACAACCCTGTCAAAATATCAAATTCCTTCAAAAATACTAAAAACCTTAAAATCCTTGTTACAAACCCCTATCCCACTACAAACAAGCCATCCTTGTTACAAACCCATATCTTACTACTTCTCTAGTAAGAGTAAGGCTGGTTTGATCTCCATGATCAAAAGGGTGTAGAAGCATTCATATATGCCATATCGGTTTTAACATTAAAAAATTTTCATATATTTATTTTCTTTGTATTTCATGATATAGTAACTTATTTAATGTGTTCATGAGATTCAACACTGCAAATTTAGACATGGTTCCATGCAGCTTTATCACAAAGCGCTGAGTCCAAAATAGAACAACCACCAATACATGACTCATGGCAAGGAAGGCATCCTAAGGAGGCTAAGGGCTAGAGTTCAACACTTACCCCTATTGGTTTTGGTTTTCTTCCTTTCTATTTATCCTTTTACCTATTTTCATTCTTTCTGTTTAAAACCTTTTTTATAAAACTTAACATTTTTCACAAACCTTTGATTTTTCATAATAAACTCGAGTAATTAATTTTAAGGTTTTTTAATCTAATTTTAGGTTTTAAATTAGTTTTTGGTTCAACATCCACCCCTGACAATATGTATAATTTTGCTTATTTTTAACCCTTTTTGCCTCATTTCTTTCTCTTTAATATCTTCCTTAAAAACCCTAAATTCATATAAACTCTATTTTTTTTAAATCAAAAACCCTGTTAATTGGCAAACTTAACCTTTTTTACAAACCCTAATTAATTTAGGTTTTAATTTTTTTATATTATTATTAACTCTTTTTTTTATTAACTCTTTAATTTAATTAATTAACTTTTTTTCTGCAAATTAGGAAAACAATTAGGTTTTAGGTTTTCTTTGTAATTAACCCTTTAATTAACCATTTTTTTTAACAAATTAGGATTAGGTTTTTGTTTTAGTTAGTAACTGAATTTTTGGATTTTTTCATTTATTAATAAATTAAGTTAATTAACTTTTTTTATTTATTAAAATTAGTTAGAATCAGGTTTTTTTTAATTAACTTAAAATTATTTTCTACAAAAAACACCAAAAACATTAACTTAGAATTTTAGGTTTTAATTTTTCCTTAATTTCTTTTTATTTATTCTTTTACATTTTAATTTCTAGGAAAATTGTATAGGTCGCATTATCAATGTAATAGCGTAGATTTATCTTTTCTCGCATTTTTTATAATTATGTAATTGCTTCCGGGATGTAATAGTTTTAAGATTTTTTTTCCGCACTCTTCATTATTATGTAACTGCCCCAAAGCTCTGTAATAGCCTAGGTTTACATTTCCGCCTTTACCTTCTGCTACTATATTTTATACAATGTTTAGACTAATAGGATTGTATGGAAAGACCGGTAAACTAATTGAACATAGCATAACCTAATTCAAAGATAATATATCTAAAAACAAACATCGTTGCACACTTGCACCCCTAGGGTACTCCCCACTTGGTAGCCTCGGAAAACAATGGTCATGTCCCTCGAACGTAGGGATATCTTAGCAAAAGACCCTCAATCTAAAAGTCATCATAAAGATCATAGTCCCTTAATGTACCTCGAGTTGCCTACGAGAAATGATCTTGTCCCTCGATGTTGCCTATATGATGACAGTCCCTTCGAAATGCTAAGGTATCCTTACATGTTGCCTTCAATGACCATTTCGTCCCTTTGATAGTCCCTCAACTTCCAGCGACTAGGGTTACCTACTCACTAATAGTAGGATAACACGGTCTAAAGGATAAGAAAAGAACAACTTTTTTCGAGTAGGTAGATAACTGTTAGGTACTTGCTCAAATATCATTTTTACACCCTACACTTTCAAAACTCTTTTCAAACTAAAGTTTTCAAAAAACACTTCATTACACTCTTGAGGACCGATATAAGGGTTATCACGAGGTTAAACAAAAACTTTTCAAAGCACACACAAGCAATTTCAAAATGAGCAAGTACCTAAGAGCCCGTGGAAAACCACGGATAGAAAGAGTGCTAACACCTTCCCTTTCTATAATCTACCCCTTTTACTCAGAAACATCTCGAAAAAGGTTTTTTCTATTCTTTTTCCTTTTCCTGATTAGATAAAAGAAAAGTCGGTGGCGACTCTTGCTTACCGTGACATTTGCAAACAAAAAACATAAACCAGTATTAACAGTCGGTTCTGCCACCGTATCACAGAACTGGAGACTCTACTTGGGAATATAGATAAAGTAGGGTTTACCTTAGGATCTAGGTCATTTTAAAATTGCTTTCTTGTTTTTCCTTGCTTGCTTTAAATTCAAGGGTTTTGTTTGGGTATTATTAAAGATCCTACACCCGGATCTTGGGACACTTTTTAGGTAAACAACAATAGATCATGGAGATTGTACGATGTAGACCGATATGGTTTAAGCGATGGCTATGTTGGTGTGACACTTTGGTTGGTACCGGTATCCTTCATGGGGAAACGAGGAGAATACGAGGCCGCCGTGTGGTGTCATGAAGCACTAACGGACCATAGAACCTTAGTTGAACAAACTTGGCCATTAGAAAGTAGTGAGATAGCCGGCTTCGGTATAAAGCTGAGGATTGGTTGATACTCAATGCTACACTCATTGAGATCAGACTTTCGGGATATTTCGGCCACAAGAAAAGATTGCTTGAGCTGAAATAATGCCCGATAAAGGATGATCAGTGATATTGAGAATTTTTAGAACCCGATTACTTTTCTAAGACAGGTGTGAAACCAACCAACTTCAAGAGGGTACTACCTTAAAACCCATGCAAGCCTAAACCTAAGGTTGTTTGTGTGACTTGTGTGCTTTCAACTTGAACTACTTGCAGAGTTTTATTACCTGACAACATTGAGTTCCTTGCAGGTTGTTTATAGTTATTATCCAATAACTTGGATTTCTTGCAGGGTTTACTTGCTTACATCACTTCGCACCTTTACTTAAAAGCATAAAATACACATCATAACATCATGCCTTAACATTTCCTTAACCATTTCAAGGATCTCGAGGGCCTGTGATGCAGGTTATGATAAATCAGACGTCTAGCAAGGGGAAAGGGGATTTATTTTCCTCTAGCCAATGTCGTCAGAAGATCAAAACTCAACAACTTGAGTCAGGGGCTATGACCAACTTGATATGGTGAGCTTGACTCTCGTAGAAGGACTCTCAATGATACAAAGTTCTTCAATCAAATCTGCAAAATTAAACTTCTGACATTTCCTTGTTGACCCCGCGAGATCCTTGAAAACATTGCATACACATGCCATACATATCAATGCATAAACAGGTCTCATAACATGTTTCTCATCTTCCTCGCTGTTTATTTCAGCAATGGCTCTCAAACAAGACAACAGAGATCTCCAAGCTCAAGATGCCCAGTTCAAGGATTTTCTCCTAAATCTATCCAAGGGGCAAGAAGACCTGAAAACACTCTTCGCTGGGAATCTGACCAAGGAACGTCCTGACAACAACAAGGATGAATAATTGGAACAACTGCAAGCTGAGGTAGAAGCAATGAGAATCCAGATGTTGGGGGCAGATGGCTCTTATCCAAAACTTAGCTCGAGGACAAGAAGGGCTAAGAGCCTTCCTCAACAAGCTTCACAAAGATGGATGCAGATCTATGAAACAAACAGTTAAAATTGTGGATCAAGGCATTAATCATCCCACAGTGAGAGAAGAGGTTGGTTTGGTCAGGAACAGACCTTTCCAGATTTCTACTACATCACAAGCCCAACCACAACCTCGCCAACGACAACGAGGCAATTGGCATAAGAAGAATAAATCTGAAAGACGCTTCACCGAAATCAACATGTCATTGGCTCAAGCATTGCAACGCCTGTTGAAGGACAAATTGGTAATATTAAGAGACCCTCCTCAGAATCCCAACATAGCCTCCCCAAGGTACAATCCAAATGCAAGATGTGTGTATCACTCCAACAGTCCTCGACATGACACCAACAGCTGTTGGGCGTTGAGAAATAAAATTCAAGACCGGATTGATGAAAGAGCGCTAGAATTTGCACAAGACGATCAAGCTGAGTTCTTCTGCCATCCCTCCAAGGCATACCATATGAAGTGACAAGTTCTCACAAGAAGACTTTTCGTTCATTAGAATTTTCAATGTGTAATTTTCTTATGATTTGTTTGAACATTTATTCATATCAAACCTCGTTATTTCATCAATGCGTGCACATGTTTGTCTTGAATCAATTCATTCGTATTCACTATTTCAAAAATGCGTTCTTATTTCCTTTTGTGATATTTAACTCTCGATTAAAAAACTCTAAGCCTTAGAGGGAGGATGAAGAAAATGATACCATAATCTTTACAGTATGCTTTGAACAGACCCTGCCGACGATGTACATGCGTTGTTTCAAATCCTAAATAGTGGAGTTATAAGGAAGATAATCCCTGGTCAACCCCTTCGAGCCAAAGAAGTAGGATTTTTTATTTTCACACAAATTAAAATCCTTAATCATAACCTGGGGCAGGGTAGTTTTCTCAGTTAATTCAGAGGCGCATTCAGTCACAACCTGCCGCTTCGTACACAATGAATGGCATCGAAGACGTCCTTCCAAAACAAAAGACGGTGATGGTTTCGTATAATCGTCAAGATAGGAAGTCATTATCTCTCGAAATAAAAGCCCATTAAGTCAAAACCTATGAAGGAGACTTAAGAGAAAAATTGGGGCATCCCGCTGACTGTAATCACAAAAGAAACAGTTCAGGCAAAAGAAGGGATAAAAAAAGGGGTTACTACAAATCCTCGACAAAAAGAAGATTACAAAAATGAATGACTTTTCAAAACAAATGTTCAATTTCTGAACCATCACCAAGTATCAGAGCAAAGATTCCAGACTAAATCGGGATCTAAACGCGCAATTAACTGAGCATAGGACTGAAGAACATCACGAAGAGCGTGTTGGGTACAGATAAATTTGAGCCTTTATCCTTTGTTTCTTGAACCGTGAACCAGGCTACATTATAACCCTTAAAAGTCCTAGCTGAAGCATGGGTTAGTTTGAGAGCATAATGTTACAAAGGTATCCTGACTCCTATAGGCTTTGTTACGAATCCTGAGTTGATATCACATTCTTGCAAATTTCGTTTTACTACACAAAACACATTTTTTAAAAAAATTTTTCAAGACAGACATGAGTTTTGCATTCTTTAAATGACATTGTTTACATATGACTAATTGTTTGACAGCAGAGAAATCCGCACAATGGATATTCAATAAACAGATATCCTCTAAATGGACAGAATCACCTCAGTGGGAAAGACACTTCCAGTAACAGGTCTTCCATAAGCAAGGGGCATGACATGATGTTTAAACACACCTGGGGCAGTCTCTCCGAAAGTGCCAAATAACTAGGGGCAGATCTCCATCTGAACCGCTTGGGGAATTACGCATGCATTCCAATAATGAATCATGTGCCATAAAGAAAACATTTTTGACAGTACTACAACATGACGGACATTGACAACTCTCTACATCCTAAAGGCGTGGACAAAGTCGGAAATACTACGCATGAAAAAAGACCCGCTAGGTTGACACACCTAGGCAAAAATAAGGGAATCCCGGCGAACCAAAAGGGTTCGGGCAAAAATTAGGGATAAAAAATGAAAAAAATCTGTACACCCGGCAAGTCGAAAACCCGAAAGGGCGGCTTGGGCAAAAAGGGTATCCCGGTGGACTGAAAACTCGAAAGGGCGGTCCAGGCAAAATTTAGGGATTTAAAATATACGACTATGTTCCGTCACCTGTCTATCAGTGGAAGACTTATACCTTGATCAACATTCATCAAGAACACCAGAATCGAGATACGCTTCAGATACGCTCTAGATACGGATGCCTTTCTGATACTCATTCAGATTCAGCTTTCAGATACAGTTCAGATACTCTCCAGATATAGATTCCATTATGATACTCATTCAGATTCAACTTTCAGATACAATTCAGATACGCTCCAGATACGGGTGCCATTCTGATACTCATTCAGATTCAGCTTTCAGATACAGTTCAAATACGCTCCAGATACGGATGCCATTCTGATACTCATTCAGATTCATCTTTCAGATACAGTTCAGATACACTCCAGATACGGGTGTCATTCTGATACTCATTCAGATTCAGCTTTCAGATACAGTTCAGATACGCTCCAGATACAAATTCCATTCTGATACTTATTCAGATTCAGCTTTCAGATACAGTTCAGATACGCTCCAGATACGGATGCCATTCTGATACTTATTCAGATTCCTCTTTCAGATACAGTTCAGATACGCTCCAGATACGGATGCCATTTTGATACTCATTCAGATTCAACTTTCAGATACAGTTCAGATACGCTCTAGATACGGATGCCATTCTGACACTCATTCAACACATGTTTCAGATACAGTTCAGATACGCTCCAGATATGGATGCCATTCTGACACTCATTTAACACATGGTTCAGATACAGTTCAGATACAATCCAAAGACGGATGCAATTCTGACACTCATTCAACACATGTTTCAAATACAGTTCAGATACGATCCAGATACGGATGTCATTCTGACACTCATTCGACACATGTTTCAGATACAATTCAGATACGATCCAGAGATGGATGTCATTCTGACACTCATTCAACACGTGTTTCAAGTACAGTCCAGATACGATCCAGAGACGGATGTCATCCTGACACTCATTAAACACATGTTCAAGTACAATCACGACATAGATCCATCCACAAAATCTCCGCATGTACTTTTTCCAGCATGGTACAAGGGGCAGAGACAGTTGGAAGCAAAGTCACTATTACATACAAGCCAGTGATACCTATATTTCCCACAGAGCCGAGATAACCAAAATCCGAACTCCGTATCCCCAAGCAGGAATTCCTTCCCCAACAGGTTCCTTCAGAAAGCTGATGTCTGTATTCCCCAGTCGAGCTTTATAATCATAAACAATTTATAAAGTTTTCTCTCGAGCAAAGTTTATTTCTCCGACAACGGAAGCTCAATCTCCAACATAGCTCTTCTCTCCAGCAATGGAAGTTCATCTCCAGCTGAGTTTATTTCTCCAAATCAGCAGATCTTCCAACATAGTATCTCTCTTCCCCACGGAGTCATTCCCCCGTAGGATTATTCTTAGACAGAGTCTCTCCCGGCAGAATATTCTCAAGAAGAATGGATTTATATCCCCAGGTAATCATCTTCGGTCATTATCCCTAGCGGAAACGAAGAATTCAACTCCTTATACTCTCCAGCAATTGTCCAGGATTTATTTTCCCCAGCTAGAGAATATCACAATAGCATCACATATCCATACATCATGGCATGCGCATACGTATCATACAACACAATCTCATTTATTTTAAGAACATCATTACTCAATACATTTCATACATCATGACATTACATACGACTAACTCTTTACCTTTCAGGGAAAGATACAATCAAGTTCTCACAAGTTCTCTCTGGTTCAGTCAAACCGACACTAAGGTCTCTATTCTAGTTGAAGATGTTCTAAGACTTTCGTATGGGTCAGCCGAATCGCCGCTAAGATTCCCCTAATTTCTATGCCAGTCAAAGTTAATCCGAGACCTCTCCCGGGATCAGTCAAATCGATACTAAGATTTCTCTCCCAGTTGAAGTTCTCACAAGTTTTCCCCGGTTCAGTCAAATCGATACTAAGATTTATATTCCAGTTCAAGCTATGAAGCCTAGAAATTGACCGGATAATATATTAATTTCTCCAAAATACCACGAAGCCTGGAATCGACCAGATAGTGGTATATCTTAAATTTAAGCTATGAAGCCCAAAAATCGATCAGAAAATAGCTTAATCCCCAACAAGTTACTGTGAAGCCTGGAAATCGACCAAATAACAGTACAAGATACTATGAAGCTTGGAATCGACCAGATAGTGGTATATCTCAGATTCAAGCTATGAAGCCCAGAAATCGACCAAATAATATCTTGATTTCCCCACAATACTATGAAGCCTGGAAATCGACCAGATAACAATATAAGGTACTGCGAAGCTTGGAGTTCGACCAAATAGCAGTTTACTCGACCAATTACTATGAAGCCCGAAAATCGACCGGATATTAGTATGCCTTAAATTCAAGTTGAAACCCGGATGCGACCAGATAACCACTTAATTCCTTTTGAAGCCTGGAGCACGACCAGATAAGAATTGAGAAATTGCAAAGCCTGGAGAAGGACCAGATAACAAGTTTAATCTCATCTCCCTAGTAAGTCACTGTAAAACCTGGAGCACGACCAGATAGCAGTCAGTCTTATTATCCTCAGAAAATCACTGTAAGGCCTGGAGCACGACCAAATAGCAGTTCATTTTCACCTCCTTGACTAAGAGATGATTCCCCAGTAGAGTAACGGACAACTGAAGCTCCTAAAATTCTATTTCTCCCAAGACAAAGATAACCGTTCCTCAGCAGATTCCTCCTCAACGACAGGAACATGAATTCTCATTGAAGGAATATCTCGCAAAATCAACATCATCCTGGATGGCATCTTTAAGCCCATCTCCGACGATTCTTCGTCATATCTTCCGGATGGCATCTTTAAGCCCATCTCTGTGACCTTCCGTCGTCTCCTCCAAATGGCATCTGTAAGCCCATTCCCGATACTACCTACACAGTCTAGCACCATCTCAGACGAGTGCAAATTTTTGGGCACTCTAGTGTTCAATCATCTTCCACCTTCAGATTACGAAAGCCAGACAGCCAATCCACATCCTCAAGTTTAAGAAGATTGAACAGGGGCAGTTATTGTACCCCAAAATTTACCCTCTTTATTTCGACCTTTCGGCTTACATTTAATTATTACATGCATGCATATCATTGGTTTTATGGTTATAGAATCAAGGTATATTTAACAAGCTTCGTCAGGTTACAAGTGACGTTTATTTCGCCAACGAATGTTCTCAGAGTATTTTCCGTGCTGAAGATCGGTTCGTTGTTTCGCATCGATTTGAGGTTCAAAGATTCACAAGTCCAACCCGGCGCGTCATATTCAGGTGTTCTTTCGCTAAGATATCCCAGGTGACATATTCTAAAATTTAGGCTATGCTCAAAAGTCAATTCTTTAAAGAAGGTCTCCGAATGTGTGAGTTTTCTCAAAGAAATGTGGTGAAAAAGTGTGTTGAAAGTGCAGTTTTTACGCACTAAATATTTCATAACTTGAAGATTGTGGCTTGTTTTGAACCTGTTCCGGTAGCCAAAATTCCGTCTTAACGTCATCTACGTTTTCATCTCTCACGACTGGAAGTCAATTTCGATCAGAAGGTCTTCAAAAATGCGGATTTATCAAGTATTTTCGTACAGAAAATTTGTGACAGAAGTTTATTTGCGTCATGTTCAGAGAATCATAACTTGGTCAATTTTCATTGCAACGAGCTGGTTACGGCGCCAAAATTTCACAAATTGAGTTGGCTAAGTTTTCACAGGAGGTATTGAGTTCTAACGGTATCCAAAAGGCCTTCGTTTTTTGCTCAGAGTGCGCGTGACGCGCTGAAAATCCTGAATGCTGAATATTATTTCATCTGGATCAAAACTTCAAAAATTCATAACTCAGTCAATTTTTATAGGATTTGGCCCTTCTTGTTACACAAGGTCACTGATTCATAGATCTACAACTTTTCTTCCAAAGTCGAGACCGGGTTATGCTCCAATCAATACCTGTTTTTTATTGAAGAATGTGTCAGAGTTGACATTGGAGCCCAAAATAAGTTTGTGTGAGCCAAAACTTCAAAAATTTATAACTAATTCACCGTTTATCTGATTGAGCCCATTTTCGGATAGGAGTTGGTTCTCAATGTCGGATACATTTTGTTTTCACATTTCAACTTCAAAAATTGCACTTAAGCCCTAGCGATTTAGCCTGGAATGTGACAGACTCAAGTGAATAAAAATCTGCACTATTGCTTGTGGTTATTGGAGGCCCAATTGCACATTCAAAGCCCATATTTTTTCTCTAATTTATACATAACCAACACCGTCTTTTGTTGTGGAAGGACGTCTTTGATGCCATTCATTGTGTATGAAGCGGCGGATTGCGACTGAATGTGCACCTGAATTAACTGAGAAAACTACCCTGCTCCAGGTTATAATTAAGGGTTTTAATTTGTGTGAAAGAAAAACTCCTACTTCTTTGGCTCAAAGGGGTTGACTAGGGATTATCTTCCGTATAACTCCACCGTTTAGGATTTGAAGCAACTCCTGTACATCGTCAGCAAGGTCCGTTCAAAAGCATACTGTAGAGATTGTGGTATCATTTTCGTCATCCTCCCTCTAAGGCTTAGAGCTTTTAATCGAGAGTTGAATATCACAAAAAGGAAGTATAAAGCAATTTAAGCATAGTCAAAACAGATTAATTCAAGACAAACATGTGTAATGCGTTAAAGAAATAACAAAGTTTTGACATGATAATAATTGTTCGAATAAGCAAAGAAAATACAACTTGAGAATTAAATGAACAAAAATGCTTTCAATCCTAGCCATGTTTTGGCAAAGGAGCAGTGATCATGTTGGGAGTCTCAGGAGGGTCGAATTAAATCTCCTTGGCGTCAATCATATTCTGAATCTTGTATTTGAGCGTCCAACAATCGTTAGTATCGTGCCCCGGGCTGCCAAAATGATAAGCACACCTTGCATCTGGATTGTTGTTAGGAGAGGAAGTCTTGGGATTCGGATGAGGTCCTATCAACGTAATCAGATTCATCCTCAACAGGTGTTGCAAAGCTTGAGACAGCGACACGTTGAGTTTGGTAAACTTCCTTTTGGGTATATCCGGCTTACTCTGATTAACCCGTTGTTTTTGGCGAGGTTGTTGTTGGACCCATGATGTGGTAGCAATTTGGAAAGATCCACTCTTCACCAAACCAACCTTTTGTCTTCTTGGAGGTTGATCAATGACTTGGTCCCCGACCTCGATTATTTTCTTCATACGGTTGTATCCATCTTGATGAAGTTTGTTGATAATAATTCTCAGCTCTTCTTGTCCCCGGGCTAGGCCTTGGATAAGAGACATATGCCCCAACATCTGGGTTCTCATTGCTTCAATCTCAGCTTGCAGTTGTTCCAATCGTTCGTCCTTATTGTCTTCAGGATTTTTCTTGGCCAGGTTCCCAGCGAGGAGTGCTTTCAACTCTTCCTGCCCCGTGTATAGGTTTAGGAACATTTCCATAAACTGAGCCTCTTGTATTTGGAGATCTCTGTTGTCTTGTTTGAGAGTCATTGCTGAAATAAACAGCGAGAACATGAGAGACCTACTTTGAAACCTGTTTATGCAATGATATGTATGATATGCGTATGCCATGTTTTCAAGGATCTCGCGGGGTAAACAAGAAATGTCAGAAGTTGAATTTTGCAGCTTTGATTGAAGAACTTTGTATCGTTAAGAGTCCTTCTACGAGAGTCAAGCTCACCATATCAAGTGGGTCATAGCCCCTGACTCAAGTTATCGTGTTTTAGTCTTTTGACGACATTGGCTAGAGGAAAATGAATCCCATTTCCTCTTGCTAGACGTCTGATTCACCATAACCTACATCACAAACCCTTGAGATCCTTGAAATGGTTAAGGAAATATTGTGGCATGATGTTATGATGTGTATGTTGTGCATTAAGAAAAGATGTAAGGTGACAAACACAACCCTGTAAAGAATTCAAGTTGTTAGACAATAAAGGCAAACAATTCAACAAACAGCCTTAGGTTTAGGCTTGCATGGGGTTTGTAGGTAATACCCTCTTGAAGCTGGATTGGTTCAACCTGTCCTATAAATAGTAATCGGGTTCTAAGGGATCTCAATATCACTGATCTTCCCCCCAAGCTTCGTTCAATAGGCGATTGACTCGCAACCAAACAAAACTCAGGAGTCAAACCTCAATGAGTGCAACATCGAGTATCTGTCGACCTTGGGAATACACCAAAGCTGGCCATATCGCTACATCCTACTGGCCAAGTTGTGCAATTAAAGGTTCTAAGGTCAGTTGATGCTTTATGACACCATGCGGCGGCCCCGTACTCTCCTTGATTGACTCAAGGGTTACCGGTACCAACCAAAATGTCACATCAACGTAGCTACTGCTTCAACCGTGTCGGTATACCCCGCACAGTTCCCTCACAGTTTATTGCTACTTACCTAAAAGGAATTCCCCTGATCTGGGTTTAGGATCCAAATAACCCAAACAAATACCCTTAAAATTAAATCAATCAAGACAAGCTAGAGAAGCAATTAAAATGACCTAGATCCTAAGGTATACCCCACTTTATAAATGTCCCCAGCAGAGTCGCTAGTTCTATGATACGGTGGCAGAACTGACTGTTAATACTGGTTTGCGTTTTTTGTTTGCAAATGTAGCGGTAAGCAAGAGTCACCACTGACTTTTATTTCATCCAACAAAGGAAAAGGAAAAAGAACAGAAAAAACCTTTTTCGAGATGTTTTTGAGTACGGGGGGTAGATTATAGAAAGGGAAGGTGTTAGCACCCTTTCTATCCGTGCTTTTCCACGAGCTCTTAGGTACTTGCTCATTTTGAAATTGCTTGTGTGTGTTTTGAAAAGTTTTTGTTTAACTTTGTGGTAACCCTTGTATCTATCCTCAAGAGTGTGACGAAGTTGTTTTTTGAAAACTGTTTTGAAAGTGTTTGTGTAAAAGAGTTTTTTTATTGTTTTGAGCAAGTACTTAAGAGTTTCTACCTACTCGAAAAAAGACAGTTCCTTCTTGTTTCCTTTAGACAGCGCTATCCTACTATTAAATAGTAGGTAGCCCTATCGTTAGATGTATGAGAGACAAGTGCGGGTCATCGTTATGATCATAGAAGGTAACATATAGGGATACCTTATCATTTTGAAGGGACTGTCATCATATAGGCAACATCGAGGGACAAGATCATTTCTCGTAGGCAACTCGAGGGATGTTAAGGGACTATGATATTTATGATGACTTTTAGATTGAAGGTCTTTTGCTAAGATATCCCTACGTTCGAGTGACATGACCATTGTTTTTCGAGGCAACCAAGTGGGGAGTACCCTAGGGGTGTAAGTGTGCAACAATGTGTTTTTTCAGTTATATTTATCTTGCAATTAGAGTTTTCTATCGTTCATTTTTATCTTTCCATACAATCCTATTAATTTAAGCATTGCGTAAAATATAGTAGCAGGAGATAAAGGCGGAAATGTAAACCTAAGCTATTACAGAGCTTTGGGGCAGTTATATAATAGTGAAGAGTGTGGAAAAGAAATCCTAAAACTATTACATCCCGGAAGCAATTACATGATAATGATGAAAAAAAGCAGGAAAAATAAAGCTACGCTATTACAGTTGAATGCGTCATATACACTTTATCTAGGAAAATAAAAATAAGATGAAAATAGAAAAGAAAATATTTTTGTGATTTTTTATGAAAAAATGATTTATGATAATTAATTAAATAAACCTAAAAAACCTAATTAATTTTAATTAATAAAAAAATGTTAATTTTGAAAAAAGTTAATTAAAATACCTAAATCCTAATTAGTTTGAATTTAAAAAAAAGTTAATTTTGAAAAAAAGGTTAATTAATCTATAATTAATTAACCTAAAAATTAAATTAGTTTTTTTTGTAAAAAAAAAAGGTTTGTGAAATTTTTGTTGTGGTTAAGTGAATTTAAGATTGAAAAAGACAAATTGGTTAGAAATCAAAAATAAAGAATGAAATTAAAAACCTAAAATTAAATTAAAACCAAAAATTAAATTAAAAACCTAAAATTAATTATTTGAGTTTATTAGAAAAAATCAAAGGTTTGTGAAAAATGTTAAGTTTTATGAAAAAAGTTTTAAACAGAAAGAATGAAAATAGGTAAAAGAACAAATAAAAAGGAAGAAAACCAAAATCAATAGGGGTAAGTGTTGAACTCATGCCCTTGACCTCCTCAGAATATCTGCCTTGTCATGCATTGGTGGTTCTTATGATCCGACCTCAGTGTTTTGTAATAACCATGCATGAGACCCTGTCTAAATCTGCAGTATTGAATCTCATGAACACATTAAATAAATTAATATACCATGAAATACAAAGAAAAATAAATATATGAAATTTTGTAATGTTAAAACCGATATGGCATGTATGAATGCTTCTACATCCTTTTGATTATGGAGATCAAATCAGCCTTACTCTTACTAGAAAAGTAGTGAGATGGGGGTTTGTAACAATGATGACTTGTTTGTAGTGAGATGGGAGTTTGTAACAAGAATTTTAAGGTTTTTAGGATTCTTGAAGAAATTTGATATTTTGACAGGGTTGTGGAAAAGGTTTTTTTTTCTCGTCCTGTTTGTGTGAAAAGAATGAGATTATATAATGGAAATTAGAGAAAAAATGGGCTTTGAATGTGTCATCGGGCCTCCAATAACCACAAGCAATAGTGCAGATTTTTAACACTTGAGTCTGTCACGTTCCAGGCTAAATCGCAGGGACTTAAGTGCAATTTTTGAAGTAAAAATATGAAAACAAAATGTAGCCGACATCGAGAACTAACGCCTGTATGAAAGTGTGCTCAATTGAATAAAAGGTGAATTAGTTATGAATTTTTGAAGTTTCACCTCAGACAAACTTATTTTGGGCTCCAGTGTCAACTCTGACACGTTCTTCAATAAAAACTGGTATTGATTGGAGAAGAATCTGGTCTCGACCTTAGAAACAAAGTTATAGATCTCTGAGTGAGTGACCTTATGTAAAAAGATGGGCCCGATCCGATAAAAATTGACTGAGATATGAATTTTTGAAGTTTCGACCCAGATGAAATAGTATTCAGCATTCAGGATTTTCGGCGCGTCACACACACTCTGAGAAACAAACGAAGGCCTTTTAGATACTGTTCAAACTCGATACCTTCCTGTGAAAACTTAGCCTACTCAATTTGTGAAATTTTGGTGCTGGAACCAGCTCGATACGATGAAAATTGACTAAGTTATGATTTTTGAACATGACGCAAATAAACTTCTGTCACAAATTTTCTGTACGAAAATACTTGATAAATCCGCATTTTTGAAGACCTTCTGATCGAAATTGGCTTCCATCCGTGAGAGATGAAAATGTAGATGACATCAAGACGAAATTTTGGCCACCAGAACGGGTTCAAAACAAGTCACAATCTTCAAATTATGAATTTTTTAGTGCGTAAAAAACTGCACTTTCAACACACTTTTTCACCACATTTCTTCGAGAAAACTCACACATTCGAAGACCTTCTTTAAAGAATTGACTCTTGAGCCAAACCTGAATTTGAGAATACGTTATCAGAGATATCTTGGTGAAATAACACCTGAATATGACACGCCTGGTTGGACTTGTGAATCTTTGAACCCCGAATCGTTGCAAAACGGTGAACCGATCTTCAACACGGAAAATACTCTGAGAACATCCATTGGCGAAATAAATGTCACTTGTAACTTGAAGAAGCTTGATAAATATACCTTTATTCCACAACCATAAAACCAATAATATGCGTGTATGAAAAGAGGGTAAATTTTGGGGTACAACAGATACCGACTCACAGATGACGATAAACTACCAGCTCAATAGTTAAAGGTAGAAGATCAAAAAGATACTGAATCATAGATGACGATAAACTACTAGCTTAATAGTTAAAGGTAGAAGATCAAAAAGATACAAACTCATAGATGACGGTAAACTACCAGCTCAATAGTTAATGGTAGAAGATTAAAAGGATACCGACTCATAGATGACGGTAAACTACCAACTCAATAGTTGAAGGTGAAAAAAATAATAACACCAACATTCACAGAAGGAGAACTACCAACATTCACTGAAGGTAGAAAAAAACGTATTGATAATAACAAGTTTCCCAAAATTCGGGCGTTTCACCTAGAATGGGTCTCAACTTCTTCTTTAACCAAGGCATTATGCCTGAAAGGGTAATATACAAGTTGTCTCAAATAAAGAGACTGCCACTTGTAAAGATTTCTCAACGAACTATCTCGGTCATATTGAAAAGACTTTCCATCCATCGGAGTGATTTGACAATGAACTGTAAACTATCCACTCATAGAGAAGATAGCAAAAAAATAACTTCGACTTTTACAGGGAAGTATACGTTGCTCAAATAAATTGTTGTTATATGAAAGATTGTAAAAATAACTTCTTGGGGAAAGAAATATGGCATCTTGGGGAAAGAAATATGACTTCCTGGGGAAATACCAACATATTCCTGTTGAGGAGATAAAATCTTCTCGTGCCAAAATAAATGCACATTCTCAAACCAGGGCTTGAAGCTTGCAGAAATCCAAAGTAATAATATTGTTGGGGATCATAGATTCAAACCAAAAATAAACTGGAATGAATCAGTCAACCAAAATAACACATCATGAGAAATAAACTCAAAGTGGAATCACATTCTATCCAGACAAAGAGCTGTACAGGAAGGCTAAAGCAAAAAACCTTCCATGAGGGATAACTCAGTGGTGAAATTGAAAGAATATACACTTTCTGCTTAAGGTTGACACTCTATTGGAGAGAGGATAACACAACTCTGCAAAATAGGGTAATAGGCTAACAAAAAATTAATGGATACAAATGAGCAACGATTTTCTAAATTCAACTATGCATGGTGTATGTATGAATGTATGAGAGTTATCACGTATATGCGGATAAAAGAGACATATAATCACTGGGGATAACTAGACAAAACCAACTCAGGTAACGTCAATACTTGGCTAAATCACATCCAAGATGAAAATTCCATAAGAAAATAAGCACCAATTGAGGAGACAAAAACCTATTTCATGGCTTAACTTTGATGGGAAAGAATATAATCCGAAAATAATTGCATCATAGCAATAAATAATTACAGATACATGGGTATAACATCCTCCTCCAAGCTTCACCAGGGAATATCACATAGACTTCAACGGGAAAAACAAATGTTTTACAGTCCATACTTCTACTGGGGATTGCAATACTGATTTCAATAAGGCAGATGAAAATCATATCGTAAAAACATCAACTGAGGATCCTGTGCTGACTTCATTGGGGAAATATCATACAGAATTCACTAGGGGAGATAGTGCCTCATCATTGAGATATCAACTGGAGATCTCATGCTGACTTCATTGGGGAGGACAACACCACATCGTCGAGGGGACACCAAGATACATTCTTCAATATTGAGAGTGACTATTGCACCAACTTCTCTGGGGAGAAAGTATAAAACCTCACAGGGATAATAACTTGGGGAGCTAAGAAGTCAAACATTACAACAAGAAATCAAACTTATGGGGATTTTAAATCAAACCCAGCACTTCGCGGGTGAAAACCCAAAAAA
Source organism: Vicia faba (assembly GCA_948472305.1). Lineage (NCBI taxonomy): Eukaryota > Viridiplantae > Streptophyta > Magnoliopsida > Fabales > Fabaceae > Vicia > Vicia faba. The sequence goes on along the minus strand of OX451740.1, from coordinate 1,189,519,528 downwards.
TTGACAAACATATCAACACTTCTTAGAAAAAATAGTGCCCCGACCTAGTTTCTGGGAAATAAATACCAACAATAGTGCCAACACTGCCAAAAAGAGTGACATTTTGTAAATAGTTCCATCTCAGCATGCAAGGGGAGAAGGAACTTTCATCATATGAGTGAAGACCTCACTGGGGAATCTAGGATAGAGGCTTCATACCATGCAAACTTGAGATTCAAATGAACCAATACTTGGCTGGGGAAACAGGATCATAAACCCAACACCGAGCCATACATCAATTGATATCATGTTCAATTATCTGAGAAACACAAGAAGATCATATTTATTCCAATAAAAGTGACACGGGAGAGCCTTCCTGGGGAATCAAGAAGTTAACATTACAGTAAGAAGTCAAAATTATAGGGATTTTAAATCAACCTCAACACTTGGTGAGAGAAAACCCAAAAAGTTGACAATTGTCTCCACACTTCTTAGAAAAGATACTGCCCTTGTCTAGCTACTTAGGGAGCACATAACAACAATAATGTCGTAACTGGAGGGAGCAATACTCTACAAGAGATTCCATATAAATTCTAAATACACAAAATGAGAAAGAACTCCATCAAATGATAAAAGTCTTCATAGCTCTTTTTAAACTCTGTTTGATCACCACCTGGCTGGGAAAAGAATCACACTCGACTTGAGAAGTCTGCAACAAGACTAGAAAAATGGGATTATAAATCCAAAACCATAACACAACCTATAGGAAACCCTTTAATTTATCAACAATTGTTTGAGGAAACCAGACACATATCTACAAAATAGATCACAAGAAATAATCCTGCTTGAGGAAGGTTCTCGGCTTGGGGTAGACATAGAAGCTATCTTGATGAAATCTGGATATGCCCATTAGATTGACTTAACTCGCACATATCAAAATAAAAATATCCATCGCGCTTTATTGTTTCTAAAGAATGGGAAAAGAGCGAATAACCCAAAAGAGGGGAAAGATTCTAGGTAAGGGGGTTGGTTATACAAAGGGAAGGTATTAACACCCTAAACATCTACGGTACTCCGCAGGAACCTCTTTGTAAAAATATGTATATTTTGGCTATAAGATGTTGTATAAAAATAGATGGTGGAGGTGAGAAAAGAAATATTTTTTTTTGTGATTTTTGCACCCACCACGGTTGCGAACCTTTAGTGCCTACATACCACCTTCCATGAAATAGGGGATCATGGTACTCGTAGTTCACCTTTAAATATTTTAAAACACAAGTGTGTTGGTTGATTTTATGATATAAGACATCATCGTCATTGTCCGTGTGGAAAGCATAGTTACTACCCACAATCATGAGAAAGGATTATTTGCATCATCTCAAAGTGAAGGATATGACTTGGATTTTAAAATCAACAATGCCTCACTCAACACCCAAGTGGAAAATATCTCTCTTCACTACATATTGTAGAAGTATAGTTGTTTACATCACTATAAGGATTGACAAGAGTTTAATCTTTTGAGAAATTTTTTAAAGATAAGAGCCAAAATGGAAAAATGGTTTGAATGAGATTAATTGAATTTTAGTCTTCTCACAAAAATGTCCGAGTATTATTAAGTTGATTAAGGTTTATTTATCAAAATGTTTTGAAAATGTATGGACCTAAGTCCAAGTTTATCATGAAAGTGGTTCAAGTTGTAAAACAAGAAATGTTTTCAAAAGGAGGGAGAAGATTTTACTTTTGAAATTAAAGAAGATGGGGAGAGATGAAAGGACCATCCTAAAACATAAGGTAAAAGCTAGGGAAGAGAACCATCTAACTAATAAGAAGCCAACACTTGACATTATGAGTCAAGATAGAATTCTCATTCTTTGGATTGAAACCAAGAAAGAAAATATACTAGACCTCTTGAGAAAACCAAGGTTTAATTGCATTAAGTCTTCACAAAAATTGGGCAGAGTAACGGCTGTATATAAATGAATTCCCAGATTACAGACAAAGTATGTAATCACAATAACCTACACACAAAACAAACAAACAACCCAATGTATTGAGGTAAACCTCAAGAACTCCAGACAAAATATCAATTAAGGTCACAAGGTGTCCAACATATGATCAAGGTCTCTAATCCTAAGTCCAAGAAGTCCAATACTCCATAATGCCAAGGATAGTAACTGTGATACGGGGGTAGAACCGACTGTTATATACTGGTTTGCATTTTGTATTCTCAAATGTGCGGTAAGAAAGAGTCGCCACCGACTTTTCTTTTATACAACAAAGGAAAGGGTGAAAAGAACAAAAAAATACCTTTTCGAGATGTTTTCTGAGTAAGGGGGGTAGATTATGGAAAGGGAAGGTGTTAGCATCCTTTCTATCTGTGGTTTTCCACGGGCTCTTAGAGGTTTGCTCATTTTTAAAATACCTTTGTGCTTTATGTTTGAAAATGTTTTGAAAACCCTTAGTACGGCGAACTTTGTAATGTTTCTCGAGATAGTGGAGAAAGTATACAAAGTGTTTTGAAATTGTTTTTGAAAAAGTAGTTTTCTGTGTAAGTGCAAAATGTTTGAGCAAAATTCTAACAGCTATCTACTTTATTACTCGAAAAGGGTCATTCTTTTCCTCTTTTCTTTTATACAATGCTATCCTACTACTAGTGAGTAGGTAGCCTTATCATTGGATGTTGAGGGACAATCGAAGGGATGTTTTACAGTCATAAAGGCAACATATGGAGACGCTTTAGCAATTTTGTTTGAGGGACAAGATTATTTACCTAAAGGCAACACTGTAGGGTCATCGAGGGACTATGATCTTTTTATTTTACAGGTCTTTGCTAAAGCGTCTTGTGATACGGTGGGAGAACTGACTTGGTATGTTTTGCATTTATCGCAATATTACGGTTAGCAAGAGTCGCCACCGACTTTTCTTTTATCCAAAAGGAAAGGCTGAAAAGAGCATGAGAGACCTTTGAGATTATTTCTTGAGTTCGGGGGGTAGATTATGAAAAGGGAAGGTGCTAGCACCCTTTTCATCCATAGTTATCTATGGGCTCTTAGTTTCTTTCTAGATCACTTGCTTTTTTGTTTGAAAATTTGCTTTGTGTGGTTTTTGAAAGTATTTTGAAAAGGTGCCTTTGTTTAGGCAAACTTTATAATAGTTCTCGTTCGTAAGAACGTATACAAAGTGTTAAGCATTTGAAAATATTTCATATTTGGAGAATGTTTTTAAAGTGTTTGGTGTTTGTTTTGAAAATAAGCAAGGGTGTTTGATTTGAAATTGAGCAAGCAACTAGGAACAATCTACCTACTCAAAAGTCTTAGTTCACTTCTTCCTTTCCTTTGATATTTCTATCTTACCATTGATTGGTAAGAAGCCTTATCTTTGGATGTATAGGTATGGGTGTGGGTGTGACACGGTGGAAGAACTGACTATTTTTGGAATGCTGGTTTGCGTTTTGCGTTTGTTTTTGCAAAGTGTCGCGGTAAGCAAGAGTCGCCACCAACTTTTATTTTATCCAACAAGGAAAGGAAAAAAGCATAGAAAAATTCATTTTTCGAGATATTTCTGAGTACGGGGGGTAGATTATAGAAAGGGAGGGTATTAGAACCCTTTCTATCCGTAGTTATCTACGGACTCTTAGGTACTTGCTCATCATTTTCAAAATGTTTTCTTTGTGCTTGTGGGTTTTGAAAAGTTTTTGTTTTAACTTCGATTTAACTCTTGCTTCTGTCTTCAAGAGTGTAATGAAGTGTTTTTGAAAACTTGTTCGTAAAAGGAGTGTAAGTGTGAAAAAAGTTTTGTTTTGGATGAGCAAGTATCTAAGAACTAATCTACCTACTTGAAAAAGGAATTGTTCTACGCTAATTTCCTTTAGACAATGCTATCCCACTATTAGTGAGTAGGTAGCACCGTCGTTGGAGTTTGAGGTTCAATTCGAAAGAGGGACATACGGTCACTAAAGCAACGTTAGGACGTCTTAGCGGTAACCCTAGTGTCTTAGATCATTTATCCGAGGCAACGATATCCGAGGCAACTATTTTGAGGCAACTATGATCTTTTAGACAAGAGGGCGACCTCTAAAACAACCTATACTCAATGACCGTTTATGAAGGAAACCAAGTGGGGTGTACCCTAGGGGTGCGCATGTGTGAGTGTGTTGATTTCAGTTATTTTTATCTTTGCACATGTTTAGGGTGATCTAACTAATTTTAGGTTAAACATTCATTCTTGTCATGCAAACCCTATTATCAAACATCTAGCAGTTAAATATTTGTGGAAATTAAAGGTGCGAAAATTAAACTAAATTATTACAAGGCGTTGGGTATTTACATTGCCAAAAGCAACCCTTTGAAATTTAAAAGCGGAAAAATAAATATTCAAATTAATTATTACAAACCGGGAGCAGATACATTAATTGAATAAAGAAAAATAAAGTGCGCGATGCGAAAATAAATCGAATGCGAAATTAGGGTTTTGACCCTTTTAAAAGAAAATGTTTTTGTTGTTTTTATTTTTAAGAAAAGAAATTAAATCTTAAAAAATAAATTCTAAATTAATTAGTTATTAAAGTAATTAATGAAAATAATTAAATGACATATTTTTGGTTTTTGTTATTTTAAGAAAAAAGAAAATAGAATTAAGTTAGAAACAAAATCCTAATTGTTCTAATTAATTTTAATTTATTTATAAAACAATTAAAGTTACCTAAAATTAACTTAAAACCTAAAATTAATTATTCGAGTTTATTACAAAAAATCAAAGGTTTGTGAAAAATGTAAAGTTTTATGAAAAAAGATTTTAAACAGAAAGAATAAAAATAGGTAAACGGATAAATAGAAAGGAAGAAAATCAAAACCAATAGGGGTGATTGTTGAACCCACATCCTTAACCTTCTCAAGATGTCTGCCTCGCCATATATTGGTGTCATGTGTAAGCTGTTATGTTTTGGCCATTTGTGTTTTGGCCTCAACGTTCCTTAACCTTCTCAGGATGTCTGCCTCGCCACGTATTGGTATCATGTGTAAGTTGTTTGTTTTGGCCATTTGTGTTTTGGCCTCAATGTTCTGTAATGAACCTGCATGGGATTCTGTCTAAATCTGCAGTGTTGAATCTCATGAACACATTAAATAAATTACTATATATCATGAAATACAAATAAAGCCAATATATAAAGAAATTTGATGTTTAAGCCAATATGGCATGTATGAATGATTATACCCTTTTGATCATGGAGATTGATAACGAGAAAACGTATCATATAATTACTATGCTTTTTACTGATTTTATATTACATTAAGTTGTCTAACCCCCGATTATTCCGAGTTTATTTGTCTTTTTACAGGTATAACATTTGTCAACTCAAATCAATGGAAAAGGACAACATGAAGAAGGCTAGACAATAAACAAAGAGAAAAAGAACTAAAAATGCAAAGTTTGGATTTTTGGAGCAGTGACGGTCGTCACACCCTTGTGACGGGCATAACGCCCCCTACTTGGAATAACGCTCGTCATGCATCACTGACGAGCGTAATGCACTACTTAAGCGCGTTACGACCGTCACCCACCTGTGACGACCGTCATGCGCGTGAAGATGGACGTTGTAAATGGGTGGAGACGTGGGTAACGCAATGGAATACTTGTTCTCCTATTTTCCCTCCACTCAGTAACCATGCTCCCTTTATTTCCTCCACTCAACCTTTTCTCAAGACACTTTCAACTGCTATTTCCTCTGCTATATATATGTGTGGTAGTGCAAAGCTGCAGGGGTCGAAGGAATTTTCTCAGAACAAATTTATTTCTTTTTTCAATTATTTTATTTCCTTGTTTTAGAGCATTTTTCCAGTATTATTTCAAGCTTTAGTTTAGGTGTTAATTCTTCATTCAAGAATTAACACAATTTATTTACTTCAATCAAGCTGCAAGGAATATTGTAACACTTCAAGATTACCATAGCAACTTTAATTCCAGGTTTTTTTGCAATTAATATTTATTCAATTTTTGTATTATGCCAATTATTTTAATGAATTATATTTTGAATTGCATTATTGTTAAATCTATTATGTCCGACTAAATTATTCATACCGGTATGTGACTCTTAAGAACCGAAGGAATTCAGTGATACCTTGGCCAAAAATATTTATTTATAAAACAATTTCTGGTTTCCAATTTCCAAGATTAATTTAACTATCCTTGTCACAAGAGTGAGAGGTTAATTAACACGATTTTGCCACGAGAGTGGGAAATTAATTAAGGCAAGAACCTGCATGCGAGAGCTGGGGTTCAACCCAAATAGTGGTAAAGAAACATTAATTTTTAAATACACGAGAGTGTTTTAATAAATTAATTAAACTCAAATTGTTTTCAAAAAGTGTTATTAAATTTAAAGTGCATCCACTAGGTTTAGTAGCATAACTTATTTCATGAACACGAGAGTGTATGTCTCAGGTTTTTAAACAATTAGTTTTTACCGAAATACTTTATAGGCCAAGCGATTCACCGAATTCCCGAAGTCCGACTATCACATACCGATATAACTATTACTATTATTTTTAATTAAACTATTTCCCCCTAAAATTGAATATTCACCACTTAGTTAAACAAACTGTAGCATTAGGTCGTATGCGATTGATCCTCAGTCTCTGTGGGTTCGATAATCTTTTAAAACTAGAACGACTAAACTGTATACTTGCAGTTAGTATCCTGATAGACTTATAAAGTGCCGATCAAGTTTTTGGCGCCGTTGTCGGGGACTGGTAGTCAATTAATTACGATTCTTCTGTTGTGCGTTTAGACTAGGCAACAAATACCCTTTTTTGATTTGTATGCCAAGGACTCGCTCACAAGGCGAACCACTTGACAAATTGACGGACGAACCTGAACGCATTCTTTCCGTAAGACGTGAAGTCAAGGATTACTGTTTAAATCACGCTATTCCTGTACCCAAACCCAAAATCAAGATTGATTCTGAAACAGATTCTAATTCTTCATCTGAGACCGAAACCAATCCAGAATTAGACATGGCCGAAGAATAAAGGACCCGTCCACTGAAGGAGTACGCAGCTCCATCACAACAAGAACCCCACAACAGCATTGTTGCTCCAGCAATAAACCGAAACGATTTTGAGTTGAAACCGTCATTGATATTAGCTATCCAACAACGCCAATTCTCTGGAGATCCTTCCGAGGATCCAAATGAACATCTTACAAAATTTTGTTCAATTTGCCGACACAGTTATAGCAAATGGTGTTAGTAAAGATGCAATAAGATTACGTCTTTTCCCTTTCTCGCTAAGAGATAGAGCTTGGGCTTGGTTGCAATCCTTGCCATCAAATTCCGTCATTACGTGGGAAGGACTGAAGATTGTATTCTTAGCACGATACTTTCCCCCGATCAAGACTGCTGCACTAAGAGCCCAAATCAACGGATTTAGGCAGAAGGATATTGAATCGCTATTCGATGCATGGGAACGCTACAAAGATATGATGCGAATGTGCCCACATCACGGATTAGAAAAATGGCTGATCATCCACAAATTTTATAATGGACTCTTGTACAACACAAGACTCTCTATAGATGCCGCCGCAGGTGGTACACTGATGGACAAGCCTTATAACAAAGCTAACCAACTCATTGAAAACATGGCTCAAAACCACTATCAGTGGGGAGGAGAAAGAACATCTATGGAGAAAACTCAAACCAAAGGTGGGATGTACGAGATTAGTAGCCTAGATAAAGTTAATGCTAAGGTAGATGCTCTTACCCAAAAGATAGAAAGCTTGACCTTACCTCTTGCAGCTACCATGGCTGCAGTTACCCCAAGCTGCGAAGTTTGTGGAGTTCCTGGTCATATTGGAACCGAATGTCAAATCTTAGCAGGAATATCAGTTGATCATGTAAATTACGCTCAAGGTAATCCTTATGCTAATACCTATAATCCTGGCTGGAAGAACCATCCTAACTTCTCGTACAAGAACAATAACGCTTTATATGCACCTGGCCAAGCACTTGTTGTACCTCCAGGTTATCAAAAACCCACTATTAATGTTCCTAACATTCCTAAGAAATCTAACCTTGAAATCCTAATGGAAAATTTTATCGCTAATCAAGCTCAACAAAACAAAGAATTCCTCAATCAAAACGTTCACAATGGTGAACAGTTGAAGCTATTAGCAAATAAGGTAGACGCCCTAGCAACTCACAATAAAATGTTAGAAACCCAAATCTCCCAAGTAGCACAACACCAAGCTAGTTCTGCCGCACCTGCTGGTACATTTCCTGGACAGCCACAACCCAATCCTAAAGGACATGCAAATGCTATCACATTACGAAGTGGTACAGCCCTTGATGGACCAGTAGATCCTAGACTCCAAAACCCGACCATGTATCAAAAACCTGAAAAAGAAGTAGAGAAGTCGACAGATCAATCTGAAAATGTAGAGGAAAACGCGAATGAGAATAGAGAGGCTTCAGAAAAACCTTTACGTGCCTCCACCACCATATAAACCACCAATTCCATACCCCCAAAGACTTGCAAAATCCAAGAACGAGGGACAATTCAAGAAATTTGTAGAACTTCTGAAACAATTAAACGTTACTATTCCGTTTACGGAAGCTATAACCCAAATGCCGTCATATGCTAAATTCCTAAAAGAAATATTGTCTAATAAGAAAAAAATCGTTGAAAACGAAACCGTCATGCTAACTGCCGAATGTAGCGCCATAATTCAAAATAACATGCCTCCAAAGCTAAAACATCCTGGTAGTTTCTCCATACCATGTGTAATTGGAAAATCTGTCATAGACAAAGCTCTATGCGATTTAGAAGCCAGTGTTAGTCTAATGCCCTTATCTATTTGTGAGAAGCTCAAATTAGGCGACATGAGACCTACCAAGATGTCCCTACAACTAGCCGACAGATCAGTCAAATTCCCTGTTGGTATGCTAGAAAACATTCTTGTCTGAATAGGACAATTTTACATACCGACTGACTTTATAATAATGGACATCAAGGAAGATTCAAACATTCCCATCATACTAGGAAGACCATTTTTAGCTACCGCAGGAGCCATCATTGACGTTAAGAAAGGAAAGCTTACCTTCGAGGTAGGAGAAGAAAAAGTAGAATTCATTCTTTCCCAATTCTTTAAAGCCCCTGCTATAGATGACTCATGATGTCTCCTAGATATTATTGATGAATGTGTCAAAGAACTTGAAAGGCAAGAAGACACCTATTCTGAGATGCTGAAAATTAAGACACCAACTATCCTCAAGGACGATGACTGGAGACAAGAACATTTAGATGCCGACCTAAGCGAATGTTTAGCCTTAACACCCGATCCTGCCCCGACTGATAAGAAAACTAGTATAGAACTTAAAACATTACCTGAAGATCTTAGGTATGAATTTTTAGATAAAGAACTTGAACGGCCAGTTATAGTTAATGCCAAATTAGGAAAGGTCGAAACCGAAAAACTTCTTAGCGTGTTAAGGAAGTATCCAACCGCGTTAGGCTATAATATATCAGATCTAAAAGGAATAAGCCCTTCTCTCTGTATGCACCGCATTATGCTGGAGAAAGAAGTGAAGTCGTTAAGAAAGAAGTGCAGAAACTACTAGAGGCAGGCATCATATACCCAATATCAGATAGCAACTGGGTCAATCCAGTTCACGTGGTGCCTAAGAAAGGAGGTGTTACGGTTATAACAAACACGAAAGGCAAATCGGTAGCACAACGTACCCAAACAGGATGGAGAATGTGTATCGATTATAGAAAACTGAACAAAGCTACGCGCAAGGACCATTTCCCATTACCATTCATTGATCAAATGCTCGAGCGTTTAGCCAAACATTCCCATTTCTGCTATCTTGACGGATACTCAGGATTCTTCCAAATTCCAATTCATCCTGATAATCAAGAGAAAACCACGTTCACATGTCCCTATGGTACCTTTGCATACCGAAGAATGCCATTTGGACTATGTAACGCACCTGCAACTTTCCAACGATGCATGATGGCGATTTTCGCAGATTTTTTAGACGGAATTATGGAAGTATTCATGGACGATTTCTCTGTCTGTGGAGAAAGTTTTGACGGATGTTTATCAAATCTTGAATTAGTACTAAAACGCTGTGTCAATGTCAACCTAGTGCTTAACTTGGAAAAATGTCACTTCATGGTGAGACAAGGAATTGTGTTGGGTCACATTGTATCAAACAGAGGGATTGAAGTTGACAAAGCAAAAATCGAAATTATCAAAAACCTTCAACCACCCAAAACAGTTAGAGAAATAAGAAGTTTTCTAGGACACGCTGGTTTTTACCGATGTTTTATAAAAGATTTCTCTAAAATCACCAAGCCACTAACTGAATTATTAATGAAAGAGGCTGAGTTTATTTTCGACGATAAATGCTTGAACGCATTTGAGACGCTTAAAGAAGCTTTAATTTCAACACCTATTATGCAACCTCCTGATTGGAACCTACCATTTGAAATAATATGCGATGCGAGCGATTATGCTGTAGGCGCAGTCCTAGGACAACGCAAAGATAAAAAGCTTCACGCTATCTACTACGCAAGCAGAACACTCGATCCCGCACATATGAATTACGCCACTACGGAGAAGGAACTCTTAGTTATGGTATTCGCATTAGATAAATTTTGTTCCTACTTAGTAGGCGCCAAAATCATTATTTACACGGATCATGTCGCGATCTGATACTTACTAAGTAAGAAAGACGCCAAACCGCGACTACTCAGATGGATCCTACTCTTACAAGAGTTTGACTTAGAAATAAAAGACAAAAGAGGAACTGAAAACGTGGTAGCTGATCACTTATCAAGATTAGATGGAATCCAAACCGAGAGTGTTCCTATAAACGAAGATTTCCCTTATGAACGCCTTATTGCTAAGCTAGAGATAGACCCTACCGACAGTTTAGATCAACACAATGAACCTTTAACAACTACGGTAGTAAAAGCCATTTGTACCAACACCACATTACCATGGTACGCTGACTTCGTCAACTATTTAGCTTCCGGTGTTTTACCACCTGATTTAACGTGCCAACAACGGAAGAAATTTTTCCATGATCTTAAACACTACTTTTGGGATGAACCATTACTCTTTAAAAGAGGCGCCGATGGTATCTACTGTCGCTGCATTCCTAACGATGAAATAGACGACGTCATTTGCCATTGCCATTCCGCCCCTTATAGTGGACACGCTAGTACGTCGAAAACTTGTGCACAAATTCTTCAAGCTGGCTTCTTTTGGCCTACCTTATGGAAAGACGTCCACGTAGCAATTATGAACTGCGATAGATGTCAACGCACAGGAAATATATCTAGACGCGACGAAATGCCGAAAAAAGGAATCGTCGAAGTAGAAATTTTCGATGTATGGGGAATTGATTTCATGGGACCATTCCCCGCATCTTTTGGAAATAAGTATATTTTGGTAGCCGTTGACTACATATCAAAATGGATTGAAGCCATTGCCGCACCCACAAACGATACACGAGTGGTACTAAAACTATTCAAGCATATTATCTTCCCACGATTCGGTGTACCAAGACTAGTAATCAGTGATGGTGGTTCCCATTTTATCTCTAGAATTTTCGAAAAGTTACTTTCAAAATATGGCGTTAAACATCGCATAGCCACACCATACGATCCTCAAACGAGCGGACAAGTGGAAGTGTCAAACAGGGAGATAAAACAAATCCTTGAGAAAACCGTAGCCACATCCAGAAAAGACTGGTCCTCCAAGCTAAATGATGCTCTTTGGGCATATCAGACAGCTTTTAAAACCCCTATCGGAACAACGCCGTTTAAGTTAGTTTATGGAAAATCTTGTCATTTGCCAGTAGAATTAGAATATAAAGCTTATTGGGCCATAAAAACTCTTAACTTAAATTACAAGATTGCTGGCGAGAAACGAGTATTAGATATCCATGAATTAGAAGAATTGCGTTTAGACGCTTATGAAAATGCTAGAATCTATAAAGAAAGAACAAAAAATTGGCACGATAAGCATATCTCGTGGAAAGAATTTAAGGAAGGAGACATCGTACTCCTATTCAACTCTAGACTGAAACTTTTCCCGGGAAAATTATGTTCCAGATGGTCCGAACCATTCGAAATTAACAATGTTTTCCCAAGTGGTGCGATAGAAATTAAAGGAAATTCTATTGAACCATTCATAGTCAATGGCCAGCGCTTAAAGCACTACTTTCACGTCAGAAATATCAACTATTCGGCTTCTCTTCAGTTAACTGAGCCGCCTACCCCGATACCTAACTGAATAGGTATTATCTGTCGAGCCGTCGACATAAAATAAAGGCGCTTCGTGGGAGGCAACCCATGCTTTATTTTAATTGTTTTTACTGTTTTAACATGTTTTTATTTTTTCTTTTCTTTTTCTTAATCTTTAAAATTTTCATGATTGCATCTCTTACTCCTTTCTGTTTTCTTCTATTTTTAATTTCCCTTTAAACTTTCTTTTTCTTTTTGATTTAACTTCGGAAAATTCTTAACCTGAAAATACTAACTTAGTTTTTTTTTTCAAACATTTATTAAATATTTTCAGGGGGGTAATTCTTTTGCTTTCATATTTAGCGCTATGGCACGTGTAAACTTCATGAATGTCACTTTGAGAAGCAGACACCAAAGAAGACGCTTTGAGGATCTGGCTGAGCGGGAAATGTGCCCTACAATCTACGCTGATGACCATGCTATGACCGCTCTTGGAATTCGTGAGAGTGTCATGTATTTGCTACATCAGATTGGCTGGGACACTGCTCCTATCCGAAGACGATATTATACTTACAAGAAGCTGACCCTTGAGTTCCTGAGCACCCTGAGCTTCATTCCAAATCATGGCATAGGATTCAACCGTGGGTTGATCACTTTCAGGATGTTTGACATGGACTACACCTATAACCTCAGGGAGTTTAGCCACCTGCTAGGGTTCCCTTTTGGACCTGATGTTATCACTATGACCCAGGAGGACCTCTTGCTTGATTCTGATCTTGATTTTTTCTGTGGAAGCATCGCTGGAAATAACCATCCAGAGTCGTCTGATCTTTATTTTGAGTGCATCCATAACCCAGCTATCAGGTACTTTCACAAGATCATCGCCCACACCATCTTTGGTAAACAGCAGAATGTTACATCTGTATCCCGCGATGAGCTCTTCATTATGTACTGTGCATCCCAGAGCCGTCCGGTAAACGGTGCCGCTTATATGCTAGCTAACATGTAGCGTATCATCCAGACTCCAAATGCGCCAATCCTGTTGGGTGGTTTAGTCACTATGCTATCAAATGCAATTGGACTCTGCAAGCCTATGCTAGGATCAGCCTCGCTTTATGGAATAAAGCCGATGAACATTGAATTCTGCTTCAACACCAGCTTTATCGGGAACCTTGGGCCAGATCAATTTGAGCTATTAATTAATCATGAGATTGTCCACCAGTTTAAGCTCCTGAACCCTATCACTAGTGTGAATAATAGAGCTAACTGGCTTTTTGACCTCTACCATCCTGCTACACCGCCTTCGTCTCCTTCTACTGTTGACATTTACGAAGTACCCAATACTTCTAATGCTGATGAAGACCCTACCACACCACCAGGATACCATGAGTTCCCCGATCCATGGGAACAGCAGGCAGCTTCTACTGAGACCGCCACCCAGGCTCCAAAGATTCCACCACCGCCTTCAGCTACTTTTACCCTGCACTCTTTGCATGAAGCTATTACTGACATGCGGAGCGAGCTTACATCTCTCCGGGTGGATTTCATCGCTTTCATGGATTTGGTGACTGATCAGCTGGATTTCATGCACCAGCATATGTTTCCGCCTGCTCGTGGCTAGAGTTGTCGTTGTTATCTTAATCTTTTCTCTCGCATTTGTACATACAGTGGGGACACTGTTTAGTTTTAGTGTGGGAGGGATTCTAGTTATTTTAGCATTTTATCATTTTTATTTTTAGTTATTTCATTTTTATTTTTAGTTATTTCGAAACAATTTTTATGAATTAATTCAATTATTTATCAAGTACCAAGTTATTTTATTTTTTCATTCCTTTTCATTTTCAGCATACTATTTATTCCTTTTAATTTACTGTTTATTTATTGTTTGTATTATTAGAATACTTAAAAATATTTCAAGACTCTAATTAATTAAAATATTTCAAACTTAAAATATTAAGAAAACAATAAAAATATATAAAAATATATAAACACCCCCAACGGTCCTATAACGGTCTTCTCATTAATGACATTAAATACATTACGACCGTCACACCCTCGTGACGAGCGTAACACACCTTTTTGCCTTGTGACGACCGTCACACCCTCGTGACGACCGTCACGCGCACAACATATCAGAATGGCTATTACAGAACCGTTCCAACTATTCCCTTCATAAACCCATTTCCTCCATTGTTACAATCACACGAAAACTACCCACTCCACTCCCTTTTTCTTCAAACTTCTAAACTTCCAACACTAAAATACTATCCATCCACTACCCCAATTTCATATTCCAAAACCTTTTTCAAGCAAATCCTACGAACACCATGGCCAACAACCCACAAGCTCCTACTCTCACTTTCAGAGCCGGCGAACAAGGAGAAAACCAACGGGCAAAATTTCAGAAATTTCAACGCCGAGGTCTCCAACCCACACGGTACGTTGATATCGTCTGCCTGAGGAGTTTGGGACTACTTGACAGTGTCCGCCAATTGTTGCAGAGTGTAGATTTATGGAACTTGTGTCGTGAACCAAGACCGATTTATGAAACTCTTACTCTTGAGTTTTTGAGTTCCTTTGTTTACATCACTCCGCCAGGTGCCACGAACCAACTGTCAGGCCTGGCCAAATTCCGCATGTTTGGCATTGAGCACGAGTTGCCTCAATCCGACATCGCGCGACTCTTAGGCTTCTGTTCGGACGAAGGTGTTCATCTCCAGGTGCCGAATAATTTTGGTGAGAAAGCCTTCAACTTATGGCACAGTTTGACGAATATCCGTGACGGATCCTACGACCACCTAAATGCCACCCACATTCATAATCCGGCCATCCTTTATTTCCACCGCATCCTCAACAACACAATCTTCGCCCATGACAGCAACCATAAGCTCAACTCCAAGGAGCTCTTCTTTTTGCATTGCGCGTTCACAGGGCAAAAGATCAATGCCGCCCCGTTCTTACTTGCTCACATCCACTCTATTTGTGCTAGAGGTGGAAAACCATTTTATTTCGGAGGGCTGGTCACTTCACTTGCTATAGGTCTGAACTACAGTGCTGTTCTCGCGACTTTGCCTTCTATGGCACCGGCTTTGCTAACTTTGGATCACTGCAAAGCCGCACATCTCATTTACGAGCGGGAAGATGGCAGATTCCACCCTGTAATCAGGAACACTGTCTATCAGAACATCATTTTGCCTTGCAGGGACCAAATCGATCCAAGAAACCGAGCAAACTGGTTGTTAGATCCTGAAATTCCCGCAGAGCGTGCACCTGCTCATAAAGACCAACCTGCAGCCCCCGCAGACGAAATGCAAGAAGAGCTGGATAGTGCTCCTCCCGTCCACGACATTCAAGGATCCTCATCCGCACCTCCTCCTATTAATCTTGAAGACATCCTCCACGCCATCCATATGCAAAACCAAATGAACACAACACTTGAAAGAAGGCAACACGAGCAATTTGAGTCTCTGTGCGCTCAAAACGCTCAGATCTTGACTGGGCAGCGCAACATGAATGAGAGGTTAGATGAGGCCCTGTCAGAGCTCAACGCCCTAAGGATGGAAGTCAGCACCCTTGGTTTCCAAGACACTGACACAGAAGCCACTCCTACTAGACGCTCTTGCACCAGGAGTAGAGGACGTGGTCACCAGTAGTTTTTCTTTATTTTTTATGTAGTTTCTTATTTTTTTCTGTTTCATTTCCTTTCCGTTCGTTTTTGTAATTGTACTTCCCCTCCTATGCACCGCAACATTGAGGACAATGTCGGATTTAGTGTGGGAGAGGTACCTTTCCTTCATTTATAAACTAGTAATTTTTATGATACATCTCGATTTAAATTCTTCACTTTATTCAGCCATACCAAAATTTTTTTATCTTCGCATTAGCCCGACATACCTATTCTAACGAAATCCCCAGTTAGGGAAGCCGAAAACGACATAACAAGATTGATACGGTTATGACACCGTAGACTTCCTATTTACGCGATCCATTTCAATAACCATTATACCGACATCTAGAGTTTTTAGTTCTACAGTAACCCCTAGTAGTTTATACTAGCAGTCAGCACCGTCTTGACACAAACCACATGGAGAATCGATGAATATAAGTGTTTGATGCCTGATCATTAAAATATCCTTCCTATCTCGCTGCTAAAAGAAAAGAAATTTTATGCACCAAAATATACGGTCACATATAAGAGTTGAGAAAATAACGAAGGAATCCAGTGTAGGTTGGTTCAGAGGTATCTGGTTCTGAACTCGGTAGGGCGTGCTATGGCTCGATCCCCCACAACCTCCAACTTGGATAACATATGTAGGGTTTCCACATTCATGTACCAGACCCCGTGCTAAAAGGATCAAAGTCACTAACCGGTTACTCCACTACGTGCGTGGTAAGACAAAGGGCTTAATGTGATTGCGCCAGAACAAAACCGGGTGAAATAGATACGAGGAACTTCAGGCAGAATTATAACGAAACTGTTGGATAGCTCGTTTGAAATGGAAGCCTACGACTAAGCTTATTGCTTGTGTCATTAGCGTATCTTTAGTGTTTCACTCAAGTATTGGCCGAACCGACGAGGATTTCCCAAAATTACTTTAAAAATCCAAGGTATGTCATGCTTATGCGCTTGACAAAACTTGTCCGACCTTTCGAATGACTATTTGCTTGAGGACAAGCAAAGGTTTAAGTATGGGGGAATTTGATAACGAGAAAACGTATCATATAATTACTATGCTTTTTACCGATTTTATATTACATTAAGTCGTCTAACCCCCGATTATTCTGAGTTTATTTGTCTTTTTACAGGTATAACATTTGTCAACTCAAATCAATGGAAAAGGACAACATGAAGAAGGCTAGACAATAAACAAAGAGAAAAAGAACTAAAAATACAAAGTTTGGATTTTTGGAGCAGTGACGGTCGTCACACCCTTGTGATGGGCGTAACTCCCCCCAACTTGGAATAACGCTCGTCACGCATCACTGACGAGCATAATGCGCTATTTAAGCGCGTTACGACCGTCACCCACCTGTGACGACCGTCACGCGCGTGAAGATGGACGTTGTAAATGGGTGGAGACGTGGGCAACGCAAGGGCAAACTTGTTCTCCTATTTTCCCTCCACTCAGTAACCATGCTCCCTTTATTTCCTCCACTCAACCTTTTCTAAAGACACTTTCAACTGCTATTTCCTCTGCTATATATATGTGAGGTAGTGCAAAGCTGCAGGGGTCGAAGGAATTTTCTCAGAACAAATTTATTACTTTTTGCAATTATTTTATTTCCTTGTTTTAGAGCATTTTTCCAGTATTATTTCAAGCTTTAGTTTAGGTGTTAATTCTTCATTCAAGAATTAACACAATTTATTTACTTCAATCAAGCTGCAAGGAATATTGTAACACTTCAAGATTACCATAGAAACTTTAATTCCAGATTTGTATTACAATTAATATTTATTCAATTTTTGTATTATGCCAATTATTTTTATGAATTATATTTTGAATTGCATTATTGTTAAATCTATTATGTCCGGCTAAATTATTCATACCGGTATGTCACTCTTAAGAACCGAAGGAATTCAGTGATACCTTGGCCAAAAATATTTATTTATAAAACAATTTCTGGTTTCCAATTTCCAAGATTAATTTAACTATCCTTGTCACAAGAGTGAGAGGTTAATTAACACGATTTTGCCACGAGAGTGGGAAATTAATTAAGGCAAAAACCTGCATGTGAGAGCTGGGGTTCATCCCAGATAGTGGTAAAGAAACATTAATTTTTAAATACACGAGAGTGTTTTAATAAATTAATTAAACTCAAATTGTTTTCAAAAAGTGTTATTAAATTTAAAGTGCATCCACTAGGTTTAGTAGCATAACTTATTTTATGAACACGAGAGTGTATGTCTCAGGTTTTTAAACAATTAGTTTTTACCGAAATACTTTATAGGCCAAGCGATTCACCGAATTCCCGAAGTCCGACTATCACATACCGGTATAACTATTACTATTATTTTTAATTAAATTATTTCCCCCCTAAAATCGAATATTCATCTCTTAGTTAAACAAACTGTAGCATTAGGTCGTATGTGATTGATCCTCAGTCTCTGTGGGTTCGATAATATTTTAAAACTAGAACGACTAAACTGTATACTTGCAGTTAGTATCCCGATAGACTTATAAAGTCCCGATCAGAGATCAAATCAGCCTTACCCTTACTGGAGAAATAGTGATATGAATGCTTTTATGTCCTTTTGATCATGGAGATCAAGCCAGCCTTACCCTTACTGGAGAAGTAGTGAGATGTTGGTTTGTAACAGGGATGGCTTGCTTGTAGTGAGATGGGGATTTGTAATAAGGATTTCAAGGTTTTAGGGTTCTTGAAAGAATTTGATATTTTGACAGTATTGTGGCAAAAGCTTTTTTTTCTCCTCCCTTGTTTGTGTGAAAAGAATGGGATTATATAATAGAAATTAGAGAGAAAGAAAATGGGCTTTGAATGTGCAATTGGGCCTCCAATGTTCACTTGAGTCCGCCATGTTCTAGGCAAAATCTCAGGGGCTTAAGTGTAATTTTTGAAGTTAAAATGTGAAAAAAAAATGTAGCCGACATCGAGAACTAACTCTTGTCCGAAAATGGGTTCAATCAGACAAACAGTGAATTAGTTATGAATTTTTGAAGTTTCAGCTCAGACAAACTTATTTTGGGCTCCAGTGTCGACTCTGACACGTTCTTTAATAAAAAACTAGTATTGATCAGAGCATAATTCGGTCTCGACTTTTGAAGAAAGTTTTAGATCTCTGAGTCAGTGACCTTGTGTAAAAAGATGGGCCCGATCTGATAAAAATTGACCGAGTTATGAATTTTCGAAGTTTCGGCCCAGATGAAATAATATTCAACATTCAAGATTTTCGGCGCGTCACACGCACTCTGAGCAAAAAACGAAGGCCTTTTGAATACCGTTCGAACTCGATACCTCCTGTGAAAACGTTGCGAACTCAATTTGTGAAATTTGGGCACCGGAACCAGCTCGATACGATGAAAATCGACCTGGTTATGGTTTTCCGAACATGACGCAAATAAATTTCTGTCACAAATTTTCTGTACGAAAATACTTGATAAATCCGCATTTTTGAAGACCTTCTGATCGAAATTGGCTTCCAGCCGTGAGAGATGAAAACGTATATGACGTCAATACGGGATTTTGGCCATTGGAACGGGTTCAAAACGAGCCACGATCTTCAAGTTATGAATTTTTTTAGCGCGTAAAAACTGCACTTTCAGCACACTTTTTCACCATATTTCTTCGAGAAAACTCACACATTCGGATACCTTCTTTAAAGAATTGACTCTTGAGCTGAACCTGAATTTGAGAATACGTTATCAGAGATATCTTGGCGAAAGAACACCTGAATATGACGCGCCGGGTTGGACTTGTGAATCTTTCTTGAAATGTTTTGAGAAATTTGGGAGGGCAAATTTTGGGGTACAACAGTGGGTCATCGTATATCTATGATAGCAATGTTGTGAGATATCTTAGCATTTCTCTTTGAGGGACTAAGAGCATTTTGAAAGGCAACATCGATAGCGTCATCGAGGGACTATGATCTTGTATTTTTTATTGCTTTTTTGCTAAGATGTCCCACATGTATAACATGGTCATTTTTGTAAGGCAACAAAGTGGAATTACCCTAAGGGTGAAAGTATGCAAATGTGTTTGATTTACATGCTTGTTTTATCTTGAATTAGGGTTTGCTATTTGTTGGTTTTAATCTTTCCATACAAGCCCTAATTTACTAGCATTTATATAAAGTGGTAAATTGCAGAAAGTTAAAATACTAAGCTATTACATCATTAGGGGAGGGGGTATACAAATTTACAAATGGATATTTTGCAAGAAAATTAAACCTAATTATCTATTACAACCATATCGAATATTGTTCAAAATTGAAAAGAAAATAGTGCAAAAATGTAAATGGAAAAAGAAATGATTCTTGTTTGGATTTTTATGAAAGGGGTTTTAACCTAATTAAGAGAGATGATTAATTAAAAATAAATAAAACTAAGTTTAAACTAATTAAGAAATAAATTAAGTTAAAAATGTATTTTTAGGGTTTTTTGTATGGAAGGTTTTAAGTTAATAAAAATAAAATGAGAAATTAATTAATTTAAAGAAACCTAAATTCTAAGTTAATTTTAATTAAGAAAATAATATAATAAATAAACTTAAGTCTAAATATTTATTAATTAAAAAAAGTAAATTAATTTGTTTAAGAAAATATTTTTTAGTCTTTTTGTTTTATAAAGAGAAAAATAAATATGTACAAGTGTAAATAATAAATAAATATTTTTTTTAATATTTTAATAATAATAATAATAATAATAGTAATAAAAAATAATGAAGAAAGTAAAACCGAAATAAAATAAAAATGAGAAAAGAAATAAATGAAAATGAAATAAATAAAACAAAGTTGGGGCAAGCTGCAAAACTAAACAGGGGGTTAGAAAAAGAAAAAACATGGAAGGCCCAAAGGGGGAGGCCCAGCGCCGCTTGCTGAAGCAAAAAGAGAAGGGAAAATGTGAAAAATGAACAAAATGTTGCACGTTGGGTGTTGAACCCATGACCTTCCATACATACGTGCGCTACCTTTGCCACTGGGTTGGCTGTACATCTGTTAACTTAACTGAAATAATAAATACATAATACAAAACAAGTCCTGAATATGGAACTTCATCTTCAACCTCCAGCCAAAGCATCTGTAACTTCACCATTTCTCAACAAAAATGAAAGATGCAAACATGAAAGTTGCTCCATTTTTCCATACGAATCCAACCATATAAATATCATAAGCTATAAATCAAAGAGGAATGAGAATTTATAAAAGTACCAAATTCTGACCTAAATATTTCAGAAAGTTCAAACTCAAAATTCTCCTAGCTCAATCAAAATAAATGAAATATATGGACATGTATAGTTTCAGGGCAATGATGTCTACATTTTATCTTCACAAATGCAAGCTTAACAATTCCTAAATGAGAAGATAAAAGTTCAAAAAATATACCTCAAAACTGGAAATCGTGAAATGAGTTTGAGCTTGATTCAAGTTGTTGTGATGATCAGGTTAGCTTCCTTGAGTCTCTAGGAAGCTAATGCAATGCTTAGCTTGAGTTGTGAGTGGCTGAAATGGCCTGGAGAAGTCAAGTTACAGACCCTTGTTTTTGGTTATGGAAGTTATGGTAAATGGTGTTACAGTTCTGGAATAAGGATGGGGATGATTTGTATTTGATATGTAGGAGCTTTTGGAAGTGAAAGGCCAAGAAATGCACGAGGGAAATGGAGGTTTGATATGTAAAGTTAGAACTTGCAAAACAATGGTGTTTTGAGTCAATATCTGGCTAGAGGTAGTTTTGGTGGTTTTTAAAATAGTTCCTTTGCTTGCAATAGGATTTTGTATATGTATGGAAAAGGTTTTAGATCAAATGCACTCAATACTACTGAGTTTTAGCCTTTTGGCTCTAAAACTTGCTTTTGAAGAAAAGTGAAAAGACAAATCTCCAAGTATTGTACAATTACGTTCTGATTTCCAGAGGCCTTAGACACATTGCTTTTGGTTTATAGGGGTTGTGTGTGCAGAAAGAATAAGTTAGAAGCTCAAGACAAGTTGACTTTGTGATTAAAGCAACTTTTCAAGAATGAAATGGTAACTTTGTGCCATAAATGGAAATGCAACTTGGATAATGGCTCAAATGCTTGGAAAATGGCTCTATCAGTTATGTAAGCATTTAATTATGGAGTAACAAACAAGTTTGAGGCCTGAAAAGAAAATATTATGCAGCCTAAAATTGATTTGGTTCTTGTGTTCATCAAGAAATGACTTGTAATTCAGGTTTGAAAACCCTAACTTCTTGCCTTCGATTCTCCTTGCTCAAGAATGATCTTAATGAGTTCTTGAACATTTTGGAAAGCTTGTAACATCCTATACAACATCTATATTGGACATTATTGAATATTCATCTTGGAACTATGTGAAAAATTTCCATAAAGTTAGGTCAAAATCCTGCCTAAACTAGGGCAAAATTTCAGTAAGTTTCCAAGTTTCATGAACATGTATTCACAAAATGATAACTTGAAATCCATGCATTTCTAGGAGAAGTTGTGTTCTAAAATGATTTATATATCATTGATATCTACAACTTTCATGTTGGAAGTTTTCTTTGAATCATCTTCCATCATGGTGAAAATTTGGCTCAAAGTTATGAAAAAATATGAATTTTCCAACACTTAGAAAAATTTCTAAGTTTAGAAATTTTGACTATTCAACATGAAATCTTGACTTTTTGATTTATTGATGAACAAGTTTCATATTTTGACATTTTTTGATGAATTGTGACCTTTGATATTTGATTTTGACCAAAAAGTCAAAGTTTGACTTTTCAGTGTACAGTTGACTTTTGATCAGTTGACTGAAAATCAACTATCAATCAATTTATCTTGAGGAATGTTTTGAGCCATTCCATTAGGTAAAAATGATGCATTTGAATCCTTAAGATCATAACTTAAACCAATCAATCATTTGCTAGGTCAAAAATCAGAAATTGCACTTCCTTAGTCAAAACCCAAATTTTGACCATTTTTCCCTTTTGATGATCTAATCAATTTTCTTGAGGAATCATGATCAAAACTTTATCCGATGACATATATGAGTTTATAATGTTGATATGGATAAAAAATCATGAAGTTTGACTGTAAATTGACCACAGTTGACTTTTTTCCCCAATACAATTGATTTTAGGTCAACTAATCAATTGACTGAGCAAAAATGTGATCCAAGCCTTGAAACTTGACATGAGAAATCTTGAGAGTCCAAAATGATCCATGAAAGTCATATGAGGCATTATAAGTCCATTTTTCCTTGTGCAAACTCCAACCCTAATTTTCAGTCATCAGTGCTTGAGGAGGTGTCTTGACTGATCAACCCTTGTGCAGTCTTGAACCAAATGAGATCTTGTGAGAGATTACTTAAGAAATGAGAGGGAATATTTTGGGGTACAACAACTGCCCTGTTCAATCTTCTTAAACCTGAAGAGTTAGATTGGCGGATCCGCCACTCGTGACTAGAAGGTGGAAGATGATTGAACACTAGAGTGCCCCGAAATTTGCACTCGAAGATGGATTAGGAATGGGCTTATAGATGCCATTTGGATGAATGATGGTAAACACTGGTAGAAGTATCAGCAAAAATATTTGGTCGATTTATACTAAAACTTGATGTTTTACCTGTGGGAAAAAGGGTTAGTAAAATGCAGATGTATGCATGATGTTCACAAGATGAAGGAGATGATGTTAAATGCATTTTGTATGTATATGCTATGATGTATAAATGTGAGATGTATGTTTGTACAGGAAAATAAATCCCTGACTGCTGCTGAGGAGTTTTGAATCCCGGATTGCTATTGGGGATTAAGAGTATACATATCTTCAAATTTGTTGAAAGGATGCCTCCTCTGGGGATTGTCTTTTGAATGTTAGTTGTTATCTGGTTGGATCCAGGCTTCACAACTTGTTGAGGACGAGGAAGTCAAACTGCTATCTGGTCGTATCTAGGCTTCACAGTAACTTATTGGGGAAGAATAGATTATCTATTATTTGGTCAGACTCCAGGCTTCGCAGAAGATTTCTTGAAATTGAACTGTTATCTGGTCGGATCCAGGCTTCACAATAACTTGAAGTGGTAACTACTATCTGGTCGGGTCCAGGCTTCATGGTTTATACTATTATCTTGTCGGGTCCAGGCCTTATAGTGTCTTGCTGGGGATTGTAGCTAATTATTATTTGGTCGGGTCCAGGCTTCACAATAATTTGTTGGGGATAAGGAAGTTAACTCTTATCTGGTCAGATTCCAAGCTTCGCATTAACTTGCTAGAAAGGATGAAGTTGATATCTGGTCGGGTCCAGGATTTACAGACTTTGAGGTGGATGAAGTTAATTGCTATCTGGTCGGGTCTAAGCTTTGCAATAAACTTATCTGAAGAAGATAGGGTTGCACTAATATATGGTCGGGTCTAGGCTTTGCAATAAACTTGTTTGAAGAAGATAGGGTTGCACTAATATATGGTCAGGTCCAGGCTTCATAGTAACCTTGCTTGGGGATTTGGTTGTTAACTGGTCGGATTCCAGGTTTCACAACAAACTTTTGAGGGGAATTGTTGTCTAGTCGGACCCAGGCTTCACAATGACTTACTTGAAAAGATGAAATCGAGAACTGATATCTGGTCGGATCCAGGCTTCACAGTAAACTTGTTGGGTTAGAGGCAAACTCTACTGTGGAGAAGAAGTTAAACCCTAGTCTGATTGAGTTCATATTCTTCTATATCTTTGAAGAGTTGAACTATTATCTGGTCGGGTTTAGGTTTCATAGTATTTGAAAGTTGTACTACTATCTGGCCGGGTCTAGGCTTCATAACAATTTGAAAATTGTACTAATATCTGGTCGGGCCCAGGCTTCATAGTATCTTGTGGAGACAGTAAAGGTTTTGTTGACGACTTTAGTGGGGATTAAGGGTTATGGACCTATGATTTGTAATAATCTGAAAGGCAAACTCAAGCTGGAGAGTGTAGACTCAGTCGGGGAGGACAAACTTAGCTTGGGGAGGATAGACTCAGTTGGGGGTAACAAGCTCAGCCGGGGAAGATAGACTATGCCGGGGGAATACAGACTCGGCTGGGGAGGATAGACTAAGTTGGGGAATTTTGTGGTTCCTTGATTGTTGTATGTTGGGGAAATAAACCATGTTAATGAATACTTGATGAACTGCTGACGAGGTGAGTTCTTTGAAGAGATCCACAAGGCTTCTACTTGTAGTATTCAATACTTAGCTGGGAGAGAACTGCCAAGAGATTGAGACTCTGGCTAGAGATCAACCTATGCAAAGAGACTTTGTGGGTAACCTTGTTGAGGATTGGTTTATCGTAGCCGTTCTTGTGGGGATAATGCTAATGAAATAACTTTGTGAGGGGTATTCCATATACAATAAAGAGATGCTTGTTACTGCTTAGCAAGACACATGTGCCAAATAGTTTTAACTATGTTCATATGCATATGTTCGTTCAATTTTAGTCCTTGGCCAATTTTGCATTCAAAACAAATAAAGTTTGCACTTCAAAGTATATTTGTATTGATATTTTGCCCACGAATAGGCGTTTTGTACAAAGAAACGGAGATCCTAGTAAGAGGAAATCATCGAAAGGAAAACAAAGATTGAAAACAAAAACAAATAGCCATGTGAAAGTGATCTCATTGCATTCCAACTCTATTATTCCCCCAATGTCTTCGAATGCCCCTTGCCGTTGACAGAAGTTGATCGGATTGATCTTGGACTGTTTGAACTCGTACCTTGGTGATAAAGTTGACTGTGGTGATTCCAACAGGACATAGTCATACGCTTTCAATCCTTAACTTTTTCCTGGACCACCCTTTCTGGTTTTCAGCCCACCAGGATACCCATTTTTTCCCAAGTCTCCCTTTCGAGTTTTCAACTTGCCGGGTGTACAATCTTTTACATATATCCCTAATTTTTTCCCAAACCTTTTGGTTTGCCGGGATGCCCTTATTTTGCGTAGGTATGTCAACCTAGTGGGTCTCTTATGCATAGTATTTTTTAACTATGTCCGCGTTTATAGAATGTGGGAAGTCTTCACCATCCATGGTAGTCAACATCATGGCACCACCAGAGAACATTATCTTGACAACAAATGGCCCTTCGTAGGTGGGAGTCCATTTGCCTCTGGGGTTGCCTTGTGGCAGAATGATGCGCTTTATCACCAAGTCGCCAGCTTGATATACTCGATGCTTGATCTCCTTGTTGAAAGCTTTGATCATCCGTTTTTGGTACATATGACCATGACAAATAACAGCCAATCACTTTTCATCAATCAAGTTCAACTGATCCAATGTTGTCTGAATCCACTCGTCTTCGCCTAGGCCTGCTTCATTCATAATCCTTAGCGAGGGAATCTAAACTTTCACTGGCAAAAAAGCTTCCATGCCATAGACTAGAGAAAAAGGGGGTTCCCCACTTATGGCAAGTTCGAGAGTGTTGATAGCAATCTGCTTCCATGGTAGACCATTAATAGCCTGCCCGTAGGATTTTCATTGCCATCGTATGCCCACTGGAATGGGTTCCAAAAGTGCCTTCATGTAACTCGGTCATGATCTTTTCTGCTTCAACCTTGTCTATGCATCAAAGTAACACAGAGTCATGGTTGAGTTTGTACACGATGCCATTACTAAGGAAGAATTTAGCATAGAATCTCCTTAAGAACTTCTTGTCATTAACTGAAGCTCCTTCTGGATATTCTTGAGCCTCGAGATACTTCTTGACTTCGTGAAACCAAGGTTGGTCCACTACTTCTTCAGTATTAATCTCGTGACAGTGTGCTGGTTCCTCCATTCGCTCGATGGTGGTCTGTGGAGCCTCGTTATCCCAATTATATTTAAACATAAATGACATTGTGGCTAGAGCGTTTGCTAGCTGATTTTCCTCTTGCCGGAAATGCTCGAAGGTAATCTTCTCAAAATGTGGTAGCAATGTCAAAACATGTTCTTTATAAGGGATAATGTTAGGGTGTTTGGTGTCTCATTTCCCTTTGATCTTACTGATAACCAAAGCTGAATCTCCAAATACATCCAAGGATTTGATCCCCAAGTCTATGGCAGCTTTGAGACCGAAGATGCACGCTTCGTATTCCGCCATGTTGTTTGTACAATTGAAGAAAAGTCTGGCAATAAAGGGAGTATGACACCCTTCTAGAGATATGTGTACAACACCGATACCATTGCCAAGTGAGTTGGATTCCCCATCAAAGAACAGGGTCCATCAGGATCCTTGTTCAGGTCCTTCATATGGCCTAAATTCTTCACAGTTATTTACCGTCATGATGTCTTCATCTGGAAATTCGAACTTCATGGATTGGTAGTCTTGTATAGCTTGGTGAGCAAGGTGATCAGCTAGTACACTGCCTTTTATAGCTTTCTGGGTAGTATACTGTATGTCATATTCCGTCAGGATCATCTGCCATCTCGCTATTCTCCCAGAAAGAGTAGGCTTCTCGAAGATGTATTTTATCGAATCCATCTTAGATATCAACAAAGTAGTTGAGTCACCATATACTGTCTTAGCCGGCGAGAAACCCATGCCATAGCACAGCAAGTTTTCTTGAGCAGTGAATATCTTGTTTCACAGTCGGTAAACTTTTTGCTCAGGTAATAAATAACATGCTCTTTTCGGCCAGACTCGTCATGCTGCCCCAATACACACCCCCATTGAGTTTTCTAAAATAGTCATATACATGATCAATGGTCCTCCCTCGACTGGTGGCATCAAAACAGGTGGCTCTTGTAGATATTCTTTGGTTTTGTCAAAAGCAACTTGGCACTCGTCATTCCATTTGACTACTTGATCCTTTTTTTAACAATTTAAAGATTGGTTCACAAGTAGCTGTCAGGTGAGAGATGAATCTCGCAATGTAGTTCAAACGCCCCAAGAATCCTCTGACTTCCTTCTCAGTACGAGGAGTAGGCATCTCTTGTATCACTTTAACTTTGGCAGGATCTACTTCAATACCTTTGTTGCTGACGATAAAGTCTAGGATTTTACCAAACCGTACCCCAAATGTGCATTTGTTTGGATTCAACCTCAGCTTGTACTTCTTCAGTCTCTCAAACAGTTTTTGTAAGTGATCAAGATGCTTTTCTTCTGTTTGAGATTTGGATATCATGTCGTCCACATAGACCTCTATTTCGTGATGTATCATATCATGAAATAGGGCTACCATGGCACGCTAATAGGTTTCCCCAGCATTCTTCAGTCCAAATGGCATCACCTTATAGTAGAAAGTGCCCCACTGCGTGACAAACGTTGTTTTCTCCTTGTCCTCAGGCTCCATTTTGATTTGGTTGTAACCTGAGAATCCGTCCATGAAGGAAAACACTTTGTGTTGTGCCGTATTGTCAACTAGAATATCAATGTGGGGGAGTGGAAAATCATCCTTAGGGCTTGCCCTATTCAAATCTCTATAGTCCACACACATTCACACTTTTCCGTCCTTTTTGGGCACGGGAACAACATTGACAACCCATTGGGGATAAGATGTGACAGCCAAGAATCCAAGATTGAATTACTTCATGACTTCTGCTTTAATCTTTTCTGACATATCAGGCCTCATGCGGCGAACCTTTTGCTTTACTGGCGGACAATCCTCTCTTGTAGGCAGACGATGTACCAAAATAACTACATCAAGTCCTGGCATGTCTTCATACGACCAGGCAAAGACTTCGACATAATCGTTTAACAACTGAATCAGACGCTCCTTGATACTGGGTTCCAGATTGGCACCCACCTTGACCTCTTTTTTGTCTTCTTCGGTACCTAAGTTAATTGTATCCATGGGTTCTTCGTAAGGCTGAATGGTTCTCTCTTCTTGTTGTAGTAGTCTGGCAAGTTCCCCTGGTACTTCACAATCTTCCTCACCTTCGTCTTTGGCTTGATAGATTATATTCTCAGAGTCACAAAAGGCCATAGCAGTATCGTCACAAATGGGATACCTAATGGATGTATACCTGCATTGTGAGTGTGAGTGTGTGTAAGGGTATAAATATCCTTGAAGAAAATAAAAAATGTAAAAACAAAAACAATGAGCAGAAAAGTTTGTATGTGAAAACGTCCATGATTCATTGATGTCATATGAAAATGAGATAATAACCCTTACAAATGGACCATTGTGCCTCGGGTAAGACACAAGGTTTTAAGAGTGAGAATTGTTTTAATATTACAGATCCAATAAAATGTAAAGACAAATTACTGTGGAATAAAAGTGATCGGGACAAAATATCTAGCCTCCCAGTTGTTGAGCCCTCCACTGACAGTTGGGAATATCCAGTCCTCTAAGTCATAGTTATCTTCATCTCCTTCTATGGTGTTGACCTCGCGGTTGCTGATCTTCAGGGGTGGTCCTTCGGCAGAAGCGCGACGTACAGTCTTCTGAGCACTTGAAGTGAAACCCAGGCCAAACTTGTCAGACTTATATGGGATATCTGGGAGTTATCCCCAGATAGTGCACCCACCTTCTTCTACCACTGCTTTGGTATCCTTCAGAGATGACATCAGAGTGGAGGCCTTGTGATCTTGGGAACAACCTTGGTTACTTCCATATCTTGCGGGACCTCTTCAAAATGTTGGAATGGAGTTTCAATAAATTCACCATCTAATTCCATATATCTTAAGGAATTGAGATGGCTGATCATGTACTCTTCTTCTCC
The DNA here is from genome assembly GCA_948472305.1 of Vicia faba. Lineage (NCBI taxonomy): Eukaryota > Viridiplantae > Streptophyta > Magnoliopsida > Fabales > Fabaceae > Vicia > Vicia faba. The sequence goes on along the minus strand of OX451740.1, from coordinate 1,189,489,981 downwards.
ATGAACGATTATAATCTTCCCTTGAATCAGATATTTCAGCATTTGGTGCAACGTAGAAGTGACAGCGCCAACATTGTGAATCCATGGTCGGCCTAGTAAGCAGTAATATGAGGGACGAATATCCATTACGTAAAAAGTTGAATCAAAAGTTTGTGTTCCAACTTTTATCGGAATGTCTACCTCCCCATGTACCATCCTCTTCGAGCCGTCAAAAGCCGTTACTACTATGTTACTTGGCTTCAATGTCAATCCTTCACAGTCAAGCCTATCAAGAGTTTTTTAGGAAATACATTCAGAGATGAGCCAGTGTCTACCAAAACATGAGCCAGGGTTGTGCCTCTACATTCAACCGAGACATGCAATGCCTCATTATGCTTCCTTCCCCTTGGCGTTAAATCAGCGTCTGAAAAACCTAGACCATTATCTGCAGTTAGGCTGGCTACGCAGTCTTGAAACTGATCGGCAGATGTCTCTTTGGGTACATGGGAAGTTTTCAGGAATTTTACCAAGGCTTTTGCATGCGCCTCGAAACATAGTAGTAATGCCAGCATGGAAATTTTAGAGGAGGTTTTCCCCAGTTATTCAACTACATCGTAGTCGCTTACTTTTATTATCTTTAGAATTTCCTCAATCTCTTTCTGGGAGGTCTCAGGGATATCCAATGATTGTGTCTTCGTCTTGATAGACTTAACTAGAACACCTTTTCCTTGAGTCTCGATTAATTTGGTTGCAGGAGTGTTGGTAGGAACGATAACAGGGGTTGTAACAGCTTTGTCAGTTAGAGTATTGGCTGAGATGATTGTAGGACCAAGAATAGCTTTTGGAGGAGTAACAACATGAATGATTACGGGTCCAGAAACTGCTTTTGGGGGAGCAATTTCTGGAGAGAATATCCTTCTGCTTCGGGTAGTCTTGCTAGTTCCTGCAATATTACTGATATCGGAGTTGACTTTCTCGGAGCTTGAATCTCCGGCGGCTGGGAAGTCCTGCTTGATACCATGGTAGTAGACATCCCCTCCATAATTCCATGGTATGGTTTTGTCTGACGAATATGGGACTGGTCTAGGCATTATAATTATTAAAGGAGTTGCTTTCAGAACTTATGTAATTCTAACGGGACTTTTGGTGGAGACCCTGGAAGAATTGGCGGAAATGGTAATGATAGAAACATCTTCAAAAGGAACAGGTGGAACAGAAGTCTTCTCGAATAAAATTTCATTGTTATCTATTAGGCACTAAATGCATGCTTTCAACAAAGAACAGTTGGTTGGTAAGGACAAACAGAAATGGAAAACTTCATCACAGCTCGAGAACACACCAGGATTCAACAAGTTCACTTTAATAGTCAGAAGTGGGGTCAGAAGTTCATCAACTGAAGTAACAAAAATTTCTTCTTCAATGGCATTGGTATTATTGCCATGTCTGTGCATAGGGGCAGAAATGACATTTGGCTTTTCGGGAGCATCAAATTCAATCTCTTTTGCTTCAATGAGGTCTTGTATTTTGTTCTTTAGAGCCCAACAGTTATTAATGTCATGGCCGAGACTTTCAGAGTGATATGCGCAACGGGCATTGGGATGATAGTGAGGAGATGTTGTGTTAGGGTTCTTTGGAGCTTCTTTCAAGGTCACCAAATTGGATCTTAGTAATGCGGTAATACCTGAGATGGGGTCATGTTAATTCTGGTGAATTGTCGGACTGGCCTTTCCATCCTTGGTTGGTTATTTCTTTGCTGATCAGGCGTCGGTTTAGGAATCATAACAGCCCCCACTATTGGTCGGCGTTCAGCCCTATCTTGATTTCTCTGAGGGTAAACAATAACCACTTCTTTCTTTCCGATAAATGGCTTCCTTATGGCAGCAGAGGAGAATGTATCTTTCTGAATCTTCCCACTCTTTATACCGGCTTCTACCCTTTCTTCGTTAAATATTAGTTCAGTAAAACCTGCAGATGAACTTCCAATTAAATGATTGAATAAGGGACCAGACAACATGCCCAAGAACATGTCTACCAATTCTCTCTCAGATAGAGGGGGTTGAACTCTTCCGGCCAAATCTCTCCATTTTTGCACATAGTCCTTGAAACCTTCATTGGAAACCATGGCCATACTCCAGAGTTGAGTACGGGTAGGCACAAGATCGGCATTGTAGTGGTATTATTTGTAGAAGGTTGCAACAAGATCTTCCCAGTTGTGTACCTGGATATCCTTGATGTTTTGTTCAAGAGCCATTTCTTTACTTGCTGAAATAAACAACGAAGAAGATAAGAACCCTGCTTTGAGACCTGCTTATGCAATGAGATGCATGATATTCTTATGCAATGTTTTCAGGGACCTTATTGGATTTAAGCTCTTTTAAACAAAATAAGAAACAAAACCTTTTATTAGCAAGTTTTTAAAGAAACAAAAGATTACACAAGGAAAAACATTGAAAGGAAATTCTAAACTCCTAAGTCCCCCATGGGCGCTTCCTCTTGGTGTTGAGGTTCCTCTCTTTGTGAAGCTGCTTTATTAATTCCAGAACCTTCTTCTCACTTGCATAGAATTGAGCCTCAAAAGTATCTCGTTCTCCCTTGAGATGGATCCAAGACTTTTGCAACTCTTCAAAGTTGGTTGGCATATCAGGATGGAGAATGATACGGGACTCACTCCCTTGAACAACAAGTTCCAAGATCATTGGTAAGATGTAATCATATGGCATCATAAGACTTTGAGCTCGAGCTCGCACCCATTTGAGGTAAGGTTCCAAAGGGATGGAGTTCTTGCGCCCCAAATTCATACTATCAGTCTTCTTAACAATTCCCCAAGCGCGGATGGACCTCTGACGATAATTTTGCAAATCATCTGAGTAGTTGAACACAATACCCTGGATGAGCATATCCGGTGGACCATCTCTATGTGCATAGCCAAACTAACATAGTGCTAAAGAAGGATTGTAGGTGATGCCTCCCCTAATGCCCAGAAGTGGCACATTAGGAAATTCTCCGCAGCGATCAATAAAAGAAATGTCTTCTTGAGAGCAAGGACACCAATGGATGTCGGAGTGAGAGAGAGACATTAGTCTTTGACTCCACCTTAAGCCTAAATCATTATGTATTATTGACCGAGGAAGGTGCAAAACAAACCACCTATATAGCAGAGGGGTGAAACACATGAGAGTTTCTTGCTTCTTCAGAGTACGAGTATAAAGAGAATGTAGGATATCCCCAAGCAATGAAGGAACCAGATTGTGAGCAAGAAAAATGTTGATGGCATTCACATCTATAAATTGATCTGAATTAGGAAACATGACCAACCCATGGATCAAGAGGGCTAAGACATCTTCGAAGGCATGATAACTCATAAAATCTAGGAAAATTTGAGCATTCTTCATCAGAAAATTTTCAAGGAGACCCTTAACTTCACTTCTTTTTTCCCAATTGGACTCAATGTCAGATGGTTTCAAGTACAAAGCTACGACAACATCTTCAGAAGTTGGGTCTTGTTCGAAACCAGTGAAAGGTACTTGCTTCAATATAGGTAAACCAAATAACTTAGAGAATTTCTCCAGTGTAGGTACCAGTTGATAATTGGGGAATTGAAGCAATGATGCTTAGGGTCAAAGAATTGGAATAAGACACTCATCAAACCTTCGTCAAACCCGGTGGTAACCAAACTGAGTAAGTGACCATATCTTTTTTGGAATGACGAATCCTCGGGAACTTTCAAGACTAATTCCTTGAGCTTGGGAGGAACTTTTGTGAAGTGAATCCGGATGGTTTTTCTGCGGCCTGAATTCATATCCTACAAAATAGCAAAGAGGTAAATCCAACAGGTCCTTGAAATGATTAGTACATATGAATGTCATGATATTTATAATGTCATGATTATGCTAAAAATCCCAGATAAACACAAGCAAATCACACAATAGACCTTAGGTTTAAAGGCTTTCATGAGGTTTTAAGGTAAGTACCCTCTTGAATGTTCAGTTGGCTCAACCTGTCCTATTAATAGTAACCAGGTTCTAATCGAGTATCAACCAATCTTCGATCGGAACCAAAGTCAGTTATCTCACTACTTCCTAATGGCAAGGATGAGTCAATTAAAGGTTCTAAAGGTCAGTTAGCTCTTAGTGACACTATGAGGAAGCCTAATGTTATCTTTAATTTACTCAAGGAACATTAGTACAATCTAAAGTATCGCGCTAACGTAGCCACCACTTCGTCCGCAATGGTCTACACCGTACAACCTCCATGGTTTATTTCTACTTACCTAATAAGGTGCCCCAGATCCGGGTGTAGGATCTTTTAGTAACAACCCAAGCAAACCCTCAAAAGTAAAGCAAACAAAGCACAAAAAAGCAATTTAAAAATGAACTAACTCTAAAGTAAACCCCACTTTTATTTATATTCCCCAGCAGAGTTGCCTGTTCTGTGATACGGTGGCAGAACCGACTGTTATATAATGGTTTTTCATTTTGTATTCGAAAATGTGCGGTTAGCAACAGTCGCCACCTACTTTTCTTTTATCCAACAAAGGAAAGGGTGAAAATAACAGAAAAAGACCTTTTCGAGATTTTTTTCTGAGTAAGGGGGGTAGATTATGGAAAGGGAAGGTGTTAGCACCCTTTCCATCTGTGGTTTTCCACGGGCTCTTATTGGTTTGCTCATTTTTAAAATACCTTTGTGCTTTGTGTTTAAAAATGTTTTGAAAATGCCTTAGTACGACGAACTTTGTAATGTTTCTCGGGATAGCGGAGAAAGTATACAAAGTGTTTTGAAATTGTTTTTGAAAAAGAAGTTTTCTGTGTAAGTGCAAAATGTTTGAGCAAACTTCTAACATCTATCTACTTTGTTACTCAAAAAGGGTCATTCTTTTCCTATTTTCCTTTAGACAATGCTATCCTACTATTAGTGAGTAGGTCGCCTTATCGTTGGATGTTGAGGGACAACCGAAGGGACGTTTTACAGTCATAAAGGCAACATAAGGAGACACTTTAGCAATTTCGTTTGAGGGACGAGATCATTTACCGAAAGGCAACACTGTAGGGTCATCGAGGGACTATGATATTTTGATTTTACAGGTGTTTGCTAAAGCGTCTCCATTCTCGAGGGACATGACTGCTTTATTTTCTGAAAGGCAACCAAAGCAGGGATACCCTAGAGGTGCATATGTGCATATGTATTCAATTCAGTTATTTTTTGTCTTTTTATTAGTGTGATACGGTGGGAGAACTGACTTGAGGGTTTTGCAATTGATCACAAATATTGCGGTTAGCAAGAGTCGCCACCGACTTTTCATTTATCCAAAAGGAAAGGTGAAAAAGCACAGGAAAGACCTTTGAGATTATTTCTTGAGTTCGGGGGGTAAATTATGAAAAGGGAAGCTATTAGCACCCTTTTCATCCATGGTTTTCCATGGGCTCTTAGTTACTTGCTAGATCACTTGCTTTTGTTTGAAATTGTGCTTTATGTGGTTTTTGGAAGTATTTTGTAAAGAGGCCATTGTTTAGGCAATATTTTTAATGATTCTCGTTCGTAAGAATGTATACAAAGATGTTTGATCTTTTGAAAATGTTTTCAATTTTGTAAGATGTTTGAAAGTGTATGTGATTGTTTTGAAAATAGCAAGGATGTTTTGTTTGAAATTGAGCAAGTAATTAGGAGCAATCTACCTAATCAAATGTCTTTCTTGTTCATTTTCTTTTCCTTTGACATTGTTGTCTTACCATTGATTTGGTAAGCAACCCTATCTTTGGATGTAAACGGGACGAGCGTGGGTCATCGTATAACCATGATTAGCAATGTTGCAAGGTATCTTAGCATTATTTTTGAGAGACTAAGATCATTTGAAAGGCAACTTAGATAACGTCATCGAGGGATTATGATCTTGTATTTGCTTGTTTTTGTTAAGATACCTCACATGCGTAATATGACCATTTTTGTATAAGGCAACCAAGTGGAATAACCCTAGGGGTGCTTGTGTGCATGTGTGTTGTTTTCGTGCTTGATTTTGTCTTGAATTAGGGTTTTCTAAGTATTGGTTTTAGTCTTTTCATACAAACCCTAATTACTAGCATTTGTAAATAAAGCGATAAATTGCGGAATTTAAAATTACTACGCTATTACAATACTTATGGGAAGGGGGTGTACAAATTACCAATGGGGATTTTGCAAGAAAATTAAACCTAATTATCTATTACAACCATATCGAATATGTACAAATAATTGAATAAATATACAAATACAAGAATATAAAGAAAGAGAGATGATTTTTGTTTGGTTTTTATAAAAAAGGTTTAACCTAAACCTAATTAAAAATGATTAGTTAAAATTAAAATAAAATTGACTTAAACTAATTGAGAAAAGAAATTAAATTAAAAAAAGATTTTTTTGGTTTTTTTATGAAGAAAAAGGGTTTTAAGTTAAATAATAATAAAAAGTAAAAAATAAATAATTAAAAGAAAAACTAAATTCTAAATTAATTTTAATTAATAAAATAAAATAATTATTAAACCTAAGTCTAAATATTTAATTATTTAAAAGAGAAATTAATTTGTTAAAAGAAAATGTTTTTAATATTTTTTTGTTTTATAAGAAAATAAAATGAATAAGAGTAAATAAAATATTTTTTTTGGATTTTTTCATGTTTAATGAGAATAATAATAATAATAATAATAATAATAATAATAATAATAATAATAATAATAATAATAATAGTAATAAATAAAAATATTAAAGAAGAAATAATAAATAAAAAAGAAAATAGTAAAAGAAATTGGGCCAGGGGTGCACAAGTAAATCAGGGAGTTAGTAAAAGAAAAAACATCATCAGGCCCAAGCTGGAAGTCCAGGCGTTGCTTGTTTGGAAACAAAAAAAGTGAAAAAATCGTGAGAAATAAAAAAGGTAGCACGCTGGGTGTTGAACCCATGCCTTCTAGGTTACCAGCGTGCTGCCTTACCACTGGGGTGGCTATACATCCGTTTATATAAATGAAACAATAAATATGTAAGGAAAAACGTGTTCTGAAGACTTCATCTTCAACCTCCAGCCAAAGGACCTGTATCTTCTTCATTTCTCAACAAAAATGATAAGTTCAAGCATGAAAGTTGTGGCATTTTTCCCACGAATCCAAACATATAAACAACTTAAGCTAACAATCAAAGATGAATGAGAATTTTTCTAGCCCTAATTCAAAACCTAAAAATTGCAGAAAACTTCAACCCTAAAATTCTCTAAGCTCAGGCCATATAAATGTAAACTATGAATATGTACAGCTTCATGGCAATGGTATATACATTTTATCTTCACAAATCAAACTCAAATGATGCCTGTATGAAGAGATAGAAGTTTGAAACCTTACCTCTTGCAGCTGGCGTCGTGAATGGAGTTTGAGCAACTTTGGAGATGGCCTGATGATCTGTTTAGCTTGGCTGGACCTCATTGAGTGTATTCCAACTATTACTCTACTTTGAAAGTCCCTGAATCTCCCTACTCAAGTCAACCTGCAAGCTTGATATTTGAAAATGGTGGATAGTGATGTAGGGGTTACATTCTTGAAACAGGGGCCTGGATCAGTTGTGTATGATGTATGTAAGGTGTTTGAATGATTAAGAATCAAAACGCACGAGTGGAAATGGAGATGGAGAGTTTTGGCTCAAAACTGTCAAGTTGAGCAGTCTTGTGTAGAAAAGGTGTTTAGGACAGTTTTTTTATGCTTGAAATCGTGCATTAGCTTGCAATAAACTTGTTAATATGTATGGAAAATATTAGAGCACAAAATCACTCCAGGTTTGAGTTATAGCGTTATGGGTCTATAACTTGCTTTTGAAGAAAAGTGAAATGAAAAATCTCAAATGTTGTACAAGCATGTCCTGAGCTTCTCCAGGCCTTAGACACCTTGCTTTTGGATTATAGGGGTTGTGTGTGCAGAAAGAACAAGTTAGAAGCTCAAGACAAGTTGACTTTGTTATTAAAGCAACTTTTCAAGAATGGAATGGTTACTTTCTTCCAAAAATGGCAAATTGGCTTGGACAATGCTTGGAACACTTGGATAATAGCTCAAAAGAAAGTGTAATCTTATGATTATGGAGATTTATTGAGGTTTATAAGCCTTCAAAACAAGATTGTGCAGCAAAGGTTTGAAATTGGATTTTTGTTCATCACAAAAATGCCTTGTAATTCAAGTGACAAAACACCAACTTCATCTCTTTGATTATCTCTACTCAAGAATAATCTAAAGGAGTTCTTGGAAATTTTGGAAAGCTTGCAATGTGCTCTACAATCCATCTTTGAATTGATTTTGAATATTCCCCTTGGAACTATGTAAAATTTTTCCATGAAGTTAGGTCAAAAAATCTGCCTAACTAGGGCAAAATTTCACTAAGTCTTTTTTAGTTCATGAGCATGTATTCATAAAATTATAACTTGAGATCCAAGCACTTTTAGGAGAAGTTGTGTGAGGAAAAGTTTTAGATTTCATGGAGATCTACAACTTTCATGTTGGAAGTTTCTTTTGAATCATCTTGCATCATAATGAAAAAATTGCTGAAAGTTTTGAAAAAATAAGAAATTTTTTACACTTAGAAAAATTTCTAAGTTTAGAAATTTTGACTTTTCAAAATGAAATCTTGATTTCTTGATTTCTTGATGAACAAGTTTCCTATTTTGACATGTTTTGATGAATTGTGATCTTTGGTGCTTAAATTTGACCAAAAAGTCAAAGTTTGACTTTCCAGTATACAATTGACTTTTGATCAGTTGACTGTAAAATTCATCTATCAAACCAATGGATTTGCAATATTTTGAATGATGTCATTAGATCAAAATTATGAAATTGGACTCTTGAGATCATTCCTTTAACCAATTGACCATTTGCTAGGTCAAAAAATCAGAAATTTCCCTTTCTCAATCAAAACCCTAATTTTGACTATTTTGCCCTTTTGGAGATTTGATCAAATTTATTGAGGAATTATGGTCAAAACTTGATCAAATGATACATATGAGTCTAAAATGTTGATGTGGATAAAAATTATGAATTTTGACTGTAAATTGGCCATGGTTGACCTTTTCCCCAATACAGCTGATTTTTAGGTCAACTGTTCAATTGACTGATCAAAAGTGTGATCCAAGGCTTGAAACTTGACATGAATAATCTTGGGGGTCCATAATGGTCCATGAAAGTCATATGAAGCATTGATAGTTCAAAAATCCTTGTGCAAACTCAAACCCTAATTTTGGTCATCAGTGCATAAGGAGGTGTCTTGAGCTGATCAAAACCTAGTGCAGTCTTGAGCCCAAGGAGATCTTGTGAGCAAATTCTTGATAAGTGAGAGGGCAAATTTTTGGGGTACAACAATTAGGTTAGCTAACGTTTGGTCATTAGTCTTTCCATACACGCCTATTTACTAACAATTAATATTTGCGGAAATTAAAATTGAGAAAATTTAAATCCTAGACTATTACAACGCCTTGGGACAATTACATAAAAAAGTGCAAGGAAATAAAATGCGGAATTTTAAATCTAAAGTATTACATCCCATTATTATTTAAATTATTATAAAAAATGCGAGAATGGAATAAATGCGCGCAAAATTGAAAAGACGTCTAAAAGTCTAAGAACTATAAAAATAAAAATTCTTTCTCTTTGTTTTTTTTAAATAATAAGCTAAATTAAATTTAATTAATTAATTAAAAAAAAAGGAAAATACTAAGAATTAATTCTAAACTAATCTAATATACTTGACATTTATTTATAAAATAATGGGGTCAAAAGAAAACTTATGTCTAATTATTTTTAAATTTATAAAACAAACTAAAACTTAATTGATACCTAAAACTTAATTAGAAAAGTAAATTAACTAAGAAAAAAATAACATCTAAGTTTTTTTGTTTTTTATAATAAAAAGAAAATGATATAAATAAAATTAATTCTAATTCTATTTCATTTTAATTTAAAAAAAGGGTTAAGGTTTAATTAATTAATTGAATTCAAAATTAATTATTAAAAAAAAGCTAAAGCCTAAATTTTTATGTGATTTTATAATTAAATAAAAAATATTTTGAAATTAATAAACTAAAAGAAATAAATAAAAAATGAATGGGCCAGGCTGATTAGTAAAACAGGGGGTGTGCTGTTTAAAAAATGCGTTAGGCCCAATGGAAAGCCCAACTTGCTCAAAAAAAACCTGCAAAAGAGAAATGTCAAAAGAAATAAAACAAAATGCAACAATCTGGGATTGAACCCAGGACCTCTAGCCATACACACACACGCTTCACCACCAGACCAATTTACATTCGTGTATATAAAAGAGAACAGTAATATATATATATATATATATATATATATATATATATATATATATATATATATATATATATATATATATATATATATATATATATATATATATATATATATATATATATATATATATATATATATATATATATATATATATATATATATATATATATATATATATATATATATATATATATATATATATATATATATGAAGCGGGTGTATTATGCTAAGCTGTACACGCGCACGCTCCAGGTGGAACCCTGAAGTTTGAATGAACCAATCAGGGTTGTTGATCCTGCCACGCATGCTCCTACCTGAGTCAACTGGCCAGAGGGACGCCAGAGTCAAACTCCGGTCGTCTTCTCCGGGATGTCAAACTGCAAAACCTGCAAACGAGGCTACCCCCCCCCCCCCAAATCAACCCTCCCGATTCCATTTCAGGGGTTTGTTTATCCTGAAACGACCTGAATTGGGAGATATAACGAAGAACATAGATCGTGCCCTAGAAAAGGTACGATCTTGTTCTGGCCCCCTTCCTTATATACTTTACGTTAGATATGTCCTATAGGCTACCCTGAATACAAATCCAACACTGAAAGAGGTTAGTTCATCATGAAAATAAAAAATATGAATTCAAAAAGTTACCAACAATGAGTGTTTCAGTTTGGTGCTTCTGGGCGTGAGATTTCTTGAACAAAGATTGACACGTGCTCCTGGGAATTTTGGGATGTGAATGGAGGGCTTATGCTAGACTGAAACAGGCTGGGATTGTCTGTTTGGATTTTCATGATTTGGATGATTTTTGCAAATTTGTTGGAGCTTTTAGTACAACATATCTGTGTGCATTTAGCTTGCCAAGGTGATGTATTTATTGGGTAGAAGGGAGAGACAAGGTTATGTGGAAAGAATCAATGCCATAACTCATGTTTTAGAACTAAAATCCAACAAATTAAAAAGCTTCCAAATTTGCCAAAACTTTCCCTTTCCATGCTAGCATGTGTCTGGACATTTGTGCACGAAAAATGGGCCTCAAGACTGACCCAAAACACTAGCCCACATGTCCAAAATATTAACCTATTATTTTATGCATTTATTTTGTATTTATTTAATTTTTAAATTAAAAAAATCAAAATAAATTTAAATAAAATCAAAGGCATACAAAAATGGATTTATAGGTCCTTTATAAGGTCATGAGAGTGTTTGAAGTCCAAAAAGTTATGCCATTGCCCTAAAATTTCAAATTTGCTCAATGCATTATTCTTGAATTTTCTAAGATTTTCCCAACTTGGGCAATTTTCTAAGATTTTCCCAACTTGGGCAATTTAATATCTCTTTTGACCAATTTTGCATTTGAAGACTTTATCTTGATGTAAATGGTCTTGATAAAAAGTGTCTTTTGTTGACTTTCTGAAAATGACCTGTAATGTACGAGCTCATATATTTCAAATGGTGACTCTATTGAACTTGTGGGATGAAGAGAAGTTGTATGGTATTGGATTCTCTTCAAAATGAGCTTCGTTGGGAAAATTTATAATAAAGTATGAGAATGTTATGCCTGGTCAACATTTGGTTGACTTCTTCTATAGAAACCCTAATTTAGCCATTTTTGAGTTTTGATGAGTTAGGGGTATTTCTTGAGGAATCATGATCAACCCTTGATCAAATGATGAGTATCACCTCAAAATTTTGATGTTGACCAAAAATCTTGAAGTTTGACTGTACATGGGCCATAGTTGACTTTTGACCTAACATAGTTGATTTTCCAATACTTGAGCAATTGATTGAGCAAACTTATTGTGAAAGGCGTGAAACTTGGAATGGATAATATTGAAGGCATATTGGGACCACGGGAAGCATTTGAAACCATTGGAACTCAACCATCTTGATGAAAATTGAAACCCTAGTTAGGGGCTCATTGCTTTAGGAGGAGAATTTGTCTGGTCAATTCTTGCTCAACCTTGAGCAATTGAGGACCTCTAGGAGTATTCTTGTGTGAAAATGGGAGGACAAGTTTTAGGGTACAACAGCTGCCCCTGTTCAATCTTTTTGGACCTAAGGGTGTAGATTGGCTTGTCTGCCTTTTGTGATCTGAAGGTAAAGGATGATTGAACACTAGAGTGCCCAGAAATTTGCACTCGTCTGAAGTGATACTGTTGGTGAATAATATCGGGAATGGGCTTACATAGGCCATTTGGAAAAGATGACAGAATAATGTCGGAGATGGGCTTAAGGATTCCATCCACAGAACATGATGGAGAGTCTTCAGAGATGGGCTTAAAGATGCCATCAAAAGTAGACACTGACTTCATAAGAATTCTCTTTGTGGGGATTCATGTTCCTGTTGTCTGAGGAGGAGTCCGCTGCAAAATGTTTTAGGGGAATGGAGTCTATGAGCTTCGGTTGTCCATTACTCTATTGGGAAGTTATCTCTTAAAATCAAACTGTTATCTGGTCGGGATCCAGGCTTCACGACGACTTCTTGAGGACAATAAGACTGACTGCCATCTAGTGATATTCTAGGCTTCACAACGACTTATTGGGGAATATGAAATTAACTGCTATCTGGTCAGTTCCAGGATTTGCAGTAATTGTGGACATTTAACTGTTATCTGGTCGTATCCAGGCTTCAGCAGTCTGAAGAAATTAAGTTTTTATCTGGTCGGGTCTAGGCTTCAACTTGAATCTGAGGTATACTTTATCTGGTCGAGTCCAGGCTTCAGCGGTTTGAAGAAATTAAGTTGTTATCTGGTCGGTCCAGGATTTAACTTGAATCGGAGGTATACGGCTATCTGGTCGAGTCTAGGCTTCAGTGTCATAGGTTATACTATCATCTGGCCGGGTCTAGGCTTCATAGTAATTAATAAACTGCTATCTGGTCGGACTCCAGGCTTTACAGTATCTTTAACTAGATAAGAATCAAAAAAGCTTAGGGTAAATTTAACTGAACCAGAGAAAGTATCTATCAAAAAAGAATCAGTAATAAATCAATGGTCGATTTGAACTGAACCAGCAGAGGTCTTGATTTATCTTTGACTGGATAAGAATCAAGAAAATCTTAGTGTCGATTTAACTGAACCATAAAAAGGTCTTGGATTGTCTTCAACTGGAATAGAAATCAGGAAAATATTAGTGTCGATTTAACTGAACCAGAGAAGGTCTTGAATTAACTTTGACTGGAATGGGAATCAGAAAAATCTTAGTGTCGATTTAACTGAACCAGAGAAGGTCTTGAGTTAACTTTGACTGGAATGGAAATCCGAAAAATCTTAGTGTCGATTTAACTGAACCAGAAAAAGGTCTTGAATTATTTTCAACCGGAATAGAAATCAGGAAGATCTTAGTATCAATCTAACTGAACTAGAGCAAAATCCCGAGAACATTTTTTTGAGGAAAATGCTGAAGTAGCCCTTCGTCAGACGTAGCCTTTGAGAAGACTACCAGGTCATGTAAGTAGTCAACGGTGTATGTTGATTTGATCTTTCTTAAAAAGGTAAAGAGTTAGTCGTATGCAATGTCATGATATATGAAATGCATTGTGTAATGATGTTCTCAAAGTAAATGAGATTATGTTGTATGCAATATATATGCGCATGCCATGATGTATGAACATGGGAGGCTGTTGCAATATTTCCTAGTCTGAGAAAATAAATCCCTGACTGCTGCTGGAGAGTACTGGGAAGATGAATCCCAAACTGCTGTTAGGAAAGTAATTCTTTCATTCCCGCTAGGGATGATGAGCAGAGATGATTTGCTGGGGATTTCCTCTTTCCGTTTGAGGATATTTTGTCGGGGATCTTTGACTCTTTCTTGAGAATGACTATGGGGATCAAGATGTTTTGTCAGAAGATTTTACCGATGTAGAGGAAAAAAACTCTGTTGGGCGATAAACTTCTGCGGTTAGAGAAATAAACTCTACCGGGTATAAGGCTTTATAAACTGTTCAAGATTATAAAACCCAGCTGGGGAGTACAGATTTCAGCTCTCTGAGGGAACTTTATTGGGGGAAGTAATTCCTTTTTGGGGAAGAAAACATCAAAATCTTGGTTGTTTCCACTTTATGAGGAACATAGACGTCACTAGATCGTATGCTAAGGATGAAGTGGTGAATTTGTCCCAAGACGTCTCTGCCCTTGTACCTGTTGGAAGGAGTAACTGTCGGGGCTACAAACGGCTTTTTTAGACTTTGCCCCGTTTCTTAAAGTCATTAGTAACTATCTTTCTATTTCTTATGCAAGTATTTGTAAACAATAATGATATTCAAATGCATATGTCAAAAATAATCACTGGACGTTTTTAAACAACAAAATAGAAAAATAGAAAATAAATAGTTTCGTACTTTCAAAGAAATAATTTGCATTGATTTTTGAAGGTCGCCCATAACAGGCATTTTTGTACAAAGAGACTGACGTTCTAGAAGGAGAATGCCGCCGTGAAAATGAAAACTAAACAAGATAGTGTACAAAGAGAAACAACTATGTGTAATAATCCCATCAAGTTTCAATTCTTCTATTACCGTTATGTCTCTAAGTGTCTCATCACTTTGCTACTTGTCCGAAGCTGACTGGATTGGTCAGTACCGTTTGAGCTTGATAGTTGATACTGAAGTCTGGTTGCAAGGTGATCCAATGGGACATCGTTGTACGCTTTAAATCCCTAACTTTTTCCTGGACCACCCTTTCGGGTTTTCGGTCCACCGGAATACCGTTTTTTCCCAAGCCGCCTTTTCAAGTTTTCGACTTGCCAGGTGTATAGATTTTTTTTGTATTTACCCCTAATTTTTGCCTGAACCCTTTTGGTTCGCTGGGATGCCCTTATTTTTCTTAGGCCAGTCAACCTAGTGGGTCTTTATTCATGCGTAATATCTTTTCACTATGTCCGCATTCACAGGGTGAGGAAGATCGTCACCATCCATGGTGGTTAGAATCATGGCTCCACCGAAAAATATACTTTTGATTACAAATGGCCCTTCGTACGTGGGAGTACATTTTCCCCTGGGATCACCTTGTGGAAGTATGATGCACTTGATTACCAGATCATCCACTTGATATACCTGACGTCTGACCTTTTTGTTAAAAGCCTTGATCATTCGTTTTTTGTACATCTGACCATGACAGACAGCAGTAAGCCTTTTCTCATCAATCATATTCAGTTGGTCAAGTCGAGTCTGGATCCAATCATCCTCGTTCAAACCTGCATCCTTCATGATTCTCAAAGAAGGGATCTAGACCTCAACAGGTAGGACAACCTCCATACCATACACCAGAGAGTAAGGTGTTACCCCTATTGACGTACGTACTGAGGTGTGGTAACCATGAAGAGCAAATGGTAACATCTCATGCCAGTCTTTGCATGTCATTGTCATATTTTGTATGATTTTTTTAATTTTCTTGGTAGCAGCCTCCACAACACCATTCATCTTCGGCCGGTAGGGGAAGAATTATGATGCTGGATCTTGAATTGTTTACAGAGTTTGGTGATCATCGTATTGTTCAGATTTGTACCATTATCCGTGATGATTCTCCCTGGGACACCATACCGACAGATAAGGTTATATTTGATGAACCGCGCCACAACACTCTTGGTAACAGAAGTAAAAGAGGCAGCCTCAACCCTATTTGTGAAGTAATCAATGGCAACTAGGATAAAGGGATGCCCATTGGAAGCGGTAGGTCTGATTTCTTCGATCATGTCAATGCCCCACATTGCAAAGGGCCAAGGAGCAGTTAAGACATTCATGGGAACCATAGGCACATGTACTTTGTCGTATAGATCTGGCATTTGTGACAAGTTCGAGAATGCTGATAACAGTCTGCTTCCATAGTGGACCAATAGTATCCTGCCTGCATGATCTTTTTAGCCATGGTATGTCCACTAGAGTGGGTGCCAAAGGTACCTTCGTGTAAATTTGCCATAATCCTCTCTGCTTCACTCTTGTCTACAGACCAAAGTAAAGTAGAGTCATGATTGCACTTATAGAGGATTCCATTACTAAGGAAGAACTTTGCGAAGAACCTTCTCAGAAATTTCTTGTGATTGATAGATGCTCCCTCAGGGTATTCTTGAGCCTCGAGATACCTTTTCACTTCATGGAACCAAGGGTTGTCAGCTACTGCTTCAGTATCAATCTCATATCAGTATGTTGGTTCATCCAATCTCTCAATAGTGATCTGAGGAGCTTCGTTGTCCCACCTGACTTTGAACATAGATGACATAGTAGCTAGCGCATCCGCTAACTGATTCTCTTCTCGTGGAAAATGTTCAAAGGTGACCTCTTCAAAGTGTGGAAGCAATGTCATCACATGTTCTTTGTAAGGTAGGAGATTAGGGTGTTTCATGTCCCATTCCCTTTTGATTTGACTTATTACCAAGGCTAAATTCCTGAAAACACTCAAGAGCTTGATCCTCGGGTCAATAGTAACTTTGAGACCCATGATGCATGCTTCATACTCAGCCATATTGTTGGTGCAGTTGAAACATAGTCTGGTGGTAAAAGGAGTATGACAGCCCTCGGGAGATATGATTACATCACCGATGCCATTGCCGAGTGCATTAGAAGCTCCGTCAAAAACCATAGTCCATCGGGATCCCTTCTCGGGTCCTTCATCCGGTCTAGGTTCTTCACAGTAAGTCACTAACATGATATTCTCATCCGGGAATTCAAAGTTCATAGATTGGTAGTCATCCACAGCCTGATGAGCCAAATGATCAGCTAACACACTTCCCTTGATTGCTTTTTGGGTTGTGTATTGGATGTCTTATTCGGTCAAGATCATTTGCCATCTTGCTATTCTTCCAGAGAGAGCGGGCTTCTCGAAGATGTACTTGATCAGATCCATCTTAGATATCAACAAAGAAGTGTGGGTAAACATATGATGTCTCAGTCAGTGAGCATCCCATGCCAAAGCGCAACAAGTTTTCTCTAGCAGTGAGTATCTTGTTTCACAGTCGGTAAACTTTTTGCTAAGGTAGTATATTTCATGCTCTTTTCGACCGGACTCGTCATGCTACCCCAACACACACCCCATTGAATTATCTAACACTGTTAATTACATTATCAAAGGTCTTACTTCAATCAGAGGCCTCAGAATTGGAGGCTCTTGAAGGTATTCCTTGATTCTCTCGAAGGCAGTCTGGCATTCGTCATTCCATTTTACCACTTGATTTTTCTACAGGAGTTTGAAGATTGGCTCACAAGTAAAAGTTAGATGGGAAATGAACCTGGCAATGTAATTCAAGTGTCCCAAGAAAACTCTAACCTCCTTCTCAGTGCAAGGATCCGGCATCTCTTTCATAGTCTTCACCTTTGCAGGGTCTACCTGAATACCCTTGTCACTGACAATGAAACCTAGGAGTTTACCAGACCTTACCCCAAAGGTGAACTTGTTCGGGTTTAGCCTCAACTTGTACGTCTTCAGTCTATCAAACAAATTTTGCAAGTGGTCAAGGTGCTCTTCTTCCATTTGAGATCTGGCTATCATGTCATCAACATAGACCTCTATCTCATGGTGAATCATATCATGGAACAAAGCTACCATAACCCGCTGATAGGTTGCCCCAGCATTCTTCAATCCAAATGGAATCACTTTGTAACACAAAGTTCCCTATTATGTGACGAAGGTTGTCTTCTCCATGTCTTCGGGTGCCATCTTGATCTGATTGTAGCCAGAGAAACCGTCCATGAAGGAAAAGACTTTATGTTGTACGGTGTTGTCAACCAAAACATCAATGTGGGGAAGCAGGAAGTCATCTTTGGGTATCGCCCTGTTTAAATCTCTATAGTCCACACACATCCGTACCTTGTCGTCCTTCTTAGGAACCGGAACTACGTTAGCAACCCATTATGGATAAGAGGTGACCGCTAAGAACCCAACATTGAACTGTTTCATAACTTCTGCTTTGATCTTCTCCGACATTTCAGGGCGCATACGACAGACCTTCTGCTTTACTGGAGGGAAGTCTTCTTTAGTTGGCAGACGATGAACCATAATATCTATGTCTAGCCCCGACATGTCTTCATATGACCAGGCAAAGATCTTGACATAATCATGCAACATCTGAATCAAACGCTGTTTGACACTAAGCTCCAAATTTTCACCTATCTTGACCTCTTTTCTATTCTCTTTTGTGCCCAAATTCACTGTCTCAACTGACTCTTCATGAGGTTGTATAGCCCTTTCTTCCTGTTGTAACAGTCTGGCAAGTTCTCCGGGTACCTTACAATCTTCCTCACCTTCGTCCTCGACTTGGTTGATCAGACTTTCAAAGTTATAATCGGGAATAGCAGAACCATTATCAATGGGATCCAGAGTGGATATGGATCTGCAGTTTGATATGTGAGTGTGTGTAAGAGCATAGCTGTATTGACAAAGTAAAAAGGTTAAAAGAAAAATAAAGAGCGTAAAATTTGTATGCAAAATGTCCAATGCTTTATTAATGACATATGAGATTAAAACATGATAACCCTCACAAATAAACCATTGTGCCCCGGGCAAGACACATGACCATAGAGTTTATATTGTTTAATTATTACATATCCGAAAACAAAAAAACAATTACTTCTGAATAAAAGTAATTGGAACAAAGTCTTTAGCTGTCCAGTTACTGGGTCCACCGTTGGTAGTAGGGAAGATCCAACTATCCATGCCATAATCACCATCACTATCTTCTAAAGCATTGACCCCATGGTTGTCGATACATAGGGGAGGTCCTCTAGCACGAGCACGACGAACAACCCTTTGATCCCCTGAAGAGAAACCCAAACCAAACTTATCAGACTTGTATGGAATGTCATGGAGTTTCCCCAAATGGTACACCCAACTTCTTCAATAACTGCTTTGGTGTCCTTGAGAGAAGCCATTTTCAAGGGAGGTCTAGTGATCTTCGGCGGATTGGTAACAGTCTCAGTTCCAGCCAAGGTCTGGGGCACCTCTTCGAAGTTCTGACAAGGAGTCTCGATGAACTCACCATCCATTTCCACATACCTGAAAGAGTTCAGGTGACTTACCATGTATTCCTCTTCACCATGCACCGTGACAATCTTTCCTTTCATCGGGTACTTCAACATCTGATGCAGAGTGGAAGTAACAGCTCCAGCCCCATGAATTCAAGGGCGACCCAACAAACACGAATAAGATGGTCTGATATCAATCACGTAGAAGGTGGAGTCAAAGGTCTGAGAAACAACTTTGATGGGGATGTCCACCTCCCCGTGCACCATTCTTTTCGAACCATCGAAAGCCCTCACTATAATGTTGTTGGGCTTCAGAGTCAAACCTCACAGTCTAGTCTATCCAGCGGCTTCTTGGGCAGCACGTTCAACGATAAACCAATATCTACTAGAACATGGCCCAAAGTAGTGCCCCATGCATTCAATGGAGACATATAGTGCATCATTGTGTTTTCTTCCTCTAGGTGTCAGATCAGCATTAGAAAAACCCAAACTGTTATCAGTTGTTAAACTGGCCACACAATCTTTGAATTGGTCAGTGGAGGTTTCTTGTGGCACATGGGCGGTCTTGAGGAATTTCACCAAAGCTTTTGCATGAGCTTCGGAGCACAATAGTAAGGCTAACATAAAATCTTAGAAGGGGTATTCCCCAGATGTTCGACCACATTGTAGTCGTTCTTTTTTATTATCTTCAAGATTTCTTCCATTTCCTTCTTGGAAGCCTCTGGAATAGATTCTGAATGCGCCTTCATCTGGACAGGCTCAATCAATATGTCTTTGCCCTGAGTCTCGGTCGACTCGGTGATAGGGGTGGCAACAAGGGTAACCACGGGAATTGTGGTGGTAGTATCAGCAGGAACAATAGTAGGAACGATCACAAGAATAGTAATGGCTTTTGGAGGAGAAATCTCAGGGGAAAACACTCTTCCACTTCTAGTTATTTTGCTGGTCCCAACGATGTTTCCAATGTCAAGATCAGTATTTTCAGAAACTTGGTCTTCAGCACCCAACAGGTCTTGCTTGACGTCATGGTAGTATACATCAACCCCATAATTCCATGTAACAGCTTTTTCTGAGGAATATGGTATTGGCCCTGGCATAGTGATAATCAGAGGAGCCAACTTCGGAGCAGATGTAATCCTGACGAGTCTTTTGGTGGAGACCCTGGGAGGATTGGCGGAAATGGTTATGATTGAAACATCCTTACAAGAAACAGTTGTGATGGGTGTCTTTACAAATAGAATCTCTTTATCATTGATCAGGCGCTGAACACTTTCTTTCAAAAAATAGCAACCAGTCGGTAGAGATAAACACAAGCAGTAATCTTCACCATATCCCGGAAATAAACTGACTTGCAACAATTTCCACTTAACAGTTATGAGAGGAGTAACAAGTTCCTCAACAGAAGTAATAAATGTATCATTGTCAACAGCATTAACACCATGGTCGTGCTTGGGCATGGGAGCATTTATAACATTGGGAATCTCAGGAGCGTCAAATTCAATCTCCTTCGCTTTAATAAGGTCTTGCACCTTGTTTTTCAAAGCCCAACAGTCGTTTGTGTCATGCCCCAAACTTTATGAGTGGTAAGCACAACGAGCATTTGGGTTGTAGCGAGGGGATGCGGTATTGGGATTCTTGGGAGCTTCCCTCAAGGTAACCAGATTTGATTTCAGTAGGTGAGGCAACACTTGAGACAAATTCATATTTATCCGGGTGAATCATCTTAGAAGTCTTTCTGCTCTAGGCTGATTATTTTGTTATTGGGTAGCTGCAGGCTTGGATATCATAACAGCCCCTACCGTTGGACGGTGCTCGATTCTACTCTGATTTCGTTGATTGTAAACATCATTAACCTCTTTCTTTCCAATGAAAGGTATCTTTCCCGCACTTGAAGATGCATCCTTCTGAATCTTTCCACTTCTAATCCCAACTTCCACTCTTTCTATGGTTAGGATCAACTCAGTAAAGCAAGCTGAGGAGCTTCCAATCAGATGATTGAAAAACAGACCAGATAGGGTACCCAAAAACATATCCACTAACTCATTATCAGACAGAGGGGGTTGGACTCTTCTTGCTAAGTCCCTATACTACTGAGCATAGTCTTTAAAACCCTCGCTCGAACCCATAGACATACTTTGGAGTTGTGTACGTGTGGGAGCAAGGTCTGCATTATACTGATACTGCTTGTAGAAAGCAGCGGCCAGGACTTCCCAGTTATGAATATTGGTCCCCTCCAGCTGATAGAACCACTGTAGTTGAGTCCCGGAGAGAATATCTTGAAAGAAGTGGACCCATAAGTCCGTGTCTGCAGTGTGAGGCTGAATCTTCCTCACATAAGATCAGAGATGAATTTTGGGACATGAGACCCCATCATATTTGGCGAACACCAGAAGCTTGAACTTCTGCGGGATAAAAACCCCATAAACCAAACCCAGCTCTTTAAAATCCAGCCCAGGTACCTTCTGGATTTTCATTGCATTCAGACGATCATCCAGCTGTTTGTATTTTTCATCAGCAGAAGGATACTGCTCCTCATCACAGTCAGATTCATCATCGGATTCTTTTGGACTGAAGTCTTCCTCTCTTGTTTCCTCTTCTTGATTGTCTCCTTCCTTTGATGAAGTTACCAGCTCAGAAGCTCGCTGCACTGGTCCTCTGATCCTTCTTCCCAAGTTCACCATACCAGCTGGTTTCTTTGGCATCTTCTTTTTATCCTTCAGTATGAGGGCTTTCAGATCTTCTTTCCCTTTAGCTAGAGCAACAATCATTTGCTGGAACTGGGAATTTAACGCTTGGAGATCTTTGATGCTTTGTACAAGAGCCATTTCTTTACTTGCTGAAATAAACAACGAAGAAGATAAGAACCCTGCTTTGAGACCTGCTTATGCAATGAGATGCATGATATTCTTATGCAATGTTTTCAAGGACCTTATTGGATTTAAGCTCTTTTAAACCAAACAAGAAACAAAACCTTTTATTAGCAACTTTTTAAAGAAACAAAATATTACACAAGGATAATTGTTGAAAGGAAATTCAAAACTCCTAAGTCCCCCATGGGCGCTTCCTCTCGGTGTTAAGGTAGGTGTTGAGGTTCCTCTCTTCGTGAAGTTGCTTTGTTAATTCCAGCACCTTCTTCTCACTTGCATAGAATTGAGCCTCAAAAGTATCTCGTTCTCCCTTGATCTAGATCCACGACTTTTGCAACTCTTTGAGGTTGGTTGGCATATCAGGATGGAGAATGATACGGGACTCACTCCCTTGAACAACAGGTTCCAAGATCACAGGTAATATGTAATCGTATGGAAACATAAGACTTTGTGCTCAAGCTCGCACTCATTTGAGGTAAGGTTCCAAAGGTATGGAGTTCTTGCGCCCCAAAGTCCTACTATCAGTCTTCTTAACAATGCCCCAAGTGCGGATGAACCTATGACGATAATTTTGAAAATCATCTGAGTAGTTGAACATAATACCATGGATGAGCATATCCGATGGACCATCTCTCAGTGCATAGCCAAACTGACGTAGTGCTAAAGAAGGATTGTAGGTGATGCCTCCCCTAATGCCCAGGAGTGACACATTAGGAAATTCTCCGCAGTGATCAATAAAAGAAATGTCTTCTTAAGAGCGAGGACACCAATGGATGTCGGAGTGAGAGAGAGACATTAGTCTTTGACTCCACCTTAAGCCTAAATCATTCTCTATTTTTGACCGAGGAAGGTGTGAAATAAACCACCTATATAGCAGAGGGGTGCAACGCATGAGAGTTCCTCGCTTCTTCAGAGTACGAGTATAGAGAGAATGTAGGAACCAGATTGTGAGCAAGAAAAATGTTGATGGCATTCACATCTATAAATTGATTTGAATTAGGAAACATGACCAACCTATGGATCAAGAGGGCTAAGACATCTTCGAAGGCATGATAACTCATAGCATCTAGGGAAATATGAGTTTTTTTCAACAAAAAATTTGCAAGGAGACCCTTAACTTCGCTTCTTTTTTCCCAATTGGACTCAATGTCAAATGGTTTCAAGTGCAAAGCTACGACAACATATTCAGAAGCTGGGCCTTGTTCTAAACTAGTGAAAGGTACTCGTTCCAATATAGGTAAACCAAGTAACTTAGAGAATTTCTCCAGTGTAGGCACCAGTTGATAATCGGGGAATGTGAAGCAATGATGCTTAGGGTCGAAGAACTGGAATAAGACACTCATCAAACCTTCGTCAAACCTGGTGGTAACCAAACTGAGTAAGTGACCATGTCTTTTTTGGAATGACGAATCCTCGGGAACTTTCAAGACTAATTCCTTGAGCTTGGGAGGATCTTTTGTGAAGTGAATCCGGATGGTTTTTCTGCGGCCTGAATTCATATCCTACAAAATAGAAAAGAGGTAAATCCAACAGGTCCTTGAAATGATTAGTACATATGAATGTCATGATATTTATAATGTCATGATTATGCTAAAAATCACAGATAAACACAAGCAAATCACACAATAGACCTTAGGTTCAAAGGCTTGCATGAGGTTTTAAGGTAAGTACCCTCTTGAATGTTCAATTGGCTCAACCTGTCCTATTAGTAGTAACTGAGTTCTAAGGAGTCTCAATATCACTGACCTTTCCTTCAGAAATTATTTCAGCTCCGCACCAAAGTATTGCGGCCAAAAAATCCTGAAAGTCCAGCCTTAATGAGTGTAGTATCGAGTATCAACCAATCTTTGGTCGAAACCAAAGCCGGTTATCTCACTACTTCCTAATGGTTAGGATGAGTCAATTAAAGGTTCTAAAGGTTCGTTAGCGCTTAGTGACACTATGAGGAAGCCTAATGTTTGAAGATGTGAAAAACACAAGAAGGGGGGGGGTTGAATTGAAAACTTGGATCTAAAATAGCTTAATGACACAATATTTTTATCCTGGTTCGTTTGATCTCAAACTACTACAGTACACCCGTCAAGGTAATTTTGCCTCTCTCCAACAAGGTCTTAATCCACTAATCTCAACAAGATTACAAAGCTACTTTAACAACTGTTAAAGTCTTCTTGAGTACAACCACAATCCGATTAATCTCAAGGAAATCTTTTACAATATGATTAAAACAAAATGTGTTGTTGTTTTCTAACAAAAACAGTTTATCACGATTGTGATAAATTACACAGGTTTAGCTTAGAATAGAGAATGAATTTGCTAGAGCTTGAGTATGCGTGGTTGATAATCTTAGCAAATTATTGTGTGTACGTACGTGCTTCTTTTTTCAAGAAGACTTGTTTATATAAGCAATGTAATGACGTTGTCCATAAAGCAAGTTTAATGTTATTAACACACTTTCCTTTTGGAGAAGATCTTGTCTGAAGAAAGTCGTTGGCATTAATTCTGTCTTGAATGTTAAGTAACGCTCCAGAGTCTTCTTTCCTTACTACTGATGACACTTCAGAATATTGATGACTTGGTTTGATGTGTCTTTGTTCAGAATCAGAGTTTATTATAATAAAGCGCAGGTTCTGGTCATCAATCTTCAACGTATAATCTGATTGCTTCAGCTTTTAATACTTTATGACTTATCTTCTGATGCTGATCAGATCAGAACTTCTGCATACATAAAACATATTTTTAAGGTGCATATTTGTTCTTTGTAATTATTTATTCTTTGTAATTATTTATTCTTTGTATTTGTTATAATCAAAACTCTAATCAAGGGTTGTAGAATCAAACTATGTTCTAACAATGTTATCCTTAACTTACTCAAGGAACATTAGTACAATCCAAAGTATCGCGCTAACGTAGACACCACTTCATCCATATCGGTCTACACCGTACAACCTCCATGGTTTATTGCTACTTACCTAATAAGGTACCCCAGATCTGGGTGTAGAATCTTTTAGTAACAACCCAAGCAAACCCTCAAAAGTAAAGCAAACAAAGCACAAAAAAGCAATTTAAAAATGAACTAACTCTAAGGTAAACCCCACTTTTATTTATATTCCCCGGTAGAGTCGTCAGTTCTGTGATACGGTGGAAGAACTGGCTGTTATATACTGGTTTGGATTTTGTATTCGCAAATGTGTGGTAAGCAAGAGTCGCCACCGACTTTTATTTTATCCAACAAAGGAAATGGTGAAAAGAACAGAAAAAAACCTTTTCGAGATGTTTTCTGAGTAAGGGGATAGATTATGGAAAGGGAAGGTGTTAGCACCCTTTCCATCTGTGGTTTTCCACGAGCTATTAGAGGTTTGCTCATTTTTAAAATACCTTTGTGCTTTGTGTTTGAAAATGTTTTGAAAACGCCTTAGTACGACGAACTTTTTAATGTTTCTCGGGATAGTGGAGAAAGTATACAAAGTGTTTTGAAATTGTTTTTGAAAAAGTAGTTTTCTGTGTAAGTGCAAAATGTTTGAGCAAACTTCTAACAGCTATCTACTTTGTTACTCGAAAAGGGTCGTTCTTTTCCTCTTTTCCTTTAGACAATTCTATCCTACTATTAGTGAGTAGGTAGCCTTATTGTTGGATGTTGAGGGACAATCGAAGAGACGTTTTACAGTCATTAAGGCAACATATGGAGACGCTTTAGCAATTTCGTTTGAGGGACGAGATTATTTACCGAAAGGCAACACTGTAGGGACTATGATCTATTGATTTTACGGGTCTTTGCTAAAGCGTCCCCATTCTTGAGGGACATGACTGCTTTATTTTCCGAAAGGCAACCGAAGCGGGGATACCCTAGAGGTGCATATGTGCATATGTATTCAATTCAATTATTTTTTGTCTTTTTATTAGGTTAGCTAACGTTTGGTCATTAGTCTTTCCATACATGCCTATTTACTAACAATTAATATTCGCGGAAATTAAAAGTGCGAAAATTTAAATCCTAGACTACTACAACGCTTTGGGACAATTACATAAAAAGGGCAAGGAAATAAAATGCAGAATTTTAAATCTAAACTATTACATTCCATAATCAGTTACACTATTATAAAAAATGCGAGAATGGAATAAATGCACACAAAATTGAAAAGACGTCTAAAAGTCTAAGAACTATAAAAATAAAAATTCTTTCTGTTTTTTTTAATAAATAATAAGATAAATTAAATTTAATTAATTAATTAAAAGAAAAAAAGGAAAATACTAAGAATTAATTCTAAACTAATCTAATATATTTGACATTTACTTAAAAAATAATGGGGTCAAAAGAAAACTTATGTCTAATTATTTTTAAAATTATAAAACAAACTAAAATAACTTTTAATTGATACCTAAATTTTAATTAGAAAAGTAAATTAACTAAGAAAAAACTAATATCTAAGTTTTTTTGTTTTTTATAATAAAAAGAAAATGATATAAATAAAATTAATCCTAATTCTATTTCATTTTAATTTTAAAAAAAGGGTTAAGGTTTAATTAATTAATTGAATTCAAAATTAATTATTTAAAAAAAGCTAAATCCTAAATTTTTATGTGATTTTATAATTAAATAAAAAAATTATTTTGAAATTAATAAACTAAAAGAAATAAAAAAAAAACAAATGAATGGGCCAGGTTGATTAGTAAAATAGGGGGTGTGCTATTTAAAAAAGGCGTTGGGCCCAATGGAAAGTCTAGCTTGCTCAAAAAAACCTGCAAAAGAGAAATGTCAAAAGAAATAAAACAAAATGCAACAATCTGGGGTTAAACCCAAGACCTCTAGCCATACACACACACGATTCACCACCAGACTAATTTATCATTCGTGTATATAAACGAGAACAATAATATATATATATATATATATATATATATATATATATATATATATATATATATATATATATATATATATATATATATATATATATATATATATATATATATATATATATATATATATATATAGAGTGAGAGAGAGAGAGAGAGTGAGAGAGAGAGAAGCAGGTGAATATGCTGAGTTGTACATGCGCGCGCTCCAGGTGGGACCCTGAATTTGAATGAACCAATCAGGGATGCTGATTCAGCCACGCATGCTCCTACCTGAGTCAACTGTCCGGAGGGACGCTGAAGTGAAACTCTGATCGTCTTCTCCGGGATGTCAAAATGTAAAACCTGCTAAAATGGAAAGATCAAAGCCTACAATCAAGGCTACCCCCCCCCCCCCAAATCAACCCTCCTGATTCCATTTCTGGGGTTTGTTTATCCTGAAACGACCTAAATTGGGAGGTATAACAAAGAACACAGATCGTGCCCTAGAAAAGATACTATGTTATTCTGGCCTCTTCCTCATATACTTTGCATTAGACATGTCCTATAGGCTACCCTGAATACAAATCCAACACTGAAAGAGGTTAGTTCATCATTATGATGCGGTGGAGGAACTGACTTGGGTGTTTTACGTTTTATCGTAAAGGTTGCGGTTAGCAAGAGTCGCCACCGACTTTTCTTTTATCCAAAAGGAAAGGTGAAAAAGCACAGGAAAGACCTTTGAGATTGTTTCTTGAGTTTGGGGGGTAGATTATAAAAAGGGAAGGTATTAGCACCCTTTTTATCCATGGTTTTCCATGGGCTCTTAGTTACTTGCTAGATCACTTGCGTTTGTTTGGATTTGTGCTTTGTGTGGTTTTTTGAAAGTATTTTGTAAAGAGGCCATTGTTTAGGCAATCTTTATAATGATTCTTGTTTGTAAGAATGTATACAATGATGTTTGATCTTTTGAAAATGTTTTCAATTTTGTAAGATGTTTGAAAGTGTATGTGTTTGTTTTGAAAATAGCAAGGATGTCTATTTTGAAATGAAGCAAGTAATTAGGAGCAATCTACCTACCAAATGTCTTTCTTGTTCATTTTATTTTCCTTTGACATTGTTGTTTCACCATTGATTTGGTAAGCAACCCTATCTTTGGATGTAATCGGGACGGGCGTGGGTCATCGTATAGCCATGATTAGCAATGTCTGCAAGGCATCTTAGCATTCTCTTTGAGGGACTAAGATCATTTTGTAAGGAAACTTTGAATAGTGTCATCGAGGGACTATGATCTTGTATTTGTTTGTTTTTGCTAAGATGCTTTACATGCGTAATATGGCCATGTTGTATAAGGCAACCAAGTGGATTTTATCCTAGGGGTGCTTGTGTGCAAGTGTGTAATTTTCATGCTTATTTTTGTCTTGAATTAGGGTTTTCTATTTTATTTCTTTTATCTTCCCATACAAACCCTAATTACTAGCATGTTATTTAAAAGCGATAAATTGTGAAATTTAAAGTTACTACGCTATTACAACATTTGTGGGAGGGGGTATACAATTAATGAATGGGGATTGTAATAATATAAACCTAATTAATCTATTACAACCAAATTGAATATTGTAAAAATAATTGGAGGAATATGTAAAGTACAAAATGCAAATTGAAAGAAATGATTTATTTTTGTTTGGATTTTTGTATGAAGGAGGTTTTAACCTAAACCTAACTAGAGAAAAAAGGTAATTAAATTAAATTAACTTAAGTTAATTAAGGAAATTAATTAATTAAGAAAAGATTTCAATTAAGAAAAGATTTTTTTGAATAAAATCCTAAATCTATTTTAGTTGATTAAAGGAAAATTAGTTTAAAGAAAAAGTATTTTTACATTTTTTGTCTTGAAAATAGTATGTGGTATTATGAATTATTTTTGGTCTTTTTTATATTAAAATAAATATATTTAGATAAATAATAACCTAGTTTTATTTTAATATTTACAAGGAAATTAATAAAAGTAAATAAAGTATAATGAATACAAATAATTTTTTTATGTGCAAAAATATTTAAATTATGTCAAAATATAAATCTATATTTTTTATACTTCTTATGATTTTTTGGTATTTTAGAAAATATATTTAAAAGAAAAAATAAATAAATAAATAAATAAAAATAAAATGGGCCAAGGGGTGTCACAAGTAAACAGGGAAGTATGCTAGCAAAAACAAAAAATGTCAGGCCCAAAGGGCCCAGCGCCTGCAAAAAGATGTTAGAAAAAATCAAAAAAAATGGAAAAATGCAAAAGGGGGGTTCACATTGGTTCGAACCCTCGCCCTTTAGGTAACATATGCCTTAGTACGCACGCGATTTCCACTGGGGTGGCTTTTTTATCCGGTTATATAATCAAAGCATACATATATATTAGAAACTGTTTTCTGAAGGCAACTTCATCTTCAACCATGAGCCATGGCCGGACCACCTGTATCTTCCTCATTTCTCCACAAAAATGGAAACTCCAAACATGAAAGTTATGGTGTTTCTTCCCACGAATTCAAACATATAACTTATGTAAACTAAATGTCAAAGATAAAAACTAATTTTTCTGGCCCTAAATTGAAACCTAATTTTCTCAGAAATTTCAAATCCAAAATTCTCTATGCACAATCAATATAAATGAAAACTATGACCATTGTTAGCTTTAGAGCAAGGATATCTACATTTTGTTTTCACAAATCAGGATCAAATGATGCTTGCATGAAGAGATAGAAGTTTGAGTTTTTACCTCTTGCAGCTGGAGTCATGGATGGAGTTTGAGAAACTTTTGAGAAGGCCCGAGGATCTGTTTAGTTTGCCTGGACCTCCTTGAGTGTATCCCAATTCTTACTTTTCCTTGAAAGTCCTTGAATCTCTCTGTTCAAGTCAACCTGCAAGCTTGATATTTTAAAATGATGGATAGTGGTGGAGGAGTTACAGTGAGGAAACATGGCTATGGATTGCTTTGATATGATGTATATTAAGTGTTTGGGTGGTTAAAACATAATACGCACGAGTGGATTTGGAGATGGCTATGTGAGGTTCAAAACTGTCAAGTTATGGCAGATTCTGAGTTGCAGAGTGCTTGGGAGTGTTTTGGAGTCTTAGCGTTCGTGTCTCAACTTGCAAATAGTGTGTCTACTTATAAGCAAGAGGTTTCAACACTTGTAACAACTCAGATTTCAAAACTCACATGTTTTGCTTGGTTACTTATTTTTGAAGCAAAGCTAGCAAGAATGGTTTCAATGTGAAGTACAAAGCTTGTAGGGGGATGAGACCTTTAAACACACTTGTTCTGATTTTGTAGAGTATGTTTTCTGCAGAAATAACAAATGCAAGGCTCAATGCAAGCTGACTTTGCATAAAGCTTGCTTTTCTAAAATGGCAATGTTGCCTTTCTTCCCAAAATGGAATTAAATTTGTACAATGCATTGAATGCTTGGACTAAAGATTCCAACAGTTGCGAAAACATTTAATTATGGAGTGCAAGTCAAGTCAGAAGCCCGCAAAGTGGGATTTGTACAACATGCTTGAGGATTGGATCCAATGTTCTTCACAAAATGGCTTGTAATCCAAGTGACAAAACACCAACTTCATCTCTTCGATTCTCCCTACTCAAGGAGTTCTTGGACATTTTGGAAAGCTTGCAATGTGCTCTACAACTCATATTTTAATTGCTTTTGAAGATTCTCCTTGGAACTATATGAAAAATTGCCATGAATTTAGGTCAAAAATCAGCCTAACTAGGACAAAATTTCACTAAGTCATTTTTAGTTCATGAGCATGTATTCACAAAATTATAACTTGAGACCCAAGAACTTTTAGGAGAAGTTGTGTGAAGAAAAGTTGTAGATTTCACGGAGATCTACAACTTTCATGTTGGAATTTTCCTTTGAATCATCTTTCATCATGGTGAAAATTTGACTCAAAGTTGTGAAAAAATAAGAAATTTTCTATACTTAGAAAAATTTCTAAGTTAAGGAATTTCATCTTTTCAAAATAAAATCTTGAATTCTTGATTGATTGATGAACAAGTTTCATATTTTGACATGTTTTGATGAATTATGACCTTTGGCACTTGAATTTGACCAAAAAGTCAAAGTCTGACTTTTTAGTATACAATTGACTTTTGATCAGTTGACTGCAAAATTCATCTGTCAATCAAATGGATTTGCAATGTTTTGAATCATGTTACTAGGTAAAAATGATTCAATTAGACTCTTG
The DNA here is from genome assembly GCA_948472305.1 of Vicia faba. NCBI lineage: Eukaryota > Viridiplantae > Streptophyta > Magnoliopsida > Fabales > Fabaceae > Vicia > Vicia faba. The sequence goes on along the minus strand of OX451740.1, from coordinate 1,189,458,799 downwards.
AGATCATGCCTTAAACCAATTGATCATTTCCTAGATCAAAAATCAGAAATTGCCCTTTCTCAGCCAAAACCCTAATTTTGACCATTTTGCCCTTTTGGAGATTTGATCAAATTTCTTGAGGAATTATGGTCCAAACTTGATCAAATGATACATATGGGTCTAAAATTTTTATGTGGATAAAAAATTATGAAGTTTGACTGTAAATTGGCTATGGTTGACTTTTTCCCCAATACAGCTGATTTTTAGGTCAACTGTTCAATTGACTGATCAAAAGTGTGATCCAAGGCTTGAAACTTGACATGAGTAATCTTGGGGGTCCATAATGATCCATGAAAGTCATATTGGGCATTGGAAGTTCAAAAATCCTTGTGCAATCTCAAACCCTAATTTTCAGTCATTAGTGTTTGAGGAGGTGCCTTGAGCTGATCAACCCAAATGCAGTCTTGATACAAAGTAAATCTTGTGAGAAAATTATTGATAAGCGAGAGGGAAAATTTTGGGGTACAACAGCTGCCCCTGTTCAATCTTCTTAAGCCTGAAGAGTTGGATTGGCATGTTTTTCCAATCGTGACTCGAGGGTGGAAGATGATTGGACACTAGAGTACACAAAAATTTGCACTTGGCGATGTGATGGTTGAGAGAATGGGCTTAAAGATGTCATTTGGAGAGGTGATAGAAAGCTGTAGGATATGGGCTTAAAGATTCCATCCAAAAGTGATTGTTTGTATTATAATTTGTAAGCTGAAAGAATGAGTATTAGAATGGCGTTCGTATCTGGAGCGTATCTGAACTGTATCTGAGAGTTGAATCTAATTGAGTATTAGAATGGAATCCGTGTTTGGAGCGTATTTGAACTGTATCTGAACGCTGAATCTGAATGAGTATCAGGATTGCATCTGTGTCTGGAGCGTATCTATACTGTATCTGAAAACTGAATCTGAATGAGTATCAGAATGGAATCCATGTCTGGAGCGTATCTGAACCGTATCAAAAGGTCTAATCTGAATGAGTAACAGAATGGCATCCGCGTCTAGAGCATATTTGTACTGTATCTGAAAGTGGAGTCTGAATGAGTATCAGAATAGTATCTGTGTCTGGAGCGTATCTGAACTGTATCTGAAATCTAAATCTGAATGAGTATCAGGATGGCATCTGTGTCTGGAGCGTATCTGTAGTGTATCGAAAGGTTGAATCTGAATGAGTATCAGAATGGAATCCGAGTTCTGAGCGTATCTGTACTGTATCTGAAAGTTGAGTCTGACTGAGTATCAGAATGGCATCCGTGTCTGGAGCGTATCTGAATTGTATCTGAAAGCTAAATCTGAATGAGTATTAGGATGGCATCCGTGTCTGGAGCGTATCTGAACTATATCTGAAATCTGAATCTGAATGATTATCAGGATGGCATCCATGTCTGGAGCATATCTAAACCGTATCAAAAGGTTGAATCTGAATGGCATCCGGGTCTGGAGCGTATCTGTACTGTATCTAAAAATTGAATCTGAATGAGTATCAGGATGGCATCCGTGTCTGGAGTGTATCTGAACTGTACCAAAAGGTTGAATCTGAATGAGTATCAGAATGGCATCCGTGTTTGGAGCGTATCAGAATTGTATCAAAAGAAACTCTGAACATTGTTAATGGTATCTATTTTATCTTATCCTGAAAAGGGTAAAATGTTAGCTAAAATGTAGAGTCGTGTTGTATGAAATTCATAGTATGATGCATTTGTGTTATCAATGTTTATGATATATGGATGCAATGTATGTGTATGTGAGCTAGTTTGTTGTACTGCTGTTGGATTGAGGCAAATAAATCCCTGACTGCTGCTGAGGATATGGAGTATAAGTCTTCCTGTTGTGAAGTCTAAGTGTTGATGAATTTCTGCTTAGAGAAATAAAATCTGTTGTAAGGGAAATGCTGTATACTGCTTGTAAAATTCCATTGGGGAATCCTGAGAAATTTGACGACTTCTACTGCGGAGTGATAACTGGGAGTTTTGTTCTGCTGGGGATTAAACAATGTATTGCGGGGATTTCTTAGGGAATAGCCTAGAGGTATTTCCCTATCCATTCAAACCATCAGTAATTGCCTCTTTTTTTTTATTTTGTTTATTTGTAAACAGTAATTATGTTCAAATGCATATGATCATTAATGAATCATTAGACGTTTTTTGCAAACAAAATACAAGCGTAAAGAAAAAACAGATAGTTTTTGTACTTTCAAAGAGATATCTCTGTATTGAATTTGAGTAAGCATTTTTGTACAAGGAGACAAACATTCTAGTAAGAGAATGCCGTCGTAAAAAGAATGAAAATTTCGATACAAAGAAAAGATAGCGATGTGTAAAAATCCCATGGGGTTTCCATTCTTCTATAGCCTTCGTATCTCTGAGCGTCTTGTCAATTTGTTGCCTTGTCTGAAGCTGATTGAATTGATCAGAACCACTGAATTTATTAGTTGAAGCCAAAGGTTTTCCGTAAGGTGATCCAACGGGACACTGTCATACGCTTTACATTCCCTAACTTTTGCCTGGACCTCCCTTTCGGGTTTTCATTCCACCGAGAAACCCTTTTTTGCCCAAGTCGCCCTTTCGGGTTTTCAACTTGCCGGGTGTACATATTTTTTGTTTTATCCCTAATTTTTTCCCAAATATTTTTGGTTCGCTGGAATGCCCTTGTTTATCTTAGGTATTTCAACCTAGCGGGTCTCTTATGCGTAGTATCTTTTGACTATGTCCGTATTTGCAGGATGCGGCAGGTCGTCACCATCCATGGTAGTCAATATTATTTCCCCACCAGAGAAAATTTTTTTGATTACAAATGGTCCTTCAAAGGTAGGATTCCATTTGCCCCTAGGATCACCTTGTGGCAGTATGATGCGTTTGATCACCAGATCTCCAACTTGATACACTTGGCGTCTGACCTTTTTGTTGAAAGCCTTGATCATCCGTTTTTGATACATTTTACCATGGCAAATAGCAGTAAGTCTCCTCTCATCAATCAAGTTCAGTTGATCAAGTCGAGTCTGGATCCAGTCGTCTTCGTTCCTCCCTGCATCCTTCATAATCCTCAGAGAGGGGATCTGGACATCGATAGGCAAGACATCTTCCATGCCGTAAACCAGAGAATAGGGTGTTGCCCTGGTTGATGTGCGAGTCATGGTACGATACCCGTGGAGAGAAAATGGTAACATCTCATGCCAGTATTTGTATGTGAGTGTCATTTTTTGTATGATCTTTTTAATGTTTTTATTTGCAGCTTCGACAACACCATTCATCTTCGGTCGGTAGGGAGAAGAATTGTGATGCTGAATATTGAATTGCTCGCACAATGCGGTGATCATAGTGTTGTTGATATTTTTACCATTATCGATTATGATCCTTTCTCGGATACCGTATCGACAAATGAGATTTTGCTTGATGAAAAGGGCAACAACACTTTTGGTAACAGAAGCGAAGGAAGCTGCCTTCACCCATTTTGTAAAATAGTCAATGGTCACTAGGATGAAGTGGTGTCTATTGGAGGCTGTCGGCTTGATTTCCCCAATCATATCAATCCCCCACATAGCAAAGGGCCAAGGAGCCGTCAAGACATTCAGGGGAACCGGAGGTACGTGCACCTTGTCAGCATAAATCTGACACTTATGGTAGGTCCGAGAGTGTTGATAGCAATCTGCTTCCATGGTAGACCAGTAATAGTCTGCCCGTAGGATTTTCTTTGTCATCGTATGCCCACTGGAATGGGCATCAAAAGTGCCTTCATGTAATTCAGCCATGATCCTTTCAGCTTCGACCTTATCTACACACCAAAGTAACACATAGTCATAATTGTGTTTGTACAGAATGCCATTACTAAGGAAGAATTTAGCATAAAATCTCCTTAAGAACTTCTTATCATTGATTAAAGCTCCTTCTGGATATTCTTGAGCCTCGAGATACTTCTTGACTTCGTGAAACCAAGGTTGGTCCACTACTTCTTCAGTATTAATCTCGTGATAGTGCGTTGGTTCATCCATTCGTTTAATGGTGATCTGGGGTGCCTCGTTATCCCAATTAAGTTTAAACATAGATGACATTGTGGCTAGAGCGTCTGCTAGCTGATTTTCCTCTCGCGGGAAATGCTCTAAGGTAATCTTCTCAAAATGTGGCAGTAATTTCAAAACATGTTCTTTGTAAGGGATAAGGTTTGGGTGTTTGGTGTCCCATTCCCCTTTGATCTGGATGATAACCAAAGATGAGTCTTCGAATACATCCAAGGATTTGATCCCCAGGTCTATGGCAGCTTTAATACTGAAGATGCACGCTTCATATTCCGCCATGTTGTTTGTACAATTGAAGCAAAGTCTGGCAGTAAAAGGAGTATGACACCCTTCCGGAGATATGAGTACAACACCAATACCATTGCCGAGTGCATTGGATGCTCCATCAAAGAACAGGGTCCATCGGGATCCATGTCCAAGTCCGTCATATGGCCTGAATTCTTCACAGTTGTCTAATGTCATGATGTCTTCATCCGAAAATTCGAATTTCATGGATTAGTAGTCTTCTACAGCTTGGTGAGCGAGATGATCAACTAGTACACTGCCCTTTATAGCTTTCTGGGTAGTATATTGTATGTCATATTCTGTCAGAATCATCTTCCATCTCGCTATTCTCCCAAAAAGAGCAGGCTTCTCGAAGATGTATTTTATCAAATCCATTTTAGATATCAACAAGGTAGTATGAGTCAGCATATACTGTCTTAGCCGGCGAGCAGCCCATGCCAGAGCGCAACAAGTTTTCTCGAGCAGTGAATATCTGGTTTCATAGTCGGTAAACTTTTTGCTCAGGTAGTAGATATCATGCTCTTTTCAGCCAGACTCGTCATGCTTCCCCAATACACACCCCATTGAGTTTTCTAAAACAGTCAGATACATGATCAACTGTCTTCCCTCGACTGGTGGCATCAACACAGGAGGCTCTTGTAAGTATTCTTTGATTTTGTCAAAAGCAACTTGGCATTCATCATTCCATTTGACTACTTGATCTTTCTTCAATAGTTTGAATATTGGCTCACAAGTAGCTGTCAGGTGAGAAATGAATCTGGAAATATAGTTCAAACGTCCCAAGAATCCTCTGACTTCCTTCTCAGTACGAGGAATAGTCATCTCTTGTATTGCTTTAACTTTGGCAGGATCGACCTCGATACCTTTGTTGCTGATGATAAAGCCTAGGAGTTTACCAGACCGTACCTCAAATGTGCATTTGTTTGGATTCAACCTCAGCTTGTACTTCTTCAGTCTCTCAAACAGTTTTTGTAAGTGGTCAAAATGCTCTTCTTCTGTTTGAGATATGGCTATCATATCATCCACGTAGACTTCTATTTCATGATGTATCATGTCGTGAAATAGAGCTACCTTGGCACGCTGATAGGTTACCCCAGCGTTCTTTAGTCCGAATGGCATTACCTTGTAGCAGAATGTGCCATATTGTGTGACAAATGTTATTTTCTCCATGTCCTCAGGTGCCATTTTGATTTGGTTATAACCCGAGAATCCGTCCATGAAGGAAAACTCTTTGTGTTGTGCCGTATTGTCAACTAGGATATCAATATGGGGGAGTGTAAAATCATCCTTAGGGCTCGCCCTATTCAAATTTCTATAGTCCACACACATTCGCACCTTGCCGTCTTTTTTGGGTACGGGAACAACATTGGCAACCCATTGAGGATATGAGGTGACGGCCAAGAATCCCACATTGAATTGCTTCATGACTTCTGCTTTAATCTTTTCTGACATATCAGGTCTCATGTGGCGAACCTTTTTCTTTACTGGGGGGAAATCTTTTCTTGTAGGCAAACAATGTACCACAATATCTGCATCAACCCTTGAAATGTCTTCATATGACCAGGCAAAGACTTCAACATAATCGTGTAACAGATGAATCAGACGCTCCTTGATACTAGGTTCCAGATTGGCACCCACCTTGACCTCTTTCTTGTCTTCTTCGGTACCTAGGTTGATGGTATCCAAGGGTTCCTCGTGAGGCTGAATGGTTCTCTCTTCTGGTTGTAGTAGTCTGGCAAGTTTCCCTGGTACTTCACAATCTTCCTCACCTTCGTCTTCGGCTTGGTAGATTAGATTCTCAGAGTCACAAAAGGCCATAGCAGTATCGTTACCCATGGGATCCCGAATGGATGTATACCTGCATTGTGAGTGTGGGTGTGTGTAAGAGTATAGCTATCTTTGAAAGAAAATAAAAATGTAAAAGAAAAACAATGAGCACAAAAGTTTGTATGCGAAAACGTCCATGATTCATTGATGTCATATGAAAATGAGATAATAATCCTTACAAATGGACCATTGTGCCTCGGGTAAGACACAAGGTTTTAAGAGTGCGAATTGTTTCAATATTACAGATCCAACAAAATGTAAAGACAAATTACTGTGGGATAAAAGTGATCGGGACGAAGTCTCTAGCCTCCCAATTGTTGAGCCCTCCATTGACAGTTGGGAAGATCCAATCCTCTAGGTTTCAGCCATCTTCACCATCTTCTACCGTGTTGACTTCACGGCTGCTGATCTTCAGGGGTGGTCCTCCAGCACGAGCACATCGTACAACCTTTTGAGCACTTGAAGTGAAACCTAGGCCAAACTTGTCAGACTTATATGGGATATCTGGGAGTTGTCCCCAGATAGTGCACCCTCCTTCTTCTACCATTGCTCTGGCATCCTTCAGAGATTACATCCAGAGTGGAGGCCTTATAATCTTGGGAACCTGAGACATAGCCTTGGTTACTGCCACATCTTGGGGGACCTCTTCAAAGTGTTGAAATGAAGTTTCAATAAATTCCCCATATAATTCCACATATCTGAAGGAATTGAGATGGCTGATCATGTATTCTTCCTCTCCATGAACGATGATAATATTCCCTTGAACTGGATACTTCAACATTTGGTGCAATGTAGAAGTAACAGCGCCAGCATTATGGATCCATGGTCAGCCTAGCAAGCAAGAGTATGAAGGGCGGATGCCCATTACATAAAAAGTTGAATTGAAAGTTTGGGTTCCAACCTTTATGGGGATATCCATTTCCCCGTGCACCATCCTCTTCGAGCCGTCAAAATCCCTTACTACTATGTTGCTTGGCTTCAAAGTCAACCTCTCACAGTCAAGTCTAACAAGAGCTTTTTTGGGTAATACATTCAGAGATAAGCCAGTGTCCACCAAAACATGAGCCAGGGTTGTGCCCCTACATTCCACTGAGACATGCAATGCCTAATTATGTTTCCTTCCCTTCAGCGTCAGATCAACATCTGAAAAACCTAAACCATTATCCGCAGTTAGGCTGGCTACGCAGTCTTGAAACTGATCGACAAATGTCTCTTGAGGTACATGGGCGGTTTTTAAGAACTTCACCAAGGCTTTTTCCTGTGCCTCGAAACATAGTAGTAATGCCAACATGGAGATTTTAGAGGAAGTCTGCCTCAGTTGTTTAACTACATCGTAGTCGCTTCTCTTTATAATTTTTAGGATCTCCTCCATTTATTTCTTGGAGGTCTTAGGGATAGTCAATGACTGAGCTTTTGTCCGGACAGGCTCAATCAGAACACCTTTTCCTCGAGTCTCGGTTAACTCGGCAGCAGGAGTGTCAGTAGGAATGATTACACAGGTTGTAACAGCTTTGTCAATTGGAGTATCGTCGGAGATAATTGTAGGACCGGTGACAGATTTTGGGGGAGCAACAGTAGGAATAATTACGGGTCTAGAATCTGTTTTAAGGGGAACAATTTCTGGAGAAAAGATCCTACCACTTCGGGTAATTTTGCTAGTTCTGCAATATTACTGATGTCAGAGTTGACTTTCTTGGAGCTTGAATCTTCGGCGGCTGGCTAGTCCTGCTTGATACCATGGTAATAGACATCCCCTCCATAATTCCATGGCACAGTTTTGTCTGACGCATATGGGACTGGTCTAGGCATTGTTATTATTAGAGGAGCTGCTTTCGGAACTGATGTAATTCTAACGGGTCTTTTGGTGGAGACCCTGGAAGAATTGGCGGAAATGATAATGATAGAAACATCTTCAAAAGGGATAGGTGAAATAGGAGTCTTTTTGAACAAAATTTCTTTGTTATCTATTAGGCATTGAACGCCTATTTTCAACAAAGGACAACCGGCTGGGGAGGACAAATAGAGATGAAAAACTTCACCACAGCCCGGGAACACACCGGAATTCAACAAATTCATTTTAATAGTCAGAAGTGGGGTCATGAGTTCATCAATTGAAGTAACAAACAATCCTTCTTCAATGGCATTGGTATTGTGGCCATGTTTGGGCATAGGGGCAGAAATGACATTTGGCTTTTCAGGTGCATCGAACTCAATTTTTTTTGCTTCAATGAGGTCATGTATTTTGTTCTTTAGATCCCAACAATTATTAGTATCATGACCAGGGATGATAATGAGGATATGTTGTATTGGGTTTTTTCGGAGCTTCTTTCAAGGTCACCAA